>VZTG01003725.1:490760-505133 GCA_013397845.1 Melanocharis versteri | reverse complement strand
CAGGGTGGCTGCACGCGGGCAGGAGCCCGGCTGTCGCCCTCTGGCCCTCGGTGGCGTCGAGCGCTCTGTCCCCTCGCTGGCGTGTCGCACAGTGGCGTGGGATGAGGGAATGGTTGGGGTTGGAAGGGACGTTAAAGGTCATCTGGTTCCTCCTCTGCCATGGGCACCTTCCACTGTCCCAGGGTGCTCCAAGCCCCAATGTCCAGCCTGGCCTTGGGCACTGCCAGGGATCCAGGGGCAGCCACAGCTGCTCTGGGCACCCTGTGCCAGGGCCTCCCCACCCTCACAGGGAAGAATTTTTTCCTAATATCCCAACCTAAATTTCCCCTCTGTCAGTGTGAACCTTTTCCCCTTTGTCCTGTCACTCCAGTTCCTGATGCAGAGTGCTTCTCCAGCTTCCTTGCAGCCCCTTCGGATGCTGGAAGCTGCTGTGGGGTCTCTACACGACCTTCTCCAGGCTGAACATCCCTAATTTCCTCATCCTGTCCCCATAGGGAAGGTTCCCCAACCCCTTTATCAGCTTCCTGGCCCTCAGTCACTCTTCCCTGGTACCCACTCAAATACCTGACAAGAGGTCACTTCTCCCAGATAACAAGAACAGGACAAGAGGAAGCGGCCTCAAGTTGCACCAGGGCAGAGTTAGATTGGATATTAGGAACAATTTCTTCACTGGAAGTGTTCAAAAACCATGTAGATGTGGCATTTCCAGTTTAACAGCGGACCTGGCAGTGCTGAGTTCATGGTTGGACTCCGTGATCTTGGAGGTCTTTTCCAGCTTCAGGGATCCTGTGATTCTCAAATGCTGGGATGGCAGGACAGGAGCACAGCCACCATCCCCTGCAGCGGGAGGCTGAGCACTTCTCTTGGAGACACAGGGTGCTTTGGGATGACTTCAGCCTGATTTGTTTATAAATTTAGAATTTGCCTCCAGAGCTTGCAACTTGGCATTTTTCACGAGGCCTAAATATACTCCTTGAAGGCGTGAACTGTTTCCATAATAAAGCCTTTTAGAATTGACTTGTGAAAACTCATTTAAAGCTGCATTTTGGCAGAGTGAGGGGAAGTGCTGACTGCAGTGGTAGAGCTTGTTCACAGTAGAGAGGGAAGAGCTGAGAGGAAAGAATAGAGAAGGGCAGCTAAAACTCCCTGCTACTAACATCACATTACACGACCCATTAAAGATCCTGTTTCCAACAGTTCCACCACTTTTTCATGCTTGGGTTGGAATTTTCTCTCGCATTTCTGGATCAGACCAAACTTCTACAGTAAATTTTACCCAAGAGTTTTTTTTCTGAGTTTAAGAATAAAGTTGTGCCATAGGTACCACTTAACCTAGAAGAACTCTTGCTTGGAGTGTTACAAATTTTTGGCAGGTATTTTTTCGATGTTCTCAGAATATCTGGGGAAAAAGATCAATCACATCAGAAGGTTTTGGGAGTTCACGTTCAGGAAGGATTTCTTAAGCAGGGATCCCCTTAGATCTGATCCATCAGAGGAGTGTTCAGCTCAGGAGTGAACAAGATTTCCACTTAAATTACAACTGCTGCAGACCAGACCAGGGAGAGATCCTACAAAGCAAGCTGGCAGGTTTATCTATCCCACAGATGAGGGAAAATGTAGGAATTAGGCTCTTTAGGCCTGAGGAAGCACAAAAAAAAACATTCACTAAAGATTATTGATTAAATTACTACAAGATAATGTTTAAATATTGCACTAATACCAGAAATCAGCCATCTCTGCCCACCTGGGATAGGATCTGTGCAGAGATATAGTCAGTTATACACCCTGCAAACTCCTTTTCTCGTGTCCCTGTGCTGGTTTGGCTCAGGATGATCATTAGGACCTTCAAAAGGTGGAGGCTGTAAGAAACTCCAAGAGCACACGCTTCGCAAGTGATGCCAAGCCTGGTCTCATCCCAGAGCCTGAGCCAAAGCCCCCAAAGGCTCCTGCCACAGGATCTGGTGCCACTCGTGCCCAGCATCACCAAGGCTGGAAGGAGCCCCCGGAGCCCAGCCAGTGCCTGAGGCAGGGACAGCAAGGGCAGGATGCTCAGGGCTGTTTCCAGTTGGGTTTTGAAGGACAGCAAGGGCAGGATGCTCAGGGCTGTTTCCAGTTGGGTTCTGAACGACTCTCGACTCTCGACTCTCGTGGGTGGAGACACAAATGCTCTGGGAAACCTGCTCCAGTGCTTAGTCACCCTGACAGTAAAATAGATTTTCTCATGTTTAAATGAAATTTCCTGTGTTGCTGTTTGGGCCCTTTGTCCCTTTTCCTGTCACTGGGCACAGCTGAGAAGAGGCTTCTCCAGCCTGAAAAATCCCAGCTCCATCAGCCTCTCCCAGAGAGGCAGATTCTCCAACCAAGACAGCAATTACAGCAACTCTTCCCCCAAATTCCAATACATTTCATGATATGACCTGAAGTGATTTGACCATCCACAGAGATTAACAGATCTATACTTACCTCCCATTGAACATGGGGATTTGATTTCCAGCTCCTCTGTCTGCAAAATGGCTATTTTCAAAGGAGGGACTAGGAAATTATTAAATAAAGCAAAGGAAAACATGGCATTGCAACTCCATGAAGATGGCATTGGGGCTTTCCACCTTTATCTGGTAATTACCAACTTGAGGGCTCTGTTGAAAAGCAAATTGATGTCTTTCATAGCTTTCAAGTGCAACCTGTGATCTAAAAACCAAATAATTTTCATCCCCGTCAACACTGGCAATGAATATCCTGCTTAACCAAAATATTACATTAATGACACCTAAGCTGATGCTCTGACTTCAGAGAGATCTTAAGCAACACTTCACAAACACAGTGATGTGAAATCTCCAGAGTCACCTGTGCAAACCCATGGAAACTGGGGTTGCATCATGAAAAAACAAGGTTGCAAATGAGGTTATCTGCTTGTTCCTCACCTGTACGCACTTGAACTCACAGAGTTTAATATTAACTTCTTTTGGTTATGCTTGAATACTCTTCATGGTAACAAACCTAAGGGGCAATGAGGGGGACTCCCCTTCCTTCCTTCCTTCTTGTGCATTGCTCCCACTGCAAAACACCTTTCCTGTAGCTGCAGATCTCCTGGTAACTACCCAAACTCTGCTGGAGATATTCCATGTGACCCAGAGAACGCAGCTCAGCACGGCCAGCGCTCCAGCACTGGCACTCAGAGCCACTTTCCCCCCACAAGCCTTCTAGTTCTGAGTGCCAGCAGCAAGAACCTGCAAAAAATGAGCAGATGCTGCTTTTACCTTTTGACTTTTCAGGGTGGAAGCACATTTTAAGCAACGTTTTTCAGTGGCACCATCTGAGAATTTTGGCAGTGTGGTGGAGGGAGAGGAACAGAGAGATATCCAGAGCTTCCCTTGGAATTACATCCAGTAACTTCCATTTCCTCCACGAGACTGAACCAGCCCTGTGACTACTTAGGGTCAGTGTGGCCCATCTGAGTTTGAAAATACCTCTTTGCAAAATCCTCCTCTCACAAACAAACAAACAAAGAAAGAGACAAACAAACAAAGAGACTACGAGGAGTAAATTTACATAGCAGGATGCTTCATGGCAAAAAATAGATGTCTGAAGTTGCCAGCAAGATCCCGAAAGTGAACATTCTGTAGGGACAACATTAAAGCAAGCCCAAGTGAGTATGAGAAATCCAAGTAACACACAGATTTTCTTACAGAGCCAATTCAGAGCCTGACATTTCCGCCCACACAGCACAGCTCCGTGACAGGCAATAAGACACAGCAGCAATATGAGCAACATGAGACTCCAGAGGAATAAACAATATATTTCTTCTGTCAACAAAAATATATGCCTCTCTTTATTCCTTTCATAAGTCTCCCACCATTATTAATGCACTGGGTTTGTGTGGCAGCGGGGCTGCAGGGGTGGCTGCTGTGAGAAGCTGCTGGAAGCTCCCCCCATGTCCCACAGAGCAGCTCCAAGGAGTAACACCTCTGGAAAACAGATTTAAGAATGGGGGGGAAAAACTGCACAGCTGCAGGCAGGAGAGAGGAGTGAGAATATGTGAGAGGAACAGCTCTGCACACAGCCAGGATGGAGGAGAAGGAGGGGAAGGAGATGCTCCAGGTGCCAGAGCTGAGATTCCCCTGAAGCCTGAGGTGAAGCCCAAGTGAAGCTGGGCCCAGAAAGAAGGGAGGGCAACAGGGCTTGGGTATAAACATTTCACTGTATTGCAAATTCTGCAGCTTGTAAACAAAACATCAGTCACAGCACAGTTCAGCCTCTCCCCACTTCAAGCCTGAACACATAAATCAACTTCTCTTCAATGTTAATGAATATTATTCTACTCACTTGCTCCTTGATCTATGAAACACTCATTGTCTCACTTCATAAAATACGTTTCCTGCACACCAAGCATTTTTCCCTGTAATGTTCCTGCTCGTTAGTATAAGGAACAATATTTTATCTGTTTTCATATATTGGAAGTCTGGGACCAGGCTTCCAGTGAAAACACTGGAAAATGTGTGAACGGGAAGTAAGGGTTACCAGGAGGAGAAACTACAAAACTTAGAGGCACTGAGTGAGGACAAAGTTTCAGGAAGTCACGATAGTCATGATAGGGCAATCCTAGGAGTAACATAACCCGCCTCAGACTGTTCCACCGAAAGATCATGTTTGTTTCTCAAACACTCACCTGAGTTCATTTCAAAATTAGTGCAATACAGCAGTGAAAACCAGTACAGTTTCCATGGGAGATCACCAACAACTTAGCACCATACTCAAAATTTTTTACCCTTTCTATAGCTGAAGGAGTTTAAATACCAGGAGGTGTAAAAAGTGACCACGTCCATTTTAAGCTGGGTTTAACTACTCCTAGTCACTGCTGTGAGGAGCTCATCCATTCCACAGAGTTCCATCAGCACCACTGACTCCTGTCACATACAGTAGGAACCAGAAAACAATCATACGGCAGAACAGGGGAAAAAACTAAAAGCCACGTTAGTTTATTATTCATCTCAAAATACAGGAGATTACAACGATTCTGGAAGAGAGGGAACATTTGTCAGTGCCACCCCGAGCCTTCCTGCACAGCTCTTTCAATCTGCCTCTGTTCCTGCTCAACCAGGACTGCCAGGAGTGCAATAAATCTCACACATTCCCAGCACAGAGGGATCTTGTCATGACCTCTGGGAGATGACACAAATCAGATTTGTTCACTGCCCAGCCCAGCAACATCCACAGCTCAGCTGAGCCCCTCGGGTGAGACACAAACGTGGGGTCCAAATTTAGAGAAAGAAGAAGAGATCCTCTCTTAATCTGCTCCACATATTCAGCACAAGAGACACGATAAAAGAGGTGCCACGGTCACTGGGAGGTCAAAGCACTCAGCATCTTCCAGGAGGTGATCACCCTCCCTGCATCAAGGCATATTCCTTTTTTCCTTAGGGGCCTCCAAACTTTTCTCCCAACAAAATGAATCTGCAGCTACACACATTAATTTTCCCTAGGCTGGAGCTTTCAAACGTGAATTTTTCTGCCTCAGATCAGAGGGTCCTGATGCCGTCACTAGCGAGTGAGAAACTTCCTGTGAATATTTATTAAAAATCCACTGTGGCTTAATATACTTCAATAAAACTTGCTCTTTTCCTCCTAAAGTAAAATTCCACTTAAGCCATAGGTTCTCCTGCTACTTCAGTTTGCTGGAAAGCCCATGATGTTAAACCCATCCATGGCTGCTTTGGTTTTTATGCAAATTCCAACCAGTAGAGTTATGTAAGTGCTTATGCAATGAAAATAAACATAATACACAAACCTGCCCATGTCACTGAGAATTATTTACAAGAGCTATTAATCAAAGTTCTATTCTGCTTTATAGTTAAGGTCCTACTGCACAGGCAAAACGTCATATATGCCCAAAATTTGCTTTCAGTCTCTTCCCCCTCCCAAAGAAAAAGAAAACTACAATTCAGCTTCCTGCTGAAGGCTATTCCTTAGCCAGAGTCCATGCAAAATTGTATTAGAAGCTTTGAAGTTAAAACATGAACATTGACTACCAGGGAGGGCCCTAAAGACAAAGACATTTACTGGATGTAAATGTTCAGTGAAGACAAAGGTCACCTTCTACTTTCCCAAAATCAAACCATGTTGGAAACTCCCTGTCCTGCTCTCAAGTTTTCCTTCAGAGCTGAAATCTTTTCATGGAAGAAATCAGCCATGAAATATTATTAACCTTGGTGATTGATTATGTTGTAATGGCCAAGTTATGATCACCTCAGAGGCCGTGGGACTGCAGAGCCTCAGCTGGGGGGACACAGGGATCTGATTCACCCCAGCTCCAGAGCAGAAGAGCTGCTGGGCAAGCCAAGCCTCCAGCCTGCAGGAAATGAAGTTTTATCTCAGTTGGTGGCTTTGGGCCAAATCAAGCAGGAAACAAACCCTTTCGAAAATGCCCACAAACTGGAGATTCCCAGGAAGATCACTTCAGAAACATCCAAACGCTTCCAAAACACCATTCCCAAGTTCCCAAGGCGGATGCTGATCGCTGACATCGTCTCTGGCAGCAGCAGCAGCAGCATCTGCACACAGCAGCTCCACGCCGTAGCTGTGGGAGCTGCCGAGGCTCCCGTGCAGGGGATGCTGAGGACATCCTGGGAGGGCTGCCCAGAGCCACAGCTCCACGGCAGGGAGTGCAGCAGCTCCAGCAGTCCGGCCTCAGCCAAGCTCTCAGTGCTTCCAGACATGGAAATCACTGTGCAGCTCAGGCTCCCAGGGCTTCCCTGCTTTCAGTAGCCCAAGGCCACCAGCTGGAGTTTTGAGCCCCCCAGCCCTGGACAGAGAACTCCAAGGCAGAGTTGCCTGGGTTGAGCTGCTCCAGGAGCCAGGCAAGAACTCCCCAAATGGAACATCTTCAACCAAAACATGTCAGGATGTGCTTTTTCCAGCTAAACTTTGACCAATAAGTCTCCAGCTAGCATGGAATAGTGATATGAACCCCAAAAGCTTTACTCTCCACTGCTTACCTTCATCCTAAGTCACTTGGATTTATGACACACAGGGAAAAGAGCTTATCCAGCCCCGCTTTTGGATCAGGAGACAAGTGGCTGACACCATTATTTACAGCTAACAGGAATTCAGCAGCAATGCCTTCGGCTCCCCTGTGTGCCCTGGCTGCTCCCTCCCACCTCTGTACCACCAGGAACCTCCTCAGATCTCTTGGCAACTGTTCACAGAGTTGAGATGAAGAAATGTCAAACTTTTAGGATAAGCTGGAGTTTGTGTTCTGTATAGAAAGGTAAATTATGCGCTGAGAGCAAGGCAAAGCAAAGACAACGTGTGACCTCTGTATTTGCACATCTGCTTCAGTTCACACTCCAAGGGAGATTTGTTATTAAAAACTTCAGGTAACTGATCTGCATTTTGGAGAAAGTGAAGGAACAGCAGTGCTGCCCAGGAGCCACAGCAGGACAGTGTGACACTTGCTCTTGGCTTTGCAGTGATGATTAAGGACTTCAGAGCAGAATCAGTTCTTTCCTGAATCTCTACTCTGCGACCCAATGCCCTGAGAGTCCCTAATTTACATCTCACTCCTTTTAACAAAGAGGATTTCAATAAAGCTTTTCATGTTTATCCAACTCTTTCTCGCCTTCTTGAGCATGTTACTTACTTGGAACATGCGAGATATTTTAATGCAACACTAAAATTACTTTTCTTTTGCATTTTACACTTAAATGGTCCCATGAATTAAAATAAGAATGCACAGAGATCTGAGTGGATGGTGGTTTGCTTTGCAGAGCTTGAGCTAGGTTCTGCTCCAGCCCCTTTTCTCAGCAGTTTCACTGCTCTGATGACCCTTGTTCCCAACTGTACATTTGAAATCTGGTCACTACAGCAGAAAGCTGAACTTTATCACCCACAAAGTCAAAAATTGAACCTGAATCCACATTTTCCCCACTGCAACAGCTGTTCTGACCCCAAGCGGTTTGAAAAATGTAAGAGCCTTTCAAAGTCCTGCCAAATGAAAGTTCTTCATTAGTAGATCCCAACCAATTAATTATCTCATCATCACCACACAGACCCTTTAGACTGAAGGAGGTACATAGGGATGATTTAGGGCCATACTTATCTTTTCTAATTTCTTTTAAAAGAGTCCCACAGACAGAGGTCTGTATTTATCCAAAGAATCTTAATGTGTTGGCTAAACTTCATGCAGAGATTTAGGTTAATGCACCTCATCCATTCTGTTAAAGCAGCAATTATGCATCTGGAAGAAAAGTGTTTCCAGGGCCCCTGAAGTCTGTGCCAGTAAAGTACCAACTGCAGCTGCAGTTTACAAGAAAAGAAACATTAGAGCAACAACTCTACAATTTACAAACCAGGATTATAAACTAAATATTCCCCACGCAAACATTTCATTGCTAGAACTGTGGGGACAGGGAGATCATCTCATTTAGTCAAAAAAAAAACCCCTCAAACCCCCCAAAATCCCACGTGTGACTCCAAACATGTGTTTTGAAAATACCAAAGAACCATGACATTTTTGCTCTGCCAGAAAAATGATCACGTCTTGATTGAATACTTCGCCTTCTCATTTCCTTTTCCAAGCTGAAATGTCAACTATTTTAAGTCAAATCCGAATATTACCCAAGCACAAACCAGAAGAGAACCTTGGCGCCGCAGCTGTCCCTGCAAAGGCACATTCCAGTTCCACACTTGCAGTTTCACCATGAAGAAAACAGAGATGAAACCTTTCCAAATGCTTTGCTGCCTAATGACACAATCACCAGCGTGTTATTAAAGCTCAGCACTCTGACACTGCAGTCATTATATCTGCAAACACCAAGACATTATGGCAGGAGAAAACAATCCTTTCATTGAAAGCCAGGATGTCTCATTGTGACAGGTGAATGTTTTACTCCCCAGATGAACCTCATACACAGAACTATTTTTTTGCAGTTTTCATGTTCCATTTACACAATTTGCTGGCTTAAAAGGATTTAACAGTCAATCAAGGGTTCAAGTATTAAGCTGCATAACAGAAGGAAATTATATTGTGTTCTTGAAGTCAGGTAGATAAACAACACCTCCCGATTGTGATGGTACCATTATGTGCCTCAGGATGAACAGGAGAGAGAAAACATTCACCTGGTTTCATATCTCAAATACTAGCTGAGATTCATGTATAAATGGATGAAAGAACAGAGAGGGTTATTGTGTAATATTTTAATATCATAAAGTCAAATTTATTCAAATCAGGAAGAAAGGAAAGTGGGGTTTATGTCTTGTGTGGAGTTCTGCCTTACTGAATTTGTGTTTATTATTCTGACAAGCTACAAAAATAAAAGATATAAATACAGAGACAACAGTAAATGTGTATCTCTTCTTTTGCAAGCAAACTGTCACAATATTATGCTCATTAAAAAGCTTTCTAAAACTAATAGCTCCGTGAAACACCAGACTTAATGGCTTGAGATAAATATCTTGCAACAGAGCTGTTTAAGCCACTGTGAAAACAAACCTCTTAAACAGCAGAAGCACAAACACCAAGCAAACAGCAGAGAACCTGTGTTCCCTGAAGTCACTTTGCAGTCTTGCACTGACTCCAGGAAGAACTAGATCAAAATAAAAGCTTTCACTTTGTTTATATTTCCTTTGGGGCTGAATCTTCCTTTATTTTCTTGCTACACCCAGCCAAAGATGGACTCATCCTAGAGAAAAAAAAAGGATAAAAGTGAGTTGGTACACTCCTATTAACAGAAAAAAAAGTCTTTATATCAAGTGGGACAAATAAAGACTGTTCAGATTCTTCAGACTGTGCTTTAGACCATCATGGAAGGATTTAGCTCAAGAAGAAGGCAAAATCCACCTCCCTTTGCCTTGGCAAAACTCAGAGCTCTCCCTGTGAGGAGGGAGCTGTTCTGGTCCCCAAACATCACTGAAATCTTGAAAAAAAATTGAGCTCAATATCAGTAATACTTTAGAATATAACTGGCACTTATTATTATAATAATATTAAACAAGATCAGTGCATGTTTTTAATATTATTCATTTGCTTATTTTAGCTTTTTTTGGCCTTTAATGGACTGTCCACTTACCCTGTCCAGGTATGCCCCATTCTGTGACCTCTGGATCCTGTCAGAGCCTGCAGGAGGACATCAGGTGGAGGAAAATCATCATTTGCAGTCACATGGAATCTAATCTTAATTGCAACATTCCAAGGAGTAAATAGGTACCATTAAAATTCAAGTAGACTTTTGTTCTCTCAAAAAAACTATTTATAGTGGCAATAAAATGCAGCATTAATTTTCTAGCTTTATTAATCTAGGAAAAAAAAAAGAAGATAAAAATGAACCCAGTTTATTCAGACTTCTTGATCCCTATCTAAATATCTGCTAGAATTATTCCGTTTGCTTCTTGATTAATGAAAAATCCAGATCAATAGGAGACTTAACTCCCAGATATGATGTTGTGCAAAATCTGCTAATTAGAAAGACGGTGTTAGAATTGATGGTTTTCACTGAAATAGGGCTTAATAGGAGATTCTCAATTAAAGCTCCTGAGAAAGGGGGTAAAATTACAATTGAGGATAGAGTAAGAGGGGAGGAGGAGGTTGGTGAGGTTTTTAAAGTCACTGGAAATTATATATAAAGAAAATGCTCTTTCTCTAAAAAGAAATGAATGGCTGAGAAGGGGACAGGTCCAGTCCATAAATCCAAGGTTAAACAGCACATTTTGTACCCATAACAAACAGAAAAGCAGCCATTATGGCAAGATGGCAAATCCACACAGGAAATCATATATAAGCCAAATTTGGGGGTTTTCTTCTTACAATAACTTGAAATCTAATAATCTATTAAGGATTTCTTCTCCTTTTTTCTTGACACTTGTTCTCCTTTTTCTTGAAATCAAGCAAACATGAATCAAGGAAGATTTGTTTTAATTCACTGTCCTACACATCCATGGATGTGTGTCTCACACACAGATATATGTCCAATATATACATTAATAGCTGTGCACAAACACTTCTGCAATGATCTCAGCTGTGGGAGAAAGCACATGGAACAGTCTCCATGGGAGGAGAGATTTATTAGATTGGAACTTCTTAGCACAGAAATATGGCAGAGGCCAATGGAACCTCGACTGATGTAAAGAATGTGAATAGCACATAATGAATAATTAATGCCATGTCATAATTCCAGAATTAATCAGGAATTGGGTTTAAAGCCAACAGAAGAAGTGTTTTTCCACATAATGCAGAATATTTGCACAATAATTGTGGAATAAGTTGTTGAAGCACGTTGTGGAATTTCTTCTCCTATTCAGTAACATCCACTGAGATAGAGATTTCTGTTCTGGACCAGAACTGCACTTCTTTTGTTCTCATGAAGAAGACTTTTGAGGGAGCATTTTCTTGTCACGTGTGTGGAAATCTAATCCAATATTTTACAAAAGGAGACCCTGGCAGGAATGATCCTACATTTTGGGATCCACCCCAACCTGCCCCCATGTGGAAAACTTCCACCAGCACCAAAGCAAGCAAAGAAAAAGTGCTGTGGGTGAACCTGGCATTTTTTAACTTGCCTGGTAGCTCTTCATGGATTAGTATTTTTTTTTTCCTAATAATTCATCCAACTGTGAGGCCAGAAATTCCAATTCCATTTGTAAGCATACACTGTATTATCTTAAATTGTGCAGCAGCTACAATGGCTCTAATTGAAATTGGCTGAATGCAGAGCACCAGTTTTAATTCCCAAGTCATTTTCCTGTAATGAAAGAGCTGCATTCAGGGCACAGAGTGAGAACATGTTTGATGGTTTTGTTAAATTGTGTTACAGCAACCTTTGGGGAGCATCTAATTTATTTATTGTCTGTATGAACTCAACCACTATTTTCCTACGTGAAAAAATAAATTATTATTCATACAACTACTGCCTTGGACCCATCTGTGAATAAGTTTAATTACGTATTTCACATGTTCAGAAAAACCTGCAGACGTTTTATGTGCATGTCTTTAATGTCAGGCTGCAGCAAACACTTCCACCATCTTTCCTCCAAATTAATACAAGACCCTCCATGAAACAAAAGGATTTTTCCCAAAAAAGCTGGAAGTGCCTAAAGTATGAAATGAATTCCATTTTTGTGTTGTAAAACCTGCTACCCAAACCAAACACCTGAATGGGCCTTAAACCTTGGGATCTTCACTTGTATTAATATTTTGTTTTCTGTAGTAAAATAACACCTTATCAATTCATTTCCTACCTTCTCCATCAAACTGGCTGCAGGTCAACAGTCGACTTCTGAACCTTTCATTTTCCTCAAGCATTTTTGAAATCACTTTCCAGACTTTGTGCCAGACTTTGGACTGAAAGATAAAATGAGAAGCATATAAAAAGTTGGCATTAAAACATCTCTAAGGCAGAACTTTGAATTTCCCACAATGACTATGAAGCCCAGCTGGGATTTTTTGTTGAGGACTGGGAGGGAAGAGAAGAAGGGATATATATGTGGGATATATGGAAGAATCTCCTCTATTTAGAAGTCAGAAATATAAGTTCCCTCATGATTTTTCACATGAGATCTCCTCTCTTTTCTTGCCTAGAGCGCTTGTGTTTATCCAGGATTTGTGAAGTGCCCTTCTAGATAAGCAAAGCTTATGAAAACCTGTGTAGAGCCATTAAGCTCTCTTTAAGTCATCCAAAATGGGGGGGGAGGGAAAGATTGTTTATTTTTCCAGGAGCCAAAATTTTCCCATGTGGTCCCTCAGCAGCAGCACAACTCAGGCCCCAAACTCAAATTCCAGAAAAGCAACGCTGTTGCCTATTTCATATCAAATCCATATTAATCCATTTTATAGATGTTGAAAACCTTTATTTTAGAGGCACGAAGCCCTGTCTGCAGTGGGCACGTTTCAAACTTGTGCATTGAAAAGATTAAATTGGAATTGTGGACAAAAGCATTCAGGCAGAGGAGGCCTAACAAACAGAATTGGCTGTTGACATGCTGATGTTTGGACTTTTGCTGGGCCTCATCTGAGAAACTTGTTTAAATCTAAAGATAATTCCTTTCTCGAGGACATTTATTGCAAAAACATTATAGATATTCCTCATTGTTTTTGAAGGGGGGGAAGTGCATCAGGAGAGGCATATTCCAGACTGTTATTAGCTGTTCCTCTGCAGTTGGTAGCATTTTGCTGTTTTTAAATCAAGTATCTATGACTTGACTCTGTTCTAGTCTAGCTGATTACTTGTACTTCACACATTACAGACTCTCATAACGAGTTACTGCTTAATAAATGTCCCTCTTAAAATTTCAAGCATTTGTCGAGCTACTGAACAGGAACAGAAACACATTTGTGAAGCAAAAAGTAATTCTGCATTGCTCCAAGGATGCTGTTAATAGCTCAGATTCCTGCCTTCGCTTATTTGTAACCCGTGGGATTTCTTTGTTTAAAACATGAGAGGAAGAGGAGCTGCAGAGCTTTTTTCTGCTAGGTTTCACCCCCAAGGTGTGCTGCACCCTGGCCCCAATCCAGCAAAGCATTTCAGTACAGGCTTTAAGTCAACAGCATACTCTCATTTTTCAAGGTAAGCACACACTTAAGTGCTTTATTGAATAAGAGCCAGAATTTTAAAGCCTCCAGAGAGGAAAGATAATACCATTTTTTCTTTTCTGTAAGTAAGGTTTTCAGTAACAGGCTACCAATTCCATCTTTTAATCTCCCTCATGCTCTCACACACAGAGAACAAGCAGCTTTCTCAAATGCCAAGGCAGCTAATTGAGCTGCCACACTTTATACCTTTTTCTTCTTTCGTTTAATGACTTTATCAACGTTTCTTGAAGGGATGGGAAAGTCATAGGTGTCAGCCTTAGCCTCTTGAAGGTCACCTAGAAAGAGTTTAGAAAGCATTTTTTGAGTATTTACGATACATTCCTAAGGAAGCTGTTGATCACTGGCACAGGTTGCCCAGAGAAGCTGTGGCTTCCCCATTTCTGGAAGTGTCCAAGACAGGTTGGATGGAGTTCTGAGGAGCCTGGTCTAGTGGAAGGTGTCCCTAGGAAGGGAGTGGAACTGGATGTTCTTTAAGGTCCCTCCCAACCCAAACCACTCTATGATTCCTGAGGGATCCTTATTTCTGGTGCCAGCACCTTACAGGGTATCAGTCCTGCAGCTTGTCCCTTTCTTCTTTACTCCATAATAACCATGGGGCAACAAAGCATCTCTCAAACGCCACAAAACAGATTTCGAAACTGCAGAGCACCCACACATTAAGACAACAGGCTTCCGGGAGCTTTTAATTCCCTCTCTTTCCCAGAACTGGACACAGCACGCGGGGTGTGACCTCACTAGTGCCCAGAACAGGGGAAGAATGACCCCCTCCGGGTCCTGCTGGCCACGCTATTCCT
>VZTG01003725.1:441645-486362 GCA_013397845.1 Melanocharis versteri | reverse complement strand
GAGCTCCAGGAGCGTTGGGACAGCGCTGCCAGGGATGCACAGGGTGGGATTGCTGGGGGGTCTGGGCAGGGCCAGCAGCTGGATTCAATGATCCTTGTGAATCCCTTCCAGTTCAGGACATTCTGCAATTCCCCTGCCCATGGGCGAAACCACGGCCACGTACCCTAAAAACTACCCAGAGAGGAGGAGCAGGGTCCTGACAGATCTGTTTTATAAAACGTGTTCCCCTGCTGGCTCCAACCAGTGTCTGGAGCGTGCAGGGCCAGGAGCTGGACTGGATGATCCTGTGGGTCTCTTCCACTCAGGATATCCTGTGATTCTACCGTTCTCAACTCCACTCCTCCACAAACCCAAACTCCCTCCTCCTCTGCCAAAACCTTGCACTAACCAACTGTCCCAGTGAGGCAGCAGCTAGTGAGTTCGATTTGGGATGTTAAACCCAAAAGCTTCATTAAAAACTAGTCCTGGCCTACGAACTTCCCCAGGTCCATCCATCCTAAAGCCCTGGTAAAGAAATCCCTCCTTTAGCTGCAGTGCAGCCCACACCACAAGCCCCCAGTGAATCCTCCCCCACAAAGCTAAAGAGCCCCGTGTTCATTCCATGACTGTCTGGGCATTGTGCAGGAACACTCGCTGCTGTATCTGCCAGGGCAGGAGCTGCCCGTGCCAGCTGGCAGCTGCTTCCTTCCTCCGGCCTCCTCGGGGCACCGCGGCTGCCAAGGCAGTGGTTTCTCAGCACCTGTACTCACGGAAAGGCTTCCACCCTGCTAATGCAAACACACAGACCTCGTGGGGCACATTTTGTCCACTTTTCCCAACAGCACATTGCCAGCACTTTGATGTCAAATGCAAATTCAGCTCAGATCCTTTTTAGGATCTGCTGCTACTCGGAAAAATCAATGCCACCTAAAATCTCCCTGCAGATCTGTCAAGTTCAGCTATTTTAGCTGCACACTGCTCTTCACCCACCTTTTCACATGTGTGAGCTGACTACCAGCTGGCCACAATCTCTGTATTAATCACTCTGAGCAAACATCTCAGCTTTTCACCACAGCTGCAACTGTCTGGTTAAAAATAGCCCAGGTTCCAGCTCTCAGCCTGCACCTCACCGTGCGTTTGCTTTGTGCTCCAAAGGCAGCTCCTCCGGCTCACGACTTGCGTGGGTTCCTGAATTCCATTGTTTCAGTTTTGCTTTGGCCAAGGATGTGTCATCATCTGTGAGCCCTGACAGTCCTTTTAAGATGAGGCAGTTTTTGGTGCCTACAGCTGATGCCAAGGAGAGGGAAGGAAGGAGGGAAGGAGCCATTGGGACATTGCTGCACACAAAGTGACTCCCTGAAAAAACCCACCTTTGTGCTGCTGGTGGAGATTTGGGTTTCTCTGAGCGTTCTTTGCAGTGGAAAATACTCACATGATTCCACAGAATTCATGGAATCACAGAATGGGTTGGGTGGGACGTTAAAGACCATCTCATTTCATCCCCTGCCATGGGCAGGGACACCTTCCACTATCCCAGGCTGCTCCAAGCCCTGTCCAGCCTGGCCTGGGACACTGCCAGGGATCCAGGGGCAGCCACAGCTGCTCTGGGCACCCTGTGCCAGGGCCTCACCACCCTCACAGGGAACAATTTCTTCTGTACATCTCACCCAAACTTACCCTAAAATTCAACATAACTCAGGCAAGGCCATTGCTCATTAGCTGTTCCATTATCTTGATCAACTGCAGAGGGTGAATACATCTGAAATAGGACTCTGACACTGTGAACAGGGAAAAGTGTGCTCATTCTGACAACAGCTACACTCAAACCTTGTTAATTATACCCTCAGCAGTAGCACAAACAATTATTCTATCACCTTCATTTTCACAGAATATTTAATAAGAGTCACTGGAATGAGGGATTTCATTAGAATGTGGTTACTGTACAAAAGACACCGGGGACCATTTATTAGTGTAACCAGGAATCATTATAAAAACAAAAGTCACGACTTCTGCTAAGTCAAAGCAATGAATTTGCCTTCAGCTTCTTCTTCCTTGTAAAATTTCCTAATTTAGCCTGGCTCTCAGTTAATTGTGTGAGCAGTAATGGGGCAGCAGAGAGAGAAAATGGAACAGCACCTGCATTTCACAGCAGTGAACCTGCACAGCTCCCACTGCTTTACAAACCACACACATGGGAACAGCTTCCTCCACACCACTCATAAGGAGAGGCCTGTTCTCCTATCTCTTCATGCTGTGCATAAAAATATTTAGCAGACCAAAAACTGTGTTACATAAAAGCCTGAGCCTCCCCTGGAGAGATTTCCAAATCACCGAGAAGATCCATAGGCTTTACAACAAAACCCACGTCAAGGAGATCAAACCCCCTGGCTTAGCAGAACTTTGTGTTACAGCGTTTCAACAGATTGCCAGCTGGAAATAAAACTGTGGGGAAAACTCAAGGAGACAAAATGAGCCCCAAGATTACACCAGAATTACACAGCCTGATTTCCAGGAAAGGCTGGTAGTCAAGGGAATAAAGCAGAAGGCAGGTGAGGACTTCACTTGCTCTGGTTTCATTTTTCCAAATGAAAAATGAAATAAATGTGCAAGTTATCAGTATTTGTTTCCAAATCAGAGACAGGAAGACTTTACCAAGTTTTAGGTTGCAGAGACTATGATATGAAAGATTAAAAGTCTCCTATTCTGGGGAATGTGCAGTTAGATCCTGACTGAATACACAGCTGAGGAAATTCAGCCCTACCTGCCATAACCCTCCAGATGCTGAAAGAATCCTGGCTCATGCAGGACGTAAAAAGCAAAAATCTCTAAATCATCCCCAGACTCAGCATTAATGTAGATAACCCAAGACCTGGCACAGAAAGCTCACGATTTCTTACCTCTCCTCTGTGACCCAACAGGATCCCAGGCCGAAGTGTGACCACCAACACACCTGGCTGCAGGAGTGCCCATCCCTGCAGGTGTCCAGGGAAGGGCTGGAGGTGGCACTCAGTGCTTTGGGCTGGGGACAAGGTGGGCATGGGGCACAGCTTGGACTCGATGGACTCTGATGTCTTTTCCAACCCTAAAGATTCTGGGATTCTCAGCAGCGAGGCCACCCCGTAATGGCACTGAGCATTCCCTCCTCCCTCCCTCCCCCAGAGACATGAGGATGCTGCCAGGAGAGGAGCAGGGCAGGGCTCTGTCTCCATGCATTGCTCTCGCTGCAGAGAAAATGGAAGCAGTCCCTGCTTTGTTCTGCCCTCACGTTCCTCCACAGACACCCCCTGTAAAAGCAACGCTTGAGCAAATTTCCTTCCCACTGACCGATGAGCTGGGCTGATTCTGCCAGCGTGTACAGAGCAACATCTGTCCGTGCACAGCTGGCCCACTGCAGCAGAGCTGGGGGATACTGCTGCCTCAGAAACCTAAGGAATGCCATTTAAACCCAGAAACACTTGGCAGGAACGTGCTCCCAACCCAGCCCAGCACTGGGCATCAGCTTAAAGCCACAAGCACTGCCTTGCAAGGTGACGCTTGGCCAAACTGACAACTTAATGCACAGCAAGGCCTGAACAATCCCTGAGCAAACTGATCCTGGTCCGTGAGTCAGCAGCGATGTCAGATGCTGATTTACACCGAGCAAACATTTTTTTTTCAAGCCTTGGGTTGAAGAAGGCTGGCAGAGATTTTTTTTTTTTTAATGCATTGCTCTTCTTCCACAGATTTCAGATCTAGGCTGAGTTACTGAGGCACACAGTGTGTGTCCACTGCATCAACCCCATCACTCTGCCATTCAAAACCAATGGTTTTCACTCCCATTAAAAGAAAAGCAACTCAACCTGTCATAGTTTTGGGATAAAAAAATACCCCATGGCTGAAAGGGATAAAACAATGTCCATTTTAAACATTAAGAATAATACAAACCCAAAAATGTGTCCTCACAGTCATCCTTGACCTGTGCTGTGCTCAGAGGATTTAATCTCAGCTTTTGTGACTCACCAAAATTAAATTTCAGGAAGAAAAATGCAATCAAACACTGACTTAATACATCTCTATATTTTATAAATACCAGGAGGACTGAGAACTTTGCACCAGCAAATTTTGTGGAGGAACCTTAACAAAACACGGCTTCCCACGCTCCATAAACAAAGTGACTGAAGCAGCTTCCCTTAGGGAGAGATGCATTCAAATAAATCAGCATTTAGTATCAAATTGTCTCTCTGACAAGCCCTACAAGAAGTCAGGAAATTATAGTTCCTGTGCCATGAAAACAGGTGATATCTGATGGCATCAATCAGAGCATGGGGATGCAGGAAGACTTTCAGTGATGCATTCAGAGCACTGATTCACCCCCTCCAGTTCCTCTGAGTGCACAGACAGCTGCGAGGATATTCTTATCCCACAGACTGCTTTTCACTCTGACAAACTGAATCAGCTTATTTCACACACAGGAAGGGATGGCAGCGTTTCTCCTCATCTCCCCTTTCCGAGGCTACGACTCGTCCCAGATTCCCTGGAGCCACCCTGAGCATTTTGGGAGCGGCAGCGGGAGAGTCAGGACCGAGCAGAAAGTGCCCCACAACACCCCGACAGCTCAGAGCCCATCCTGGGGATCAGCTCAGCCTTTAAATCAGGGGAGATGGGTTCCATCCACCTCCTGCACCGCCCGGGAATTGCCAGCTCGTTCAGGGCAACTGGCACCCGAGAGAGATCCCGGGGGCTGTGCTGGGAGCAGCTCCTGCTGGAAGGAAAAAGCTGGGAGAAGGCTGGCAGAGGAATTCTGGAATTCCACCCAGCAGGGCCTGCCTCCATCTTCTGGAGTCTGCCTGTAGCATTTACTCACAGCTTCAGCACAAAGTGAAACCCAAAAGGGATTTGTTGGGTCGTCTGCCCTAGAAAGTTGCCAGCAATTCAGAATAAGCCCATCACTCCCAACAGTGATTATCTGGAGTTTTGAATGTTCCAGACCTTTCCCCGCATTGATTTAAATGTTTTAGACTCTGCCTAGGTAAGAAAACTTCATCTATTAAGCATTTGCAAAGTATTTTTCAATCTTCAGAATAGGAGAACTTTAGAATTAATATACACTGTAATACCCAACTGTAAATCAAACATCTCTAAGTCTGCAGCACTTTGGAGTCAGGCAGGGAGTGCCCTGTTTGTGAAGGACATTGCTGATGCCACCACCACGGCATCCAAAGCCTTAAACCCTCCATATTCCAGGACCAGACTTCAAGTCGGTCACGCTTGTGAAAAAACACGAACGCGTAATTAAGCACATGTCGTCTAAAAGACCATTTGCACTTGAAAACAATGTCAAGAACTGTGGCTGTTTCCTAACGATCCCGGCGCAGGGAACAGAGGGATAAAGTTCCCCAGCCAAGTCCCAGCAGGAGTGCCTGGTGCTGCCGGGCTGGCACTGAGCACCGAGGAATTCCCGGCTCACTGGGCAGGCAGTGCACCTCCAGCCACTCCTGATGCCAAGCATCCCAGCTTTCTGTTCAAACAGTCATGGCAAGGGAATTGGGAATATCTGCATGGAACCACCAGCAAAGCTTCGCATTCCTGTTAAAAACCAATTTCCAAAGGCAGGAGCTGCTCCACGTGCACCAGGTGAAGGCAAAAGCAAGTGAAGTGATCAGCACTGGCAGAACTAATCCCATCAGAGCTGCACGATCTGCATTCCCCGGAGCAGCCACACAAAGGAATGAGACTCACCATGCACTGAGCATTTGCACCACAATTCCTCCAGTGATGGCACTCGAGATTAGCGGCACAACTCTGGGATTCCTCAAGCACCTGCTGAACAGCCCTTGAAAAGCAGATCTGTAAGGCAGCAACACGACTTCGCAGGTATTTCAGGTTTAGGTATTTTAAATTAAAGGTTGAAACGAGCAAGTTCTCTAAAATGCCAGACGCCTTCCCTCTGTTACTGTCAGATCACAGCCGTAAGACAATGATAAAAGCTTCGTTGTCTGTCCCTGCCTTGCCGGGCTCTGCCCTGGCCCCGCTCTGGTTCTCTCTGTGTCCCACTGCACAGTGTTCTCTGACAGGGTGAAGCAGCTGGGATTGTTCAGCCTGGAAAAGAGAAGGATTTGTTTGACCCAACTGTGGCCTTGCAGTACCTGGAGGAAAGATGGAGGGAGACTCTTTACAAGGGATGGAGTGACAGGAACACAGGGAATGGGTTCACACTGCCAGAGGCCAGGGATAGATGGAATATTGGGAAGAAATCCTTCCCTGTGAGGGTGGGAGGCCCTGGCACAGGGTGCCCAGAGCAGCTGTGGCTGCCCCTGGATCCCTGGCAGTGCCCCAGGCCAGGCTGGACAGGGCTTGGAGCAGCCTGGGACAGTGGGAGGTGTCCCTGCCCCTGTCAGGGGGTGGCACTGGATGATTTTTAAGGTCCCTTCCAGCCCAAACCATTGTGGGGTTACCTGTGCCTCAGTGGTTCTCTCCTCACCTGCTGCATCTTCACCTCCCCAAGGAGCCTTTGCTGCATTTGTGAGCAGAACAGGGCAGCAGAACTTCCCCTAAAACCCTTTTCACCCCACACAGCCCAACAAAATCCCCTCCCCAAGCCCCACGAGCTTCGGCCACAAAGGAACGAGTTCCTACAGGAAGCTCAAAATAAAAAGGTTAAGGAGAAACATTGAGTTAAAAGTTTTATTCATTCAACATCTCACATTACAAATATTTAAAAATTATATGCATACTGGTATAAATAGTCATTTGCAAACTATTTAATAACATTAATTTTCACTAGCACTTCAACAAATGAACTCTTTAAAAAAAGTAACTTGTGTTATATAACTTAGAGTAGAACATACAAAAATATGAACTTAAACGTGAAAATGACTTTAATAAAAAATGAATTACCCTTATTTAAAATGCTATAATAAATACTACAACCTCCCCATACACAGTAAAAACTATATGGAAATTCAGCCAAGTAGTACAATTAACTGACATACTTAAATAACTTTTCCTTCTGATAATATGAGCAATACATTGGGGGAAAAAACATATTAGGGATTAGTAAAAACTAGACACCCACTTGCTAAAAGTTTCACTTCCAAAAAATATAACAAAAAAATCTGATGAAAATTATAAAAACTAATTATACTTTAAAATTTAAAAATATAAAAAATAAAACAGTTGAATACAATATTGTCCCAATTCTTACAATGCTATCACAGTAGCTTTAAAATAAGATAATAAAATAAAGCAAATGACCAAAACCTTTTATTCCATTTTTTTTTAAAAATAATCTCAAATTTACATTAGTAGAAAGATTGATTTCTGATTCTTTTCTTTAGAAACACCAGCAAGAAAGAGGATTTACTAGAACAGTAGAAAATGACATTTTTAAATGTCTGCAATTAAAAACAAAGAATTACACTGCAAAGATCTTCCAGAAGTCTGAAATAGGTATTGCACATAACTTGAAGTTAACTTGCCACAATTCATCACATTCAAGTTTTAAATCACCTTTGAACAGAAGGTTTGAACTCTTCAAAAACACAAGGGGTGAATTATCAAGTCTTTCCAACAGCATCCTTATAAAACGCTAAATTCAGTCACTGCAAGGTTGAAATTTGCATTCTGCAGAGGTCTGTGTATGGAGAAGTAGAGACTATACCAAAAAAGCACGGGGCAGTGGGGTTCCTTTACATATAAAATAATCAGAAACACTTTATTTTACATTGCAAAAATAACCATGGAATTACTCTGGCACTCCCCCGGGAACGCCCGCCGCTGCTCATTAATGACACCCCCCCCACCGGTACCTAATTACACGCTAATGAGCCTGGGGCTACACGGTAACCCCAAGGAGCCCCGTGCAATCAGAAGGCTTGGCCAGCACTGGTGAAGCACAGAGTAATGGAGAGAATTGTTTATGCCCTGTAAATCGAAGTGTAACCAAAGGATCTGTAAACACGCTTGTCACACAATCACAAGTGAATATTAGTAGAATAACGATTTCTTACATTAGTCATGCATACTAACATTACATGCCTGCCACCTAGCAGGCTCTCTTTTATTCTTTAAATATAATTTAAAAGAGCAGACACGGTTCTGCGTCAAACACCTAACATCGATTCTTTATTAATAATAAAAATGGCTAAACATTCACCAAAAACGTCTGCATTTGTGTATAATTTTTAAAAACTCAGTAAGAAGCGGTAGACAATTTTGATGGTTCTTGACTTTTAAATTTCTACACTATATTTATGCATTTAAATTTCATGGGTCTAAAGACAAGTGTCATTTGTCACTTTCATGCTTTTTCTTCTTTAATTCTCAACTTTACATATACTATTTCTTAAATTATATGTACACCAAATACCTGGTGCTGGGCTAAGATGTTTAAGCAACATGCTTTCTTTTCTCTGCAGATTCTAAAATAGCATTGCCAGTGCACAACATCCATAATTCAAAATGTATGCAGAGCACTGAAATGTATAAAAAGCAGAATATAAGAAAATAAAATTTATTAAAATTATTTATATTAAAAAATGAAGTATATGAAGATCTCTCAGTAATAAAAGTACAAAAAGCTACTCTTTGCAATATGAAAAATTGAGGTATTGCATAAAGAGATATCCCGTCAGTGAAAAGTGTGCCTAAAAATGCTCACTGTTGGAAAAACAAGATATACAAAAGTAGTGCATAACAAATATACATTATGTGCATGACAAAATAAGTTAGCTACAAAAACACTGTACCGAAATTCAGCAGGTCATGTACAAAGGGAAAAAATTATTATTCAAAGCTAGTTCTCAAACAGTGTTATTTTCTTGTAATGGAAACCCACCTCACCTGTTTGCTGGGTAGGATCGGCACAATAGCACACCCCAAGCCACCTACAAGCATTAAAAAAATGAAAGGAACATTCCAACTAGAATTATGTACTTCAGAGAAAAAAAAGTCCCTGACAATCTACACAAGAGCACTCTGCATTTGCATTACTGTTGTCAATATTTTCAGGGATTTCAGTAAAAGCAGCTCCCTTGCTATACTTGACTAATAGACAGCAAATGTCTCCATTTTGACCTTTGGAACTTGGTAAGGTATCAGTTCATTAAAGCCTGTATTGAACAGAAAAACTGCTTCTCATAAAGATAATGGGGGCTGGGGGGAAGGGGATGAGGGGGGCTTTGAAGGGAGCAGATGTTTTCCAAGCAGTGCCAGGGCAAATCTTTGGTTTGGGAGACTCTCGGGTGGTCCCAGGCCCCTGGGGCCGGGCAGAGATTGCCACAGAATCACTTGGTTTGCACACTGCTACATCCTTGGTGGAGAAAAGCTGGCCAGGGCATTTAGTTCAAAAGCACTAAAAAGAAATTTTCAGAACTACTCCTTCATTCACCTGTTTCAAACTAAACCCTCTGCACCCACTCGTCCGCGTTCGCCTCGCGCGTCCTGGGCTGATGCTTCTCAAGGTAGGCCTGAGTTCCAATAAAGCCGGCGCTAATTAGCGATGCTGGCACTTCGAACACCTGCGTGTCTTTATCTCCCCACAATTAGTTCTGAAGAGCTGGGATCTGAGCTGGGATTCTTTCTACAGGAAGAGTAAGAAAGGCATCTGCACACCTGCACCGTTCCAGGCACAAACTGGGCCGACGGCGCAGAGCAGCATTTGGAAACTCCTCGGGTTCATGCCTTCTGTTACAGCTGAATTTGAGGGGAATCGAAAACTGACTTTACAGCCAAGATGGGAAACCAATAAGCAGCCAATTCGAGTTTGTGTGCCACAATGGAGTGTCAAAACTCCAGAAAAAATCAGTGATATCCTTGAGGTATCTTTAGGTTTTCTACTTTTTCACGTCAAAATGGAGAGCAAAGGCTGGCCCCTGATGAATGTTAGTATATTAGGATATAGAGTTATATATAGCCATCAAAAATAAAATCTATATATTTATCCTTCAGGAGAGGAAATGCCAGTTCACTAGTTGTCATTACTCTAGCTTTGGTAGGATATCTAGGGCTGTAACCAGACAATTGAGTTCTCTTAAAGAAAAAAAAGTGCACTCCCCCCTCAGTAGTAACTTTACTCAACTTTTACATTCAGGAATTCTTAAAATGTAATCATTTTGATGAAAATATAGTAAGCTCTGCCTATCTCGTTAGTAATTTGGATGTGGGTGGTAGCCAGAGGCACGGTCAGATACACACCGAGCTAAAATTTCAGCCTCAAAACCCTTAAAAAGAAACCAAACAAAAAAGATCATTATTATAGTGCTGCTTCAACTTTGCTCATGCATTTTTGTTGCTTTAAACATGCTCTTTCCTGTTGGTAGGTAAATGCTAACTTCATCTGTTGCTGGAAAAAATCCAAAGTCCAAACGAGGAAAAAAAAAAAAAAAAAAAAGAGAGGCAAAAACAGGCTTCCCTGGGGGAAAAGTGTCAGAACAGACTGATAGTGTTATTGTTACACGGTTATTTAATAAAAGTATTATTATGTTCTTTATTAACAATAATTTAATTAAAAAACCAAAATACTCTATTGTTTCAATTCTCTTCTCTTAATATTTTTCTCTCCTCTAAGAAAACGTTGCAGGAAATTAAGTGTTCTCTCGGTAGTAAAGACAAGAGAATGCAACTCGCTTGCAACATGTTATCGATACGAAAAGGAGTTCCCAATACAGTTTTCAATGCCAAGATTCTACAAAATACCCATTATAGGTCATTCTTTCGTTAGACTATTGTTAAATTACAGACGACTACAAAAGGACATGCTGTGAGTGAGGGGCGGGGTGGGGAGGGCAGTCGGGAGAACAGAAGAGTGCACTTAATTGGAGGCCTGCAAATGAGCGATCCTTTAGTTCCAGCGGAATGAAATATGTCTCGGGCGGTCCCCTCCCTCCTTCACCAGGGGCTTGTGGAATTCCCTGCCGGCACGGGAATGGATAGCAGCCCAGCAATATTCACAGTAATACTGCAGACACGTCACGTTAGCACAGAAGAACGGGGCGAACTTCCCGCCGCAGCGGGCGCCCTGACACTCGTCACACAGCTGATCGTCCAAGACATATGGCTTAACTTCCACCTGCAGCCACAAAACAAGAGAGTTGGTCATTCCTCACTGCAAGTCCTTAATTCCACGCCGTGTTCTAGCGGGGCAGCCAGCAGTTATGCAGGAGGGAGTGCTACACGCAAGATTTCCCCCTCGTTACACCCGATTGTGGCTGTTGAACACCCAAAACTCCAGGCGCTTCAACACTTCTACCCCCTCCTTGATCCTTCAAAAAACCCCCAAAATCAGTGCTGGCCATCAGTCTCACACCTGCTGTCACTGATTTACAGAAAGGCCCAAACAACCTATTGGCTGACACCAAAACCCTGGATAATTATGGGAGTTATTTTTGATTGCCCAATGAAGCTCCTTCCCTTTCAGGCAGGAATGGAAACTGTTTATACAACACTGTAACTGTGCACTAAATATGCACACGGCCTGCAAATTTCAGTGTCTGAATTCCCAACGTTAAGACAATTCCTTTATTCTCTAAATAAACAGTCCACTTCTGTATTCTTTTTCCATGGCTTAGTCCTCTCAGCAAAAGGAAATCCACCTGATCTTGTTGGGATCAAATGAGAGGCTTAACACGGGACTGATGCCCTCCTACGCTGCTGGCATTAAGGGCCAGGTGATGGGCAGGAATTCAGAACAGCAGAAATAAATATAGGTACAAGTTCCTGTTCTAGAAGGGCTTGTGAACCTTCTCTGAAGCTCGTTTAATGGGATGTTTTCATCAACATCTTCAAACAGCCTGGCTGTGACTGGTATCTCTGCTGTTATCTCTGCATCTGGCCTGGGGCTGCTCCTCTCTGCACCTCACAGGCCTCGGACACACCTCAGGCAAAAGAGGACATTCACGAGTTGCTGGGTTCTTAAACCCACCCAGTTTTATCACAGCCCAGACGGCACTGCAGCAGTGTGATGTCATTTTTGCTTACAGGACACATAAACTGCTCAGAGACAGCACAGCAGCCTTTTTAATGACCTGGTTTTCTCCCCTCCCTGCCAACTCAGTCAATTTGTGGAAGAGCAGAAGCAGGCAAATATTCCTAACAATTTCTCCGTCCCCTAATCTGCTGTGCAGTGCGAGGTTGGGGATTTTTTGAGGAGTGCTGCCTTCTCCAAGTGCTAAAAGGACAAAGGTGCCACACAGGCCTCCTTCATGTGGCGATTCTGCTCCATTCCCTCTGCTCACCCACTTTCAGGGGCCAAACTGCAGCTCAGCTGTCCCTGTCCCATTTATTCTGAGTGTGACACGGCTGTCACTGCTCCCTGAGCCGGGCACAGCGAATTTCCCAGCTCCAGAGAAAGCCTCAGTCCCAGCAGCTCCATCAGGCCCCCTCAGGGGGGGAGCCCCAGCCACTGAACCCTTCCTGTGCATTATCTCAGGGCACACCCTTTAGCAGCACCTCCTTGCCTAATTCTACAGGAAATCCTTTCTTGTTACTTTTTTTTTTACTAATTTTATATTTCTTTTTACAGAAAAACAGTCGTAGAAAACTATTAATAAATAGAACCTCAATAAAAAGTAGCGTTGCTGTGTTTTTACCTCCCTCATGCACCCAATCTCTCCTATAATGAACCCTCTCTGAGCATTTATCTCCCCACACAAAAACTATAGAAAAAATGAGGAAATGAGGAGTGGGAGGAGAGAAGGAAGAGGAAATAGATTGCAAAATTTTTTTCGGAGTTTACAAGTACTTACTTAAATTTGTAGTCCCACCAGCTTCAATGGACCTATTCACCCAAGTGTCTGCTTATGCAAGCACAAGTTGCACAAGGGCAGCCCAAATTATTTGTTCAAAGCTGTACAGAACTTATTTCAGAGCCAAGATTAGAACAAAGACATTCCAATTCACAGGCCCACAGTCAAATTGTTGTTACAGTTCTTCTGCCCAAGCTTTATAGCCAAAGCAAAAGTGAAATGATAATGGGCTGATCAGCCAAGTTTGGAGGTTTTCCACTGTATTAACTATAAAATTAAGATCAGTAGTGACAGCCATGTAGGAAAAATCCGGAGACAAAGGATGAATTAGAAGAGGAGATGTGAGCATCTGAGTTTCCCAAAACTGTGGTCTGAAGATCACTGTAACTGGCAGTTACATTTTAGAGAGATGAAGGGGGCAGAAAGCAAATTCCTCTAATTTAAAATAAGGAATATGATTATTAGGGAATGAAATAACCAAGCACAGCCTTTGCACAGGCTGTGGAGGGTGACTGCGAGGCTGCAGGGCACAGTAACAAATTTACAAGGCATTACCAGGACGCTTTTGGACGTGGGGTGGTTCTGCCTGTTCTCCCCAAAGCTGCAGAGCAGGAGTGAGAGCCGCCCCATCCTTGGCAGGCACCTCACAAACACTACAAATCCTTGCAGCGGGAGCATCTGAGGAGCGCGATATTCTTGGAAAAGGCCAAGGCAGCTGCCACACTTCCCACCACGCTCAGCAACTCGAGAAAAGTCTGCTTCACAGCCACCTCCCACGTGCCAGCACCACCAGCTCCCTACCACTGGGCTTTTATTCCGTGCTGCATCTCAGAGGCACTAAGAACGGGGTTAACCTGGTGCCACATCCCCAGGACACCCCGCGAGGCGGGGAGGGTGTTTGCAGGGGGGCAGAGGGGCGCAGGCCTTACCCGTTTATCAATCTCTCCGTGCTGCAGCTGGACGAAGCGGGCGCTGATAGCAGCAATGTAGCTCTGCTGGTTGGAAAACGCCACCCGCCCGGCTCCTTTGGGGTACTTGAGCTCGGGGTCGGTGTCGATGCCGGCGTAGCAAACCCCTCCGTAGAGCCGGTCCATGATCATCGCCAGCTCCACTGCAGCACAAAGCAAAACCAAACAGCGCTCTAGGCTGGCTCCTTTCTCTCCAAGCACCGCCTCAGGCCAGCTGGTGTCCCCCACTGTCACCACAGGCAATATTCCCTCGCTGCCAGGCTCGCTTCCCCCAGTGCTCCCCAAACCAGGCTGCACGTCCGACACGCCCAGTGCTGCAGTGTGTACCTGCTCGTAAAGGCCGAGGAACACCACCAACAAAAATGGTTTTTCTTGGGTCAAGAGGCTGGGAACCATCCATAACAAAATCACTATCACTAAGGTTCCAAGGCCGGATCTGAACCTACGGACAAAAAGCCTGGTTTTTTTAACCATTCACAATTCAAAGTGTCTCAGTAATATCAATTACAACAGTGTCCTACAGAGAAGAAAACTTCTTAAACAGCTGTACTCTCTAAACTCTACTTGTTCAGCAATCATTTCTCAAAATGAAATGGTAACGAGCTCTCTTAAGACATACCATTTGAGGGTGCTAAATTTCATCACTTCCTTGTTACCCAAATTTCTGGGGGGGGAAAACCCTCACCCTCTACTGACACATTTACTTAATCGTGACTGAGCTGAGCTGTACAACTTCCCTGGTCACCCAGATCTGCACTGCTCCTGTTGTCCCAGCCTTATCTCAGTGCAGCAGGCTCCTGAGTTGCCTGTTTATTTACTGTGCTGCTTTGTATTTGGTTACAGCTGGCCAAAATTTGAAGCACAGGACTAGAGCAGAAAGAACCCAACTACTGACAGACTTGCATCAGTCCCCCAAACTATTTGTATATTAATAATTTACAGTTCAATGTTTTTTAGGATTTATCTTGTTACATACAACACTCAGACAATATGAATTCTACACGTTCATCATTAGCAAGCGTAAAATACCTGTCTGGAAATACATCTTTTTCTAACAAAAATAGGCGTTGTAACTAGACTAAAAAACTTTCTCATGTCTAGTTCAAAAGCAGTAAGTTGGTCTCTTCTCTTCTTAATTTGACACCTTAAAGAAATTTTAACATTAATATTCTGAAGACTGAAAAAACAGCATGTGAAGAGCCCAATTTGTGATTATCACCCAGGAATTGTGCAGGCCCTGACAATTCCACCTACCGGTTTGTCTTTGATAGTGGGGCTGGAAACACACAGATAGAGCTTTCCATCTTCTTCAATGCATGCATCAATCAGTGCCTGCACAGAGCTTTCATCTTGGAACAGCAAAAATGCATATCCTGGCCAAGGGAAAACACAAACATCACTGCTGCTGCCTGTCCATAGGTCAGAATTTAACTCAGAATTAGGTTTGACATCACGCTGCCACACAGGAAGCGAAAAGATTTAAGGTGCTCTCAGCACACATTTCCAACCCTCAAGTTGTTCGTGTAAGGGACAAATCCTTCCCAGCTGCTGTGGAAGGCATTTAGTGCCTTTAAAGAGCTGTTATTACAAGAAGAACAACGGGGGGAAAAGGGAAAATGGAATAAAGTAAAAACAGGAAGTTAAGGAAGAATTCTTTTAGTGAATAACTGCAAAGCTGCATTTGAAACTTCACCAGTTTAGAACAATCCCAAAGATTCAGCTTTTTTCCCCTAAACATTCTTGTCTAAAATAGAGTCATACCAAGAAAAACTATTCTAAAATGCTAATCTGATTGGTTTTCAGATGTTTACCTTTAGGAGGGAAATAAGATTTGCTCTCTGCCTTGTGTGGCCAGTCTACAATCAAAGGTCCAAAGCGCCGAAAACTTGCAGTGATCTCATCTGGAACAGGAGAGGAGGGAAAAGGCATGAACTTCAAATAAATTGAATTTAAGGCATTTGAAAGACACTGATTTCAGGTAGCTTCATCCTATAAACAAACATTCTGTGACCCTCCAGGTCCAGCAGCTCACAGCAGTGCTCAGTTGCTGAGGGGGAATCTTTATGACAAGGCAGAACACTCCTTCTAAAACAGGACAGAGCAAAGCTCAAGCTTTTCTTTCTACTGATAATTACAAATAAAAGCTCATAAACCACTATTTCACAGGAACTGAGCCATTGCACCTATACAGTTATAATAATCCAGCTTCAACTACTCTCATGGGTGACATGAAATTCAGGTTGCCAGGTGCATTTCAAGCTTTGACACAAAAAAAGTGGGGATTAAAACAATTCAGCAGGCTCATACACCCAGAACACAGAGCTCTGGTGAAATGAAGCTTCTCAACACCTGTACCTGACTTTTAAATTTTATTTTCATAACATCTGCAGTGTTCTGTCACCTGTATCTGTGTGATGGACCCACCACAAACCCCTGGTTCCTCAGGATACCCCTGCACAGATCCATTCCTGTCTAGGTTCTCACCATGCACAGGTCAGAAGCTACCACAGGACAAAAATCATTGCTGGAAACAACCTCAACCACACAGGAGCAACCAAACTCAGAGTTAGGACTTACTACCCCACACAGACCTCATAAAACTACGGGCAGCTTTTCCTGCTCCTGACTTCTGGGGCCTGTAAAATGATTCCAATGGATTTATGAGTTTCCACAGGTGATATTAGCTTGTTTAATTTTGCACTTTCATACTTTTTATCCCACTGAAGTCAGTTTCATGTGATTTTGTTCCTTGGTGGCAGAACAACGCCACAGCCTAAACTCCCTTGAATTATCCCACGCGGTGAAAGAACCATTTCCACACCACAGCTAGGAAAACACCCATCCCTGAGCTGGCAGCCAGAAGGTTTCCCAGCCCAGCAGCCGCCCTGGGTGAGGGCTGTACCTTCATCGATGTCCGGAGGCAGCCCCCCAACGAAGACTTTGCGGGAGTAGCGTTCCACGCGCTCCCCGTTCTGGTGGGAGAAGCAGTGGGGAGAGCCCAGCCCGCTGTGCAGGCTCTGATCCCCACGCCCATCGTCCAGGAACCCGTCCTCCATCGGGAACAGCGAAGACTGACCTGGAGAGGGGGGTGGAAAAAAAAGAAAAACAAGGGAAAAAAAACCATACTAACAGAACAAAGCGCACACTGTTGGAATAATTGGGGAAAATGCACCAGTTGCTGCCTCAGCAGAACTGGGAGTGATTTGCCCTCTGAATGAGCAGTTATGTTCTCGATTTCATTGCACCCTTTTGGTTTTCAGTATCATCCAGCAGCTCAAATGCTTTATTTCAGAGGAAAAGTTGCTCCTCACAACAAACCAGGATTTCTAACGGGTGCTCGAGCTGACTGCTTTCCATAATATTCTGCATTTCCAGTCAGGTTTCTTTTAAAAAGTATAAAAAGAGAAGGGAACAGCCAATTTGGTTTCTGGGGCTTTCACAATATCAAGCCATATATCCCACTTCCCAGGGAACAGCTTCTTACAGGGAACAGAGATAATTTCAAGGTGAAAATGGGAAAACAAGAATTCTACCAGCTAAATATACATTTAGATTACCTGATATCAAAACATATCATAAACCACCCACTAGTAAATAACAAAAATAACCTGATGAAAACAGCAAAACCCACTGTCATTTACTGCAAGCACTGAAAACTTTGTCCCCCCTACAACTTCAGTGTTCCAACAGAGTTTTGTCAATGGACTGACTCTAAGAGAAAATGTAAAATGAGAAATGTTCCCCTCACAGTCCAGCATCCTTCTATGATAATCCTTTATCATAGAGTTCCTTAATAATATTTCTTTTAAATAAGGTTCTTTGGTTATAAATGCCACTGTAAAATATCATAAATAGAGCACAGGAACTGTTCTCTGCCATGATTTCCCTCTTTAGTTCCAATATTCAACAGCTACACAACAAACTGAGACTTCTACTCATTTAAAGAGCATTTTAGGAATAAATATATATAGGGAGAGTAAGTAATGAGGCATGCTACAAGTTTTAGGATACATTTCCTTTTGCCTATGATGTGATACAGTGTCTGCTTTTTCAGGATTCATCCCAATCTACTATAGAAATGTACTGGTGAGGTTAATTTATCCTGGTTTTCCTTCCTTCCCTTGAAAAAAATTGATTTTAAAAAAGAAAACATCTCAAAAACAGAAAATCTGACCAAGATACAGACATTTTCCATGAAAAAAAATCAAACAGCTAAGAAGCTGAAAGGAAAAAAAAACACCAAAAATGTAATAAAATCCACAGTTCCTAGAATTTATATGAATAAAAAATGGAAGGCTCGGTCAGGTTGCTTTATTGGAAATTTCAAGAATTTTTTTATACACCTTTAATTAAAATAAAGTCAAGTATAATCAGGCCTCTTTCTGTAGCTGGGCAAACCTCATTCCTACTACAATAAAAATATTGTAATATTGACTTCAGCCTTGTTTTTCCCTACGGAACTGCTGCACATGTGATTTGTTCCATCTCTTAAGACCCCAGTCCTGCAGGTATTGTTGGGAGGGAGCAATTCCCAAACCTAAATCCCCTTTCCAGGCTCCTCAGCTGCTGTTGGAGAGCTCCACGCACACATTGAACCCAGCAGGTCAGACACTCGCTGTATTTATGCTCCATCAGCACCCAAAATTCCCAAAATCAACTTCTCCAGCAGGGGCATTTTTAACACACACACACAAACACAGCAACACAGCCCCCCGGGGTCACAAACCATCCAAGTGATGTCCCCTGTACTCATTTCAGCCTCAGGTACTCCCTAATCCAGTTTAAATGCTGATTTATGGCATGCAGACTATGTAAACGTATGTGGAACTGCTCCCTTATAAGCTTCAAGTTTGGACTTTGCCCTCTAGTAAAAACTTAATGTTATTTCTCCCATGAGACATTGTCAACATTAGAAAATTAAAGAGGAATATTGTTACCTCGCCTTCTCCCATATGTCCTTGCTGCATGTTAAATGAGAAAGAAAACAGCCTTTCAATCATTGTTATAAGGACCAAAAGACCTCGTTTTATTGCCTTTATACTGACTCAGTGATTCTCCAGCCTTTGCAGATCCAGATAATTTAAAATAAGTGTTCCCAAGCTGCCCCTCCCCACCCCCCATGGCCTCCTCAGCCCAGCTCTGTTACTTACTGATAAACCACGGTGACAGGAGCTGACCAAGTGGATATGGATAATCAAAGAGACTTTTGGAAGCAATTTTAGCCCCGAATTTGCACACTCATTTATTTATTTGAGCTATTCCTGGGGGTGTGCCTATAAGCAAATGGATCTTTCCTCAGGCACCAGGCTCTCTCTGCCTTGCCAAGCTCCAGAATATTCCAACACTGCTCTCCACCCAAGCTGGAGGAGAAGCCCTGACACGAGGAAAGTGAAAGCTTGGTGTGATACTTTCCGTTTTGAAATCAGGTTGCTTTGCACAACCCACGAAATCCTTGGCTCAATTCTGACTGGCAAATAACCAGCTGAAAAACTGAAAAATCAAGGAGAAAATTGGGCCACTAAAATGATGCCTTCCAGACTCAGCAGTGTGTCCAACAGGATGGGTTCTCTCACACTAACCCAGGACACTGTGCTGGAATAATTCAAGTTACCCACTCATCCCTACTTTTCGTGTTTCAGAACAAATCAATTCTACCCCTAAAAACAACAGCATTTTCTGTGCTGGCTTTTCTGTGCAGGAACCCATTGTCAGAGCCCGGCCAAACTTTCTAATCAAACTTGCACATTCTTTCCCTTTTAATCTCATTAAAATCTCTTTCTGAAGGCAGGCCAACTGTTTTCAAAACTTGGATTCTTCCTGGCAAGTGCTGTGAGAAACTCTGAGCACATCATGTGTTTGATTTTGCTTCCCCATTCAAAATTGAGGCCGGCAATTAGTTTAAGCATTTAAATATTTGTAAACCACAACAATACAGGAGTCGTTTCCTCTTTCCAAATAAAAACTGTATCAATCCAATTCACTTCATGATTATTTAACATCCATAAGATCATTTCACTGCTCTGGTAGAGACTCACAATTAACACCAAGAACACAAAATAACAAAGCCCTTGGTCTTCGGACTGGAGCATATTCTTGAGGGAAAGGTTTTATGGGAGAATCTTAAGGGCTGAGGGCTTTTACAATTCAAGTTTTTCCATGATAATTTCGAATTTAGAAATGCAGGATGCTGATACAGTCCTCAAAGGAGAAATTCAAGGAAATCACAAAGCACCAGCAATCTTGTGTGTCCCTGACCGAGCCCAGCAGCCTTTGCACGTTTTGGAGCACATCAAGCACTCTCAAAGCCAGCTCTGCCTACAAAGCCATAAAAATCCTGCTTGTGGTTTCTGAATTACTGACAAAACCACACGGCCTCCTCCTCTCTGTACACTCACTGCTGGCAACAAAACACAGACATGATTCCACGGCGGATGTGCGACCACAGCTCAGGCCAGGGGACTCCGCACAGCTTCCCCACCTGAGGCACTCAAGACAAGAGGACTTTTCTCCTTTTCCAGGCCAAAAAAACCCCAAAAAGGCTCAGCCACCAGCTAGGAATTATTTCCAGTGCCAAATACTAGGTTTGGAGAACCAAATACTATGATTTTTTCCTCTTCCTCTTCTTAATTTGCCTCTTGTTTTCTGCGTTTGCTTCACATCTACACCGCAAAATACCAACATCTGACATTTCAAAACATTTCTCAGGAGCCACAGTTTATAAACTCGCCCGGCAGAGCTCAGATACAAACTTTCTCTCTGCTCCCTGAAAGCAGAGCGCATCACACGCCATTAATTTCACACAATGTGAAACTTTGTGAAATACAAACAGCATTGAGGCAAGGAATGCTCTCTTGGCAGGCCAGGAAGGCAGCTGAGTCCCCCCTCCTGGCTCTCAGAATTTCAGATTAAGTGAAGGCTTTGCTCCAGGAGTGCCCAGCTAAACTGCTGCACAAATAAAGCCTTAAACTGCCACCAGCCAGAGGAAAAGGTTTAATTTGTAGATCCCAACATTTGCCCGTCCTTTGCTGAGAAATGAGACAACTGCAACCTTGGTTTGGATTCCTCAAAGCCGTTTTTCCCTTCCCCATTTCTTCAGTGGTTCAGATAATTGCATAAAGGGCCTAAGATTTCTTTATCTCGTGAGATATTTGAGCAAGAATTTTGCTACAAAACCGAAAAAATACAAAGTGTTCACGCAACTGGTTCAACTGCTCATCAATAACAAATGCAGAGATGTTTTTCCAATACAATCAGCCTGAAATTTAAAAAGCTATTAGCAGCTGCTTCGATTATTTTGTCCCCTCAGCCCTCCCTTTATTTCTGTGTCTGAAATAAAGCCATAGAGAAAGTCAATTATCTTTTGCAAAAATCTGTTGTTTTTACTGTCTTTCATTTTAAGGAACATCAGGAATAAGCAACCCACTCAAATTTTTGTGTCTTCTCTTCATTTGAGACACTTAATGAGCTCCTGGCCCTTTCCCTTCCTCCTTTCTATTTCAAAATTCACATATTTTGTGTCTATACCTCCAGTTAAACGGGCTGAGCTCTCTTCCCTCTAGAGGAAGCACCACAAAAGCTGTCAGCATCTTGGGTATAACCCCACAAACACATTCTGCTGAAAACCCCTGAAAAAGGCTGCAGGGATCCTAAATCACTCAAACCCCAAACCTGCTCCAAGTTAATGCTGCACAAAGCATGCCCAGGTTGAGCACCTGGTTCTTGCTGATTCCAGGTGTATTTTGTATTTATACCATCAGCAGCTGTTTGTTAAGTATTATCTAAATTGAAAAAAGTATCAGAGGCCAGATTTTCTTTTTTTTTTGAAGGGGTATAATAACATTTTCGCTATTGTTATTAACATTGGTGAGCAGTTGTTTATGTTGGAAAGTAAATATGACCAATATCAGAGAGTTTCAGGCTTACACTGAAACTGGAAAGGTGATTTGGGGCCGGGCTGTCTTTTCTTTCCCTTAGGACTTAACTTGTACAGAAACAGAAGTACCAAAGTTCCACAGGATTATTTCTAAAAGTGAGCTGGATATCCTTGAATCTACCAGAGAAAACATTTAGACTTACCTGAATTTTACTTTAAAATTATTAAAAAAAATAACAATCTGCTTTAGCCATTACACCAGCAGAGCCTTATTCCTACATTTTTTTTCACTTAACTGTACTTTGCAATTATATCAAGGTTGACACTGCTGTGCACAAGGCCATTAAAAAATGAACTCTAATATTTTACTACCTTTTCCCCCCACTACTCCCCGAGGGCAGGCAGGGCTGGTTCTAACTCCAGAGTGAGATTTTATCATCACCTGGTGTTTCACAAGGCATTTCACATGTCAGGCATGGATCACATGTTTCTGCCACAGGTGAGAGGACATTTCACAAGAGGTTCTGTAAGGTCACCTCAAGCCCTGTTTCACCAGGGAACAAATTAAACATCTCCTTATCCAAACCAAGGGAATAAAAGCGAAAATTCTAAAGTACATCTCTATTTAAAGCAAATTTGGCTAAATTATCTCTATTAAATTTAGAGACCCAAACTGGGATTTTGCAGAGAGCTATATATATGCTTTGTTAAATTAGAACATAGAAAATCTTATCTACCTGCATGTATTATACACCACAGTATTTCTATTTATTAGAGCCTTACAACAAGTCTTAGATGACATTTTCAGCAGGAAAGCAGATATTGTCATGGAAAGTTGTGTGTGTCCTCAACTGGAGTGATGGGACGAGGGGGAATGGCTTCAAACTGACAGAGAGAAGGTTTAGATCAGATTTTGGGAAGAAATTCTTCCCTGTGAGGGTGGGGAGGCCCTGGGACAGAGATGCTGAGGCTGCTCCATCCCTGGAAGTGTCCAAGGCCAGGTTGAACAGGGCTTGGAGCAGCCTGGGATAGTGGAAGGTGTCCCTGCCCATGGCAGGGGGATGAAAATAAATTATCTTGAAAGTCCCTTCCAACCCAAACCACTCTGTGACTCTGTGGTTCTAAGGCAGGCAAAAAAGCTGCTCTTTTTTATGCATTCCTTGATTTCAGTTCTAAACCACAAAAGGATCAGTCACCAGCTCCATGAGTGTTCACATGAGACATTTGCATGTGTGCAGAAACATTGCCCAGTTCAGGCACTTAATCCCATTCCAGGCAAATTATTCCAAGCACATGATGTGGAATTATTCCGTGCTGACTGTGGAACAACAGCCTGGACATGGCAGAGTGGCACCAGCCCAGGACACCTGACCCAGGAGAAATTCTGTCAATAAACTGAACAAATTGGTAACAAATCTGCACTGGCAGTGAATGTATTCCATGTCAGAACTTTGCATCTCACAGTCCCAGCCATCTCTGACACTGTCAAATGAGATCTCTGTCCTAAAAATTGTTTTCCAAACCAAGCCACTGAAAGGGAATGTGAGATTCCCTTTTTTGTGGATTTCAAATGCTACCGAACTTCAAAGAATGAAAACTATTCTCATAATATTTTATTAATGTTAAAACAGTCTTACAAAAATTAAGCAGCTCTATATATACCTCTGAAGAATGTATATTTGTCACGCTTTTAGCAGTGTCAAAGTCAGCATGAAACCAGCAAAGGAGCCTCAAGTTGGCTGCACAGTAAAACCAAGGATTAGCACCTTTGGAATTACTGATTCTGCAAAATTAAGCAGCAGAGTTGCCAAAACTTGTATTTTTCCTCCTAATTTACTTTTACAGAAACACAATGCAAAAAGAAATTTTAAAAAACATGTTGTTAAGAAATACAGCTCTACCTTATGTCCAAAATGTCCAAACAAATGCTGAAAAACAGGAGTACTATTGTAGATGCAAATATTATGCTTTATTTCAAGTAAAACCAGATGCCTGAAGACAAGTATTTACCATTCCTTCTGTCAAGAACAGGAACAAAATGAAGTTTCTGTTATTCCATAGCACTCAAGTACAGGTCTGACTAGAATGTTTAATTTTCAATTCCAGGTCACCGTCACAAAACAACAGACAGACAAAAAGCAAACAGGTTTCTTTCCTTCAAAAACCCTGTGGAGAATCTCCCTGCAAAATCCTTTGGTAAGTAACACTGTTTTACCTGTGATTATGTTGAATTAATTGGGTTCACATGGTAGAAAGGCAGAACCTGAGTGAGTGGTACAAAGCAAATTCTCAGCATAATAACTGCTAACGGGGAGCGTTGACAACTTTATACATCAAATAACCAGGGCTGGAGGAGAGGCTGAGAACACTGGAAGGGAAAGCCACTGTTTCCAAGGCTTGTGGAATGAGCTGCAAGTTTTTAGGGCTTTAATCTGCCTAAAGCAAAGCTGGAGAGATGGGGCAGTTACAGCCAGGAAAGAATTATCCTGGGGAAGAAGCCCCCACACTGATGTCATGAAAAGTTGTGAGTGTCCTCAACTGGAGTGATGGGACGAGGGGGAATGGCTTCAAACTGACAGAGAGAAGGTTTAGATCAGATTTTGGGAAGAAATTCTTCCCTGTGAGGGTGGGGAGGCCCTGGCACAGAGAATCTGACGCTGCCCCATCCCTGGAAGTGTCCAAGGCCAGGTTGGACAGGGCTTGGAGCAGCCTGGGATAGTGGAAGGTGTCCCTGCCCATGGCAGGGGGATGAAACTAAATTATCTTGAAAGTCCCTTCCAACCCAAACCACTCTGTGACTCTGTGATTTTGCTCCTCTCTGGAGACATCCCAACCCCATCTGGACGTGTCCCTGTGTCACCTGCTCCAGGTGACCCTGCCTTGGCAGTGGTTGGACTGGGTGATCTCCAGAGGTGCCTCCCAACCCCAGCGATTCGGGGATTCCCTGATTGCCAGGCTGCAGTGGCAGGCAGGGACAGGAAGGAACATCCTGCTTCCAACTCAACCACTGCAGCCCAGCCCAGCTTCAAATCCACCTCCGACCAGAGCTCGAGGTAACTCCTGGATTGGGCAACTGAGCCAAAAAGCCCTGATGTCCTTCCAGCAATTCCTGAATCCCAGAACCATCTGTGTTGGAAAAGCCCTCCAAGGTCACTGAGTCCAAGCTGTGACTGATCCCAATTTTGTCACCCAGCCCAGAGCACTGAATGCCATGCCCAGACCTTCCCTGGACACCTCCAGGGATGGGCACTCCACAGTTCAAGCCTAAGTGTGAAGGGGAAATGGGATAAAAAAGGTTAACTCTGAAAACCCCGAGCTGAGCTTGTGTGAGGGCTGCCAAACCCCCCAGCAGTGTCACTGCTTTGCTGCTGGTGCTCTGGACTGAAGGAACCTCCAGACAGGACTTTCCTACATCTCAACAACCACTTAACTGCTCCTGAAAGGTGACAAACCCAATTCAGTCTCCCCCATCTCAAAAATACACAAGCTTCAAAGCTAACTTTGAAGTTTTCTTTGCCATCAAAATGCAGAATACAGAGAAATCTTCTCCTAAACCAACCTGCTACAAATCCTAGACATGGCGACAGCTTTGTCTACCAGGGATCAATATTTGTTCCTTAATTCCAATTATATTCCAGTGGGATACTGCAAATCAATTTAAGTGGGAGCCTTAAATATTGTATGTATTTGATTATAACTCTTCTCCAGGATCCCCCACAGGGTGTGAGATAAGAAACCAAAAGCAGAGGAGCAAATCGTGGAGCACAACCCTCAGCTGGAGACTGGATGTGAGTTGGAATTATTCTGTATTTCAGGAAAGCAGGCACCCTGCTGCTCATGGCACTGAGCTTTATTTTATATTCATGTATGACTGCTGGAGAATAGACACCAAGTTATAAAAACATCCAATCTTTTGCCTCAATACATCTTCTAGTTTATGATACGGAATAATTGGCAGCATTTATCTTTTGAACACTTCAAGTATTACTGTATTCACTTGAAAAATAAGAAATGAAAGGCAGAGTTTGCAGCTGGGAGAAGGAAAAGCATTACAGGAATCAGCTTCTCAGCCACAAAACTACTTCAAACGTGGTAACTTCATTAATGACAGACTTTCTGACAGGAGGAAAGGGAGGAAGGGGATGTCATACGCTAAAAACTGCTAGATAAAATTTATTTTGTAAGTGACAAGAACAATTTATTGAACCTAGTATAGAATTTATTGAACAACTTATGAAAAGGTGTAAAACCTTCCCAAATCTCCCCTTTGCTGTCATGGTTTGTATCACCATGCTCCTGGACTCTTTATATGCAGCATTTCACCCCAAGAGCTCTGGTATCTGCCCACCCCATCACCAACTCCTGCACCAGGAATTCTGTCCAGGCTTTTTCCTGGATCACCTGCCTGACACTTGCAAGAGCTGGATTTACACTGCAAGATCTAAACCTGCAGTTCCTTAAGTACAATAATAGGTTCAAAGCAACTTATTTTTGTCTGTGGAAGGAATGATCACAAGACAGCCTGGAATGCAACACGAGGCCTTGGTTCCTTTTTTTAACCATCCTCTTAATTCACTCCCAAACAAGAAGGGAACAGGAACACAAGCAAGTCAACAGCAACCCATGAGGAAAGGCTGAGAAAAGTGGGATTGCTCAGCCTGGAGAAAAGAAGGATTTGGGGTGACCTTATCATGGCCTCCAGTGCCTGAAGGAGCCAACAAGAAACAAGGAGAGGGACAATTTCCAAGGGATGGAGTGACAGGACAAGGGGGAATGGCTTCACACTGACAGCGAGTAGGGTCAGCTGGGATATTGGGAAGAAATCCTTCCCTGTGAGGGTGGGAGGCCCTGGCACAGGGTGCCCAGAGAAGCTGTGGCTGTTCCATTCCTGGCAGGTTCCTGCTCCAGTCCAAGGCCAGGCTGGATAGAGCTTGGAGCAGCCTGGGACAGTGGGAGGTGTCCCTGCCCTGAGCTTTAAGGTCCCTTCCAACCCAAACCATTCCGTGGTTCTGTGATGAAGCACACTCAAGTTTCTGCAGTGGAACACTTCCCCATTTTTCATTTTTCCAGTAAAGAGCACAGGTAGGACACTCATTTTCCCAGTAACATGTGATAAAACTGTACTACACACTTCCTCACACCCAATCCAAACGGGAAGGGAAAATGAAAACATTATTTTAGAAGAATCACCATTTCCTCTGCCTGGATTCAAAAGTGCTGCACAGAACCAGGCACCAGCAGTATTTCTCTAAGTACATATTTATATAAGCATCCCCACATTCCATGCACAACATTTATCCTTTTCTCCCACCCAACCTGAGCGCTGAGCTGGGATTCCTGCTAATGGGATTTCTGAGTAAAGCTGGAACACCACTCCCTGCACCTCGTTTGACATGTGCCTGTCTGGAGGCAGCACGTCACTGCCCCACTCACCTGACAGCCCAACCATCAACGCTGCAGTGGAAAAAACCTGCCCTCACAGCTGACCAAGCTGCATTCCAACACACAAAGCAGGAAGCCAAGGATGGATAAATCTACTCGAAAACGTGTTTTCAAATTCGCCTCAGCAATAGTTGTTATCATGCTAGCTAATGCTGGATTAAAATAAGTGGATACTCAATACACAAATTCTGTGTATTTTTGTATATCTGTATCTGCATCGTGATTCTTTCTTGAAATATCTTAAATAATTGATGCAAAATTCAGATTTTAGTCACTCTCGGGTATAAGCAATGACTGCCCACAACTGAAGAAATTATGACTTTCTTAGAACCAAATTTTTCCCCTTTACACTCACACCTCAGCACCCACCTCCTTATGTTTTCTCAAAACTCATCCCCTTTCTCATGACACCCATTTCTCCTTTAACTCCAGTTTTAAGAAAAGCACTTCAGGCTTTTCTCTCTGCTTCTTTCATGCCATTGCAAGGCTCACAAACATGACGGCAGAGATCATGCAAACGTGGCTAACAAAAGACTCAAACGACTCAACATCAAGGCAAAAAGTGAACAAAGTGAGCAAAAAGCAAAAAAAACAGGTAGTGTGAGCAGTTTGGGGAGGGAGGCAGGAGAGTTTAGTGTCTTCTAAAACAAGGAACAGACACCACTCGTGAAATACAGCTCCAAATTAAAGGCAGCTTTGAAGATGATCCAGAATGGTCAGAGATTATCAAAGCAAGAATTCAGTAAAGAAAAAAAAAAAACCAAAAACTAAATTAAAAAAAAAAAACCCACTTGGTGGACAGTGATATTAAACAAAGCAGAAGATTAAACACACTTCTAAAAAAAAAAAGGGATGGAATTAATTTCACGAAGCCACAAATATAAAAAAGAAAGCAAGAAAACCTTAGCAAGGTTTTAATCAGATTAGCAAGGCTGCTGTCACGGCATTCAGAACGATTTTGTTGGCTGTACCACTTCTGAAGATCAAATCACCCAGTTAGACACGAAAATATTCAGCACAACTTCCATGTTTTGCCGTGTTTTAAAGAGCTCTGACTGCCACATCATTTACAGCACGTACATTCTGAGGAAATATCTTGTCTGAGAAGTATGAGAGGCATTTAATTTTCCACGCAGGCTCTGGAGATGGGACAGCATGGCAAGGGGCCTGGGAGAAATGACTGGACAGAAAAACACAGGTCTGCTCCAGTGAATTTCACAGGAATCCTGACACTGATTCCCAAATTGGATTAAGATCAGAAAACCCTGGGATTTTTGTACTGCTCTGAGGTGGCAGGGGAAGGAATTTCCTGGTCTCAAAGGGTGGCTACATCAATACCCTGGGGCTCAGGGCTGAATGGCTGCGTTTTGGACAGAGCATAAATCAAGGTTCCCCACCTCAACATCCTGCAGGGGTGAAGTAAAACCAGAGTAGTTTGATTGCTGTTTGATATGTGCATTGTCAAAACCAGCGTTTCTGTAACACACTGGTATCATCAGAAAGCTTAAACTGCTCAGTGGTTCTGGCCTGGCCCCATCCTCTGACTCCCCCTGGAGAGATTTCACTGGATTGATGGGATCCCCTCTCAGTCTTCCCTTCCCCAGACTGACCAGACCCAGCTCCTGGAGTCTCTCCTCACTGGAGATTTTCCTCCCTGTGTATCACCTATGACCAATTCCCCTTTTTTCCTTTTTTCTTTTTGTTTTTTGCAAGTTTCAGACATGATTTTTTTCATCCCAATCCAGTCTTGCCTTTCTAATCCTCACCAAATTCAGCCTCTCTTCCAAACAATTTCATTGAAGCCACAACCCCAAATGTCCATTTAAATGACTGGAAGTTTATGAGGTAATAGCTAATGAGTGTAAAATCATACATTATTTATGGCTTGTATCCATTATTTCTGTGGCAGGTTAGAATCCAATCTGTGAATCTGATCTCAGTGTTTATTAATAGAAGATTTTAGTCCCTTCCTGTTGCCCAGGTGATTTCATTCTCTTACAAGATTGTTGGCTGTTTCTAAACAAAAGCTGTGATAAATCCCAAATATTGGAAAGGCAGGGATAACAAACACTTCAATTAAAAAATTAAAATATTGAGTATTGCCCCAAAATTTTGAATATTAGCTGCATTTGGAAAGAAAGTTGGCCCTTGCTTAATATTTTAGAATATAGAATAGTAAAAGTTCTACTTTAACCCACCTGAAATCAGTGGACTGCAACAGGAATGGGAACTGCTGATTTCAAATAAAATTCCCACAGAATTTCCCCCATCCCAGCTCCCTCAGCATGTTCAGTGCTATTAGACCCAGCACTGCAATATTTTGACGTAGTAAAACAATTGATTTTCCTTTTAATTAATAGGCACTCAGGTCTGCAAATCCCATCAGCCTTTCCTGGCATAGGAGGTAAAATTCAGGAAGATCCTGAGGATGAAACATTCACACAGTAACTCATCAACAGTTTCCAAAGAAAATGAAGGCAAACCTGAACTGTCTGCAGCCTGAAAGGAAGGGTTTGTTCATTTTATTTGATGCTGGATACATTAAAAAATTGCAAATGAGTAATCCTTAGGTTCTGGCCAAGGAGATCAACCCCAAAGTCTGAGGTGCAACCACCACAGCAGCTGTGAAAAGCCACAAAAATCTATTATTTTACATTTTAAAGGAGGTCAGATTTTGTCCTGTGCATATATAAAGGACCCTAAACTTCCCTAAAGAGAATTGGGACTGATTCTCAGCAGATTCTCATTAATGTTCTGGATCACACAGAAACCCACATGTCCCACTCTACTCCATTAATATGAACATGCTGCATAATCCATACAGCTCAAAAACTAGTTGAGATTCTTATCCAATATTCAAAAAAAAGCTCTCAAAACTATTTGGATCCCTTTCATCAAAGAACATTTGATAAGGTATTTTCTTCAATTTTGCCATGGTTTTTCAGGTCAATATTAAGGGATTGGTGATTGCTTTAAAAATACAGCTCTGTCTCTCTGCTTGCTCAGAGAAATCCTGAATGGTGCTACTTCTCAGCATTCTGGCTTTTCAAAATTAAAATTTAGGGCTGCTGTCTGACCTTCCTCCACTTCTAAACCCTTCCTTTTTGGGCAGAAGCGTGTTTAGTTTTTCAGACTGTGTCACAGTCACAGGATTCCTACAGACACTGAGCTGCTCACACCCAGATTTTACAGGAGCGCTTTGCAGTGCTGGAAGCAGATGTCCTGGCCAGCTGCTTTCATCCATCCCACCTTGCATCATTTCCAGGCAATAACCTGATCTTCTGAACTGAAATATTGGATATTTCAGTAGCAAACCAGTCATAAAGCATTTAAAGACATTTCAGTGTCACTTAACAAGGAAATATTTAGTCAATCTACTACTATTACAGTAATGCTCAAATTGCCATCTGGAAGACCCAGATTCAAAAATCAGGCTCTGGATCCCAGGCTCAGCTCAGGGAGGCCGAGTACATTGTAAAGAAGATGCAATTAAGTCTCCAGGGAAAGGCTTCTGCAGGCTGACATTGGCTGTGCAGCACGCAGCACACTCACTGGGCTGGATAAAAATAACATATTGAAATGGCAGCTGCTCAGCAAAGGAAGAGGATTTGAGCAGGGATAAAAATATACCTTCAAAGAAGGGGAGAAAATGGTAAAATGCCTATTCAAAGCATTAAAAGGTAATACTGAGTGTACTGAATCACTGTAAGATTCACCTTTTAACCTCAGGCAGAAAATGTTATTTATTTCATATTGCAAGACAACCTAAGAACGTAATTATTACTGACCTAAACGAATCCAAGGCTAGCACAGCTTAATCACCTCAGACACGAAGAACACACTGTGCATGGATTTTGTTACATTTGGAAGAATTCCTACTTAGGATTTTATTACAGAATTCCCAGCCTGCTGCTCTGAACATATCATTTAAAGATGGAAATGATGTCCCAGAGACAGCAGGTTCCAGACTGTGGCTGATGTCCATTATCATGCCCATACTCTGTTGCTTTGAAGGGGTATTTTACACAGTCCCTCTTTCTCTGGCAGTCCATGACAATGTGAAGGGGCTGCTGTGAGTGTTACACACTAAACTCCTGCTGAGCAGGATTAAACCTCTCACAAGATAGCAGTGAGACCTATTAGATCATCTGAATTATTTCCATGCCATTCTGAGCTTGCTCTCCACTGTATGTTTTATTACTGTCTTGCCCAGGCTATTTTTAAAGTCTCAAACCCAGAAGCTTTTCCTTTCTGAGAGTATCCAACTTTAGTTCAAAGCACTGCGTGCACTGATTAACCCATTTAAAATGCAAACCGAAAAACTTCTTATGGAGCTGCTGATTTAAATGCAGGTGTTTGAAACAGCAAACAAGATTTGAGCTGACAGCCATAATTTGTCCTATTTAAAGATTTCTATATCCGAGGTTTAAATAAAGATGGGGCAAGAAAAGAGAAAAACATGAGGCAGGATCTGTGTTAGCAGATGGAAAATAAACACAAAGGGCTCGTGATCACGAGCCCCACTCCAGGCCTGATGTGGAATGTTTTGTCCCAGCAGTTTACAGTTTTTTTCCAGCTGTATCAGTTGGTTTAACTAAAGGTATTTCCTCTCCTTGCAGACCCCACCCTACCCAGGGATGATCTCTGCAGCATTACCACGGCACGGCGGATACTGGGTTGAATAAAGATCCATTCCTTAAATACATGACAGGAACTAAGTCACTGAGTGCTGTGCCAGAGCAGCACGGCCACATTCAGGCACTGCACACTCCACTGGAAGCAAAGTTCATGGTCTTGCTGAGGAGATCCTTGAAAAAGGAGGCTTCACAACAAAGTATTTCACGTAGAGTCACTTAAATGTCTCATCTCAGCTTTGAGGCTTTTTTTTACAGTTATGTAACTGTTAACTGTGAAACAGAATAATTCACAAGGAATCTAGGAAATAATTCCCAGCCCAGGACCTGACTGATATCCCTGCGTTTCAATCAGTGTGAGACAAGGCACACAGAACTTTAGAGAAGGCACAGATGACTCTGCAGAGGGGATTAACACTCAGGCTAAAGCAGGAATTAATGCGTGTCAGAACTATTTGTATTCTTTGCTAACATACTTATTCCATCACTCTTAAAACATGCTAAGCACCCAGAAAGAAATATTTCAACTGCAAAGAACCTTTTCAAAGCATTTAAACTAAACATCAAGCTACTTTCAGAAGTAGCTTAGCAGCTGACCATAAATACATATGAAGCAGACTTTGTTAAACTGAGATTTAAAGGGAGATTTTATTTGTTCCATGGCCATGTCACCTTGGGCCAGATTTCAGAGCTCTAACCTGGTTTGGGACTGCCTGGCAGTTGGATAGAAGGTTTTGGGGCAAATCCCAGGGGCTCAGGCAAGGAAGAGCACCTGATTCTTGGTTCTATGTGCAATTCTGAGGGGCATAGGATATTGCCAGACAGCACATAAACCAAATAAAAGCTGTTCATACTTGTCATTAATAAAAGCCTGGTCCCCACTGCATAAGGAGGGAAGGTATTTTGGCATTTTAATTCATCTTTTATCCACACCAGGCTCTCCTTGTCATTTCAACAGGGAAGTATTTCCTGGTGTTTCTCACCACACTGAATTTCTGCACAGCACTGGGGATGGGAAACTTGAGCTGCATTTCCAGACCACAGAGAAGGCAACAAACACGAGTTCTTGCCAGTTTATCAAAGGTTGGTCTTCTGAGCAAGAATCACTATTAAAACAAGTCAGATTTCATTACCACCACAAGCCTTGATATCAAAAAGAATTTACTTGCAGAAACCACAAGTGCAGGTTTGTTTTTTTTTCAGTGGTCTCATGACTGGTAAAAAAGTGAGTGGTTAGATAAGAAGCGTGTGTGAGAATTTAACTCCACTCATACATAACCACCGAACTGAAATGGATTACTCATCCTACAGGACATGAAACTACAGCTCTGAATTGTAGACCATAAGCAATTTCTATTCAGACAAAATTACGTGCAGACAATACTTGGAATACTTTGTAAGCTGAGGTATTTCCAAAGCAAGATTACCTTTGCCAAAAAAACAAAAGAAAAAAAAAGAGAGAAATCCCAAATGCAAGTCACTTCAACCTCTCTTTTCCTTTCCCAATGGTTATAAGAAGAAAAAAAACCATGAAATACTCAGTGTTTTTCTCAAAAGGACATGGATAAACCTTACTCTTTTTCAAGACAGAAAAAACAACAGCTTCATCAAGAAAACCCTATTAAGCAAAAAGTTCCTTCTTGCTGAGCTGCACAAGATTCTTGAAGCTGATCAAAACCCCTGGCAAACGACACAACAGGGCAGCCTGTGTCTGTGTTCTGCATCGTTCTGGACAAGGAGAGGCACCCTCAAGTGCTCCTGAGCTCTAACAGCTTCATTCAGGCAACTGAAAAAAGCCATCAGGGGCACAAGGTAAATCCGCTTTTCCTACCCAAACCTGGAGTCTCTTATTCTCAGTAAGCCCCTCTCCCCAATTATTAACTGCAGGAAGTAGTCTCTGTCTAAATTTACCTTTCAGTGAATCATTTTCAGCCCTCATTATGTCAATTAGGGAGTTCTCCAGTGAGTGCATGTCAAAAGTCCTCGTGCGATCCTGCAAGCAAACACAAACAGAGCCAGTGTTAAACAAGAGCACCTGAAACACAAAAACTTCACTTTTCTTCTACAAAACCACACCAGAATGAAGCAAAAAACATATACCAAAGGCAGTCTGATAGAGGAACAGTAAAATTTATAAATTCTTAAGTATGAATCTGATCTATAATAATCTAATCATAACCAATGATATGAATCTGATGTTATAGAAGCAAAAGACAACATAAAATACCCTGGCACTGCTTTATTTTAATTGGCAAGTTTGGAATAACTGAAATTTCTTGCAATCTCTGAAATGTCTACAGTATCATAAAACGTCCCAAAGTTTGGCAAAAATCACTCTAATTCCCAATATTATTCACACATCCGTATTATCTGTGTATTTATACATTTGGACTTGGATAGAATGTTATACAATTACATTAATCCATCCTGGTTTTAATTTTTTTCTGTTCAAGAAGCTCTCTAACATCAGTTTTATTTCATTTCTGTTCTGAGGAATCCCCTCTGAACTAAGCTCAAGCATTGGGAAGTCTCTGTTCAAACAAGAAAGCGAAATGTGAGCAATTCAGGACATTTTTGCTCTCAACTCCTTCTCCACAACTCTTGTTATTCCAGCCCCGAGTATGTTTTCTGTCCCTAACACTGGCTGTGAAGCTGAAATTTCTCCAAAGCACACAGATCCAGCTTGGAATATTTTTAAAGGCAGTGGTGAGTTATAAAGTGCTTTATTTCAGTGCTGAAGCAGCAGCGATTCCACGTTGCAAGGGCCGTTCCTGATTTCACTGATCCCTCATTCTGGACTTTAAATACCTCAGACTATTCCAAGAGCAGGAACTCACCAGCTCCTGATCCATTTCCAGGCTGTAAATTACATTCTGATCACTGAAAAATACCATTTTTCAATCGAATTTCCTGGTATTTTTCCTCTCTTCAGAACAGTTTATTACTGAGACAGAACAGGCCACGTATTCCAACCCGGATGTGCTGTGTCTCAAATAGCATTAGAAAGGCCAGAGTTTGGAACCAGTTCCTTTATTAAGTCTAGCAAATATCAAATTTGCTATAAAAAACACAGCACTGCCCTGTCTCCCCACAGGATTTATTTCCGTGGTCATTTCTATTACAAGATAATTGAGGCACCTTAGAGAAACTATCAGGAGCATTTAAATTCTTAAATTTTGTGCTTTTTAAATATATATTTCCTACAGTTTTCTGCTTTTCCTAGCAGATTTTATTGATTGGTTTGGTTCATGCATTGCTAGTTGTTACCTATTTCAAACTCTAGCTACATTAAAATCCCTTAGCAGGAGTGAGTACAAGCCCTGAGGTTTTGGATCCATTAGGATCCAACAGCTGAGTAACTCAGAAATGGAAATTTAAAGGCAATCTCTGCATTTCCAGCAGGCCTCACAAAATGACAAAAAGAGCCTAAAACACAGGTGGGAGCATCTGCTGAAAACTGATGTCCCTCAGCAGCTTCTCCTTCCTGAATTTCTGTGTTAACCTCAAGCCCACCCCATGAACAGCTACAAAACTCTAATTTCACAAAGTGCAGATCCTTGGTAATTCCAAATCTTTGTGGAATTGTGGCACTTCACATTTCAGGTGTCTGAGAGACACAAAGGAAGTGACCCAGGCCAAGTAATTCCCAGTTTATTGTGCTGAGCACCTGAGCCTGAAGCAACTCTATTCTCTCTAAAATATCTGTGTTATGTTGGCTTGAGCTGGAGGAACAAAGGGTTTGCTGCAATGCTAATTTTTATATTGAGAACAGAGAATTTAAACATTTCAAGGGTAAAAAAAATGCAATTGAACTGGTTGGCTCTCAGGGAAGCACATTCTCCAGTGGAAGCTTTTGGTGCTGAGGAATTCATTTTCCTTTTCAGGTGAACCACAAGCTGTCCCTTTTTTAGGGTGAGGTCCATAAGCTGCAAATCACACTGCAAACACCTTAAACCACGACCCTGCAGACTGGAACAAAAGATTTACTGGTTATATTCCCACCTGCAGCTGTCAGCAATCCCAGAAAAAGGAGGAATGGCTAAAACTTGGGATGGAAGGAAGACTTGGTACATCCACCCAGTGAAAAGATGTCAGTCCTAAATAAAGACCAGCCAAACACCAAGCTCAGCTGGGTCAGAGCTTTGCACAGTGCTCATTATTAAAAACAAATTCCATTAGTTTAGTTAATTATTTGCCCTGACAGGTTGCACACTACTAGAGAAAGTCACCATTGGTAGTTATGAGAATTTTGATACAAATTAAAGTCCTTTTTATAGTGAAATTCCTTTGAAAACAGTAGCACAGATTTCATCAGTCTTATCTTCTAAGACATTTTAGCAGAAACACATCTGAAATATATCCATTTATTATGCACCTAAAGAAAAAATAAAGGCTGGTCAAGGTTAGTGGGAGTGGCCAAATCCCTGAAGAAATGCATAACTCTGCATTTCATTCCATAACATCAAAAATAGCTCTAATAATCAAGATATTGATCATGAAATGTGAGCTTTTCTCAGATACATGTTACTTATAAAGCACATAAACCACACTGAACTTAGGAAAAAAAATGTTTTCTTTAAAAGATTTCATGCAGAGAGAATTAATAACGATATGGTGATGGTTTTAATGAAGCATTTCACAAAGCTACAGTGCTTTGGAGCTGGATTGCTACTGTACACTTATTTATTTATAAAGAAAATATATTGGGGTAATGACTACCCTGGACCAAACCAGGGTATGTACAATTCAGTAAATAAATGTGGCAACCACAGCCTGATATTATTTACCTGGGCTCCAAAAGAACTTGGCTTTACACAAGTTTGTTTAGGGCATCTAAAATGTTGCTTTATCAGAGGGCTCAAAGGCTACACACTTTTATCCTTGGGAAACAGAACTGAAGCAGAAAGACATCAGGTAAACACCAGGCCACAATAAAAAAATGAAAAAAAGAAAACCCAAACAAACAAAACACAAACCAAATTAAACAAACAAAAGCCACAAAACAACCAGAAAGAAAGAAATCAACCTGCAGCCTTAATAGACGACTGAGTTTAAAACTTCAGCCAACATTTCAGAAGACATTCATTAAACATAATTTGGAATAAGCAGTGCTGTTTGCACAGATCTGGTGAAGAATGAGTTCTTGAGCCTGTAAATGTCCTACAATAACCAACAAACCAGTTCTGGACTCTGCCCTGGCCACCTCTGCCTACAGAAAAACTAAATTCTAATCTTTATTCCAACTTTATTCTTCAAAGTCCAGAGACATTTCATCCCAAAAAGAAAGCCCCCTGGTGCATAACGTGTATGATATACACTGGGCCATCCTCTCATGCAAAAGAAATTCCACATTAATTTTTCCTGCATAGGAAGGTCACATTTTAATTTAAAAATCCCATACATTAATTCTCTTGCACATCAGAAAAATGTACCTTTTACTTAAATATTAAAGTGCAAATTCATTATATTTAATCTGCACTTACAGCATTACCATCACCTGAATAATTAAGATGCCAGACCTTGAGAACACTTCCCAGGATGGGCCTCCCAGTGTTAAATCCCAGATTGTACAAAAAAATCAAGGCATGAACACTTGCTGGTAACTAAGGCTGGGCCTGATCTCTTAAAATAAGATTGATCTGAAGTCCAAGGCATCAGTAATAATGCAAAAGATGCCATTGCATTAAGCAATTTATTGATCAGCACTTATGGAGTAGGTGTAGTTGTAAAAGTGGGGCTTGTTTTATACATTTAAATCTTTGTCAAACCAGAATATCTGTGCAAATCAAAAACCTCACAGCTACATTTGTCCCTTAATTATAGCATGAGAAGCCTGAAACTTTCTGAAACCTTGTTCCCATTTCCCACAATTCCAAAGCCATGTGTCTCAGGCACAGGAGAGGCGATGTCACCATATTTATCATCATAAATACATGTTCCACATTTCTCTTTCAATTGCAACACAAATTTGGACTGGATTTTGCTTCTGGGGAAGCTTCTCCTCCTTCCCAGCACCCTGCAAATGCTGTGTTCCAGCTCCCAGTCCAGCATCCAGTGAATTAAAGGCTTTGAATAAACAGGTTTTTCCTGAAAGGATGTTGCTGTATTCTGCCCAGATCATCTTTTATAGCTCCACCAGGGAACAATAAGAAAGAGCTGGAAAAGTTAAGTGGCACAAAACACAAAGTTTAGTCCAACTTGAACTTTTTAAGTGTTAGAAATGACAAACCTTTACTGGAAATGTTTATAACCTGTGTGATTCTATTTTAGCTGCTTATTAAGTTTAGCATGTATCTTTCAGAAATTATTTTCCACAATATCTTGCATTCTCACTCTTTGCTGGGCTGCTAAGCATGCAACTTTCAAAGCAAAATGCTTAATAAGAGTGCTCCTTTTAATCTTAGGAAAAAGACAAACATAATTCAAATAGCTTCTAACAAAAGCTCTCTTTAAACAGAAACCCTGAGGTCAAAAACACACGGGAGGGCCAAAGCCCAAGTATTAACGTCAGTAGTAAGTTTATAAAACAAGAACAGTGTTAACTTCCCCAGCACTTAACTTGTGCATGTCATACCACATTAGAGTGCTGCTAATCCCACAGATCAGTAGCTGTGGGGAACAGGACACAAAACACTAATTACTGCACAGCTGATGGAGTTACAGAAAAATGGGGGAGCAAATTTAAAAACCCACCTTCAAGGATTTGTTCTGTTTTTAAATGATACCTTGAAATGATTGGGAATAACTGCTGTTGCTAGAATAAAAATTAAATTCTGCCAAACCAATAAGCTCTTTTTATGCAGCCAGCCATCGTGAGTTATGAAAAGGTTCCTCAAACCCAAATATTAAAACAAAGAGGAATGGTAAAGAAATTTATTTGCAAGATCCCTTCAAGAGGAAAGTTTGGCAAACGCACTCGAGAGGCTATTTTTTAAAAATTCCAGTTCCCTGTGAATTTGTTTAATGCACTTATTAAATCAGGCCATTTCTATGGGCAAACAAATGCTGACGTAGAGGTCGGAATTCAAACACGTTTTGTAATCACGAATGTGTTTTCTCAAACATTCCATATCTGCCTGGGGGAAGAGCAAGTCTCCCTGGCACAGGCCTGGCTGGATTTGGAAGGGGTTATATACCTGGAAACCAGCCACTGGGGAAGAAAGGAAAAAACATTTTGAACAAGTGGATACAATGAACTGCTCTCATGTACAAAATTCTTTGAAATGGGCAGTTATTTTCGAGCCCGATTCCGGGAAGAAACACAAATTCTTTTTAAGCATTTTTACAGAAAGCTGAGCACTACTGCTTCACTTGCTTGTGCCTTCAGAGAGCCATTTAAAAAAAACATCATCACGCACTGAAGATGAGATCTGGAAAGCTGGAAATGCCTATCAAAGCAAGATTTATGCATTGCATAACAGGCAGGATGTTCCACTCATGAGGAAGTGCAAGTACACAGCCAAAGGAAAGCCAAAACAATCTTGAAGGCAGCGCTGCCGTGAAAGGCAATTACTGAGCACTGAGTTTGTCAGTGCTGCTGGGAGAGAAGGACAGGGAATTATTCTCAAAAATCACTAACTTGGTAAGGTGCCACAGTCAGTCAAAGCATTTTCATATATTAATTCTCAGGGAAGGCTGTGAGAGCCAAAAGACTCCGTTTTTCGCTTTTTAATTTTAATTCAGGAACCATTTTTTCATTTGGAGACCATTTCCTTTTCAAACGAACACACAAAGAACAATGGCTTTTCTCTTTTCAAAAGATCTTTGAAGGGGGGAGCCTGCCCAGTGGCTAAAGCACAACATCAAAACTTAATTTCATTAACAGATCTGGTTAAGTCTTCTCTGACCTTGCTGCCAGTTCCATCTCTGCAAGAGGTTCCTACAGACAGACATTCTCGTTTGGGAATTGCAGGAGACAGGATTCCAAATGGAAAACACTTAGAGCAGGGTTTGCATGCAGCTCTCAGTGCCAAGGCAAGGCATCATCAAATTGCAAGGTTATCAAACTGATCACCACAGTATTTTCCTTTCATCTGCACCATTTGGAGCACCCGTTTCATCCCATGGGCAGGGATGTTTGAAGGGAGCAGGAGTTCCCATCTGTGGCTTATAGGGAAATTATGCAACGCCATCCTCTCCAAAGAGGAAAAGAGCTCTTAGTCCTGTCACCCCAAGATTTCCATCAAAACACAGACAGAATCCTGTGTGTCACCAAGCTCCGGAATAGACACAACCTTTGAGGAAAAAACAAAAAAAGAAAGCGATCCCCAAATATTTGTGATTGCTGGTTGACATTCTGCCTTCTAAAGAAACTCATTTTCACTAGATTGCAGCACCACTTGTTAATGATTTAAGCAGCAAAACATAAATATTAAATGAAAGGGATTGTTGTATCAAATTACTCCATTATGTTGCTGCAGCAAAGACAGCTTTCAATTATTTCCTAAACAGGAATCCAAGAAGATTCCAGTAACAAAATAGCCTTGTCCAGTACATGATTGCATCAGCAAGGATACTTCAGGGGCAGGGAGAGAGAGAAAGGGAGAGAGAAAGAGATAGAGAGAGAGAGAGATAGAGAGCAAGAGAGAGATGCATGAACACAAATATATAATAAGCAAAATTCTGCTTTGAGTCAGGAATAGAATCAGCATAGTCAGGAAAAAAAATAAGAAGACATCAAAGGTCAAATTTTACATAATTTGTTTCCAGCGATTCAAAAATTCACTGTGCTTTCAACACTCAGCTAAAGTGACCAAAGGAGCTCAAGATTTTATACAAAAGAAAAAAAGTTGTAATAAGCGCTTGTCCAAGATGGCTTCAAAATTAATCAGCATCTTTCTAGGGCTGCAGTGCTGAAGTCCTGCTCTGCTGCCCTGCCCTCTTCCTCACAGAAGTGATAGTAACAGACTGGAAAGCACTTCACTCCACACTTTCCTTTTCTTGGCATGAAGGAGTGTCAGACTTGGTCTTGACATGTACAGCTTCATCAGAGTGTTTATGTAAACAGACACCAACATGCTACACCAAAATGATCCCTTTACCATGATCAAACTACGTGTGTCTGCTGTTCTGTGTCTGGAACAGCATCCAGAAGTCAAGGTTGACTTTGCCAGTTTCCTGAAATTTCCTTGATGCCAATCCAAGCCCATTGCTCTGCCTGTGTATATATTTGGGGCTTACACACAGCAGCAAGGACACACTTGATCTCATTCTGTCACTCTGAACATCAGCTACGTGTCAGGGTACAGAGTGAATCAAACCGTGAGCCAAGGCTCGCTGCAGTGAGGCTGAAAAAAGACCAGCTCCAGCTGGGTCCTTCTTTCTAATGGTTTCACTGGATAAATTGGGTATGCTGGACACAGCTTCATTATATTCGTTACAAATCCTGACATTAAAATCAATTATTACTCTGCATTCTAAATTTGGAAGGGCTCTACCTGATACTGAACCAGTCTGTAGCACTGCGGTGGAAAAAAAGGGCTCTAAAGGAAAGTTATTGCCAGCAGCTGCTGTGCTGTCAGCAGGGCCTGCACACCACCAAAAACCTGCAGTTTGCAAAGAACCCAACTCTCCCCGAATCCACAAAGTCACTGTTAAATGTATTTCTGTTTCTTCACATCATCAGACACACTGCACAGTTTGTATCTTTGAAATTGTACTAAAGTAGGTCACCCCGGTTCTTGCAGCATGGCAAGAAATACTGCAATCACGTTGAGAATTTTACTTTTGCCCTCATTTGAAGAGCTTGAAAAACAACCCTGGAAATGTAAAAGAACTCTCGGGTCTTTTAATTCACCCTAAAGGAGTTTACAAAAGGCGCACACACACATAAAAGCTGGGTTTAACTGGTGGTCAGATGAAAAGAAGGGGACTTCTGGTTTAATTTCTGCTGCAAATTAGGTTCAACATTATACAGTTCTTTTCAAATCCATAACAAGTCAGCCCAGAAGGAGAGGCTGAGCTGCCAGACAACCTGCCTCCTGCCAGGAGAAGGCCACAGCAAAATATAGGAGACCACCAACTGATCTCATCCACATCTATTTTTAGTGCTGATTTCATGGCCTGTAACCAAAATTTGCTGCCATTCCTGAGGAGAGCAAACTGCACTGATTACCATTATTTGTTAAAAGCAAAGTTTCCCCCAAAAATGCTACAAAAATTACATTGCACTGCAAGCTCATGTGATACTGTAAAACCAGATACAATCACTCCATACTTTTTCTCAGATGTGGTACATTGCTGAATACTTTAAAAGGCCTCAGATCTCTCATGCTCCACCAGGCACTTTTTTTTTCCTTTTTCCTCTTTGTAGAAATACCTGTAAGTGAATTTCTTCATTGGCTATTTCTGTCTGCGTGCAAGTATTAAGCTGAAGCAAAGGGGCCAATACAGACGGCTGGTGGGCAACAGATATTTATGACCATCGCTGTTAAAAAAAACCTCATGAATCACAGCTTGGAGGATCATTCCCACTATGACATTTCGAGTTAGCCATATGGTTTTTTTCACCTGCAAGCACAGAAATCCCACAACCAGGGCATTTTAATGCTCTTTGGGGAGGTTTTTTTTCTTTTCCTTACGGATACAACAGAGCGCGCTCACCTGGAAAGGGAAAATGTTGTCAGCTCTGTTCAAGCTGTCGTCCATCCAGGATTTGGGAGCGAAGGCCGAGCTGGGGCGTGCGTACTTCTGCAGCTGGATATGATTACTTGCAAAATTCTTCTTTAAGGGCGAGATGGAGTTCAAGGGGGTGATCCCTCCGTTCAGTCCCCGGCGGTGGTCTCGGCCCTGGGAGCCTCCCCAGCCGCCGTATCCGCCGCCGCCGGGGCTCCAGGAGGACGGGGTGGGCGATGGGCTTTGGTAGCTGCTCCACGGAGAAGGTGGCTTGTTAAGATTATTGGCCAAATGAGGCAACTGATTAAAAGCAGCATTTCTGTGTGTGAATGGAGGTGGGTGAGGACTTGCAGGAGACCTCCTCTGTTGCTGATGCTGATTGTGATGATGCTGGAAATGGGGGTGATGAGGGTGGTGCTGAGAGAGGGGTCCGATCTGGGGGGAAAAGCTACCACCAAAGCCAGGGCTGACGTGATGTGGAAAATTCTGAAACAGCAGAGCACCATTATTAGCTGAGGCAGTAGGGACCCCTCCCTGGTGGAAAAAACTTGCATCTTCATTGATTATTGTAGAAGAAGAAGGAGCGATAGCTGCAGACCAGTTACTAAAACCAGTCAGAGAAGATGCAGTGGATGTCAAGGGCTGTGTCGAAGTACCGAGCCCCGAAGCCTCTTGGTAATCAAATCCTGTTAAAACCGGCGATTCTATTCTGATTTTCTCCTTTCCATTGCCGTTCTCTGAAGAATTATCGCCCTGGTTTTCTTCAGTTTTAGCCTTCTCGGGTTCAGAGAGCATGCCTGCTTCCTGACTTTGACCAGGGGAAAGCTGCTGTTTTTCTAGGGACTCTTGCTTTTCCTGTTGCTGAGTTTTAGATTTTTCTGACCCCAGAATCTCATCCTGAATATTATGGGCAGCTGGAGCAGGAAAGAGCCAAGCTGACCCAGCACTACTGCCATTGGCAGCTGTGTTATTATTTATAAAAGCAGCAGGGCTGGGGGTTGCATTTTGATGATGGTGTGGAGGCTGCAGATGTGGATGAAATCTGACTGGAAAAGCTGACTTATTTCCAGTGTTGTTTTGCACTAACACTCCAAACCCGTAATCCCCCATTTATTATATTTAGGGTTTGAATCCTCCCTGTAAGAACAAGTTGATGGTTAGTGTTTAGCTTGTCCTCTTGTGAGGCAAGATTAGCAAGTATCCTGTTTGTCGTTAGATATTCCAGTTTCTCCCTCCACGCTATTTATTTATTTCAGATTTGGATGAAGATGTTTGCTTCTTTTTTTTTTTTTTTGCAAAAGATAGATCTCTTCAACTATTTCAATGTGTCAATTTGTGTCCATTTCCTTCCTTTGGCCAGGAGGAAGGGAAAAATAAATCTTTGGTTCACAAAATAAGAGGTTTCCTTTTCCTAAAGGAAATGCACAGCAATGAGAGAATAAGCTTCTGGGAAATAAGGATAAAGAGATTCTAACTATCCTGTTTTTTTCCTCCTCAGCAGCCTTGACTCGCCCATAAATGAGTTAAGAGGGAAGAAAAAAAAATACAATGACGTCTGGTCCCTCAACCCCTTGGCAGCAAAAAATAGATTTAAATCTGGAATAATTTAATACATCTTTATAATCTAATATATATTTGTGTCCTGTTCAAAAAGAGTCTTAGCTGTGGACAAGGGAAAAATTTACCTCAGGATCTCAGCATTCAGAAGGGTGAAACGGGGGAGTGAGTTGCAGAAGAGGCTTTATCCCGTGCTGCTGGGTTTAACCTATTATATTTAGCAATAATATACACCGTGTGTGTGCGTGTGTGGTTGTTTAAAGGGGTAAGATCTTATCTCAGGAAATCAGTATTCTCTGTGTGTTGGGTGGGGAGTGAGTTGAGCAGGAGAAGGGTGGATTCTTGATGCTGCTCCTTCTGGGCTGGGTTTCTGAGCTCGCCAGACTCGCTTCTTATTTATGATCCAATATTTGCGTGTCCTTCATATGAGTCCTGGCTGTCCGAGGAGGAAGGTTTTCATCTCAGAAATCAGCGTTCACCGTTCGGGAAAGGGAAGGGAGGGGACAGCGAGTTGTGCAGGAGGAAGGGGAAGGAGGTTTTTCCTCGCTCTCTGCTGCCGGGAGGGTGTTTTGTGGTGCGGGGCTCGCCTCCTTCCCCGGGAATCGCGGCTCCCGCAGCCCAGCGAGCCCCCGGAACGCGCTCCCTCCTCAGGCGCTCGGCATCCAGCGGGGCCGGGCTGTGGGTGCCCCGCGCGTCCCCCGCCCTCGCTCGAGCCGGGCAAGGCAGGAGGGGTTTTACCTCAGCAGCGCAGCAGCCTCCGGCAGGGAGGGGAAGGCGCGGCCGGCCGGGCTCCTCTCTCCCCCATGGAAGGTGTTTAAGCGGCTCTCCCGGGTCGCCCGGCGGGGTCGGGGCAGGCTCTGGCTCGGGGCGCAGCGCTCGGGGCTCCGGCGGCGGCGGCTCGGGGCGCTCCCTGCCCTGCGGCGGCTCG
>VZTG01003725.1:423263-441523 GCA_013397845.1 Melanocharis versteri | reverse complement strand
CGCCGCCATCTTAGGTGTGGGCGGGAGGTCAGGCGGATGCCGGCGGCGCCGCCATCTTGGAGTGAGGAGCGCGGCGGCCGCCATGTTTGTGCAGGGCAGGGCGTCACCTGTCGCTGTCGCTGCCCGGTGTCACACGCAGCGGCCGCGCTCGGGAGACGCGTTAAAGAGCTTCTCATCCCACCCCTGCCACGGGCAGGGACGCCTTGCACTGCACCAGGTTGTTCCAAGCCCTGTCCAGCCTGGCCTCGCACACCTCCAGGGATGGGGCAGCCACAGCTTCTCTGGGCAACCTGTGCCAGGCCCTCACCACCCTCACAGGGGACAGTTTCTTCCGTATATACAACCTAAATTGTCCGAGGTCAAGCATTGAAAAGTTCTTCTACTACAGATCTGGCTTATACAATAGTTCATTTCGGGGATGGGCTCTGGTTTTGCACACCTACAGATTACAACGCAAATAAAAATACAGTTCAAAAATGAGTATCAAAATAGAGTGAAATTAAAATAGCTATATGTAGATACACCATTAGAAAAATCAAGTGTGAAAGGAAACATGCAGAAACATTTCCTCAAAAGTTTTCACTTAGTAGAAGGTTGTCCGCTATTTGCTCCAAGACTCCTACTCAAACACATGACTGTAATTTGGATGATACTTTTACCAAACTCAGTATTTCCCAACAATTTTATTAAATAAACTTTTTTCTTCGCAATCGTAGACACCTTGTTTCAATGCGTGAAAACGGCCTTGTTTACATATGGTGAAAACATCATTGTGAAAATGTAATTACTGGGTTATAGTTTCCCCTTTTGTTTACTGTTTGCAGCCTCTGAGAGACCATCTGATACTGAGCGTTATTTTCCTCTGTGTTTTTCTAGTCACGCTGTCGTTATCGTCGTCATCATCATACAGCTCAGGGGTAACAGGCGCTTCTGTCCGGACGCCACGGACCTGGCTCCAGCAGCAGATTGCTGTTCCATGAATAGTTTGGGAAAGACTGAGTAGATGGCCTTAATTTAATTTCAGGCACACCCTTGCGGTGCATTAGGGCTGATGCAGATGGACCGGAGCGATACGAGCAGAATTTCTAAAATCTGACTTTAATCACTTTGCCTGACAAACATCGTTTGCTGAAACCATGGGAGGTTCCTCAACGGCCGGCGCTGGGATGGTTCAGCTGCCCAGCAGGATTCGTGGCTATTTATTCGACCTCTTTGAGAAAAAAATGCCTGACCAATATGCAGGGATTGCAGGCATTAGTTTCCAAGATGAATAAATTACTGAAGAAAGTCAGGAGTGTCTATAAATAAGGGGATTTAACCACCTGTGAGGAAATTCTCACTTTGGTGGCTGGATGATGTAAAGAGAGTCTCAAAGAATACAAAGCACGACAGTGTCACAGAATCACAGATGGTTTGTGTTGGAAGAGACCTTAAAGATCATCCAGTTCCAACCCCTACCATGCAGGGACACCTTCCACTAGACCAGTTTTTTAAATCACTCAAGCCATTAGCTCAAATCTCTTTAGAGTCAAATTAACCCCTTTATCACACTGATTTTGCCATAGCTTATGCCATGACCCAACTTTTGGACGAGATTTGAAACATAAGATTCAAATAATTAGAAAACCTTCATCACAACAGTAAATACTGAAGACTTTTTAAATGGGAAGGAAAGGGGAGAGTTCTCTCAGTAGCATTTGCTCGCACACAGTGGTGAGATTCATGCCCAGATTTGCTGCCACATCCACCAAATCGGTCCCTGCAGCTCAGTCCTGAAGTATCCAACACTTCTCACCTGAAAGAGGTTTCAGTCTGAATGACACTTGAAGTACTTTAAGTCATCACGGTACCTTTTGCTAATCACCATCAGCATCTAATGGATTCATTTCTGGAAGCACTTTAACTCTTCTGGGTTCCTTGGAGGAGAGGATTCCTCTGGCCACTCCAGCTGCCACCATTAGGCAGCTTTAGCTGACAACTGCCAATGGCTCTGTGCTCTGCCCAGGCTCCCCCCAGCATCAATCTCCAGGATCACAAACCCCTTAACAACCTCTTCACTGCGAGACTAAACCACAAGTGGGAACATATTGCTCTCCTCTGAGGATTAGATTTCTTAGCCTGCTTTTATTCCGACAGTCTCGCTGTGAATGCCACATAATAAGTGCTTGACCATGACTCAGGTCACAGGAGAAACCAAGGGTGTCTGAACTGGTGTAGAGAAATCCGTGTGCTCGCTTTTGCTCAGTCAGAAACAACGCTGAGCTCTGTGGTTTGCTCGGCCTTTCAGTGCCCCACACCCAGGGAAGCACAGCAAAGGGGAACATCTTCAGTTTGGTCAGGTGTACTCAAAAGGCTGTGAGCCTCGCAAGACGTGGAATTGCTCATGGTAATTTGGTAGGATAAGCTCACAGATAAACTGAACCTGAAAGGGAGTGGGATCCCCAGGAAGCAGCTCTCCAGCTCAGTCACACGGCTCATCCTGGCAGAGCAGATGTGCCGTTTGTGATACGCTCCCAGTGTCATCAAATCAAGGTCCCATTGAGCGAAGAAGTGAAAGGACTTGCAGAGCTGAGGAGGAACTCCTTGTGAAAATGCCTTGCCAGCAACCCTCTCTTTTTTAAATCAAAGCACTGCCAGCTCTCAGGCATCTGCTGGTTGCAGCTGTCACGGTGTCATCCGGAGGGAAAGGTGAGCCCTCGGTGACTCAACACCCGAACGTCAAACACTGACACTGCTCACACTGCAGAAACATCAGATTGCTGCATCTATTTCACACTGTTGGTGGGGAAACAGAGAATTCAAGTCTCATTTAAGTCATCTTCTGCCTTAGGAAAAAAAAAAAAAAAGGAGCAGAGAGAGGCTAAAAATCTCTTTTCTAAGGGCAGAATTATCAGCTGTTTCTTGTGTCTCAGAAATTGTAACAGATGTTTTCTTGAATGTCAGAAGGCCTATGAGGATGTTCTGGTCTCCAGTTTTATACTAAACATTGCTGTATCTTGTCCACACAACAGCATATTAATATAGTTTAGTAAGTCAAATTTAAAGTCAAAATGAACCCAATACTTACAGCACATTTTAGGAAGGGTGCAGTGGGATCTATTAAAATTCAAAGGGAACATTTATGGAGTTGTTAGTCACTCAGATGTTCCTCCACATTCCTTTAGGTCTGGTGTATCACAGAAGAGACAGGACTTGCTCACATTCAATGGCAGTAAAAGCAGCCAACAGACCTGAAAAGCTGCATCAACATTTTATCCTAAACAATTGCTCCAGGAAGGCTGAGCTAAAAACTCCAGGCAAGCTGTCAGGAGCTAATATTAGCCTACACATACAGAAATTTTTTTAATTCCAGAGCAATTTCCAAAGACTGCAGAAAATGTTCTCTAGACTGCAGAGAAAACCCAACTGTTCATTTTTGTGCTGATGCAGCTGCAACTGCTGTTTGCTAGATCCTATCTCAGCTTGGTCATTGCAATATCAAAGTATGATTTTATAAACCTTTTAACTCTTGTGTAAAGCACATTATACATGCTAATGGCTTCATTTGACTAATCTGGCTTCGTCATTTTGCTGCAACTGGATGAAGGTACTATATATTGATATGCCCTCATATGTTAAGCAACCCTTTAATGGAATACATTGCCTTGGAGTCTTTAGTCTTTATGAAAAAAGTCCTTATCACTGCCCAGAGAACTATTTTGTGTGCAGTAATTATGTAATATTAATGAACAGTATTACATACAACTATTTTCTAGCCCTATTCTTTGTATGGCATGTACTTTAGAATGACCTGACACTGCAAAAATGCCTCTAGCTTCCATGGCTCATGCAAAATACAATAAATACATAAATAATTGAGAAGAGGAAATAGGTAGTGTTGCAAAGGCTGTGGTGTTCTTACCACTGCACTTCAGAATCCGTCGACGTGACCTTTGCAAATGCGTTTTTCTATTTCCATTTCAGGATAATGCTTCCTCGAGCTGGACAAAAAGACAATTCCACACAGGCACAGAGTTTTAAATTTGAAAACTCACTTCGTAATCTTATTTCTGAAATTGCAGAAGGAAAGAAGCACCCAGGGGATGAGCCAGGACAGCGTGTCCAGGGACACCACCAGAGGCACCTGGAAAGCGATGGCCATCCGGTGAATTCCATGGGAAAGAATCTGTTTATCCCATGGAGACTGTGCTTCACAATCTCTTGGGGTTTGGAAGTTTTTTTCCCCCACTTCTCAAATAAATAACTGCTTATTTAATTCCTCTTAATAAAGGAGGAATGCGGGGCTGTGTCAGGGGCCGATTAGTCAGGGCTTGCAAAGTATAATTTTTACTGCGACTCGGTGACACCTTCATTTCTCAAAGTAAGATTTCATAGCCTGCTCATTTACAAAGTGGGCTAGTGCCTTTGGGTATTTGGGAAGGGCAAAAAGACAAATTGAAAAGCATCAAATCATTTAATTTCAAAGTGCATTAAGCGCACGCCTTCCAATTTTCTGACTAAAATGTTCGTTGGCTTTTTCCAAAGAGGTTTATATTCAGGGCACAGAAATAGTTTGTGGATTTGAGATTCCTGAAATACTTAACAATGTTATTCGGGGAAAAAAACACAGGCTTCTTGTCCTAAAAAACCCAGATTCACGTGCAAAGTGTTAATGAACCCAAGTGACAGCTTAAGAATAAAAATAGCATAACCCTCCCTTCCCCCTCAATGGTAGCTAATCAAACATTTTCTGGAACAGAATTTCTGACAAGTATGGGATAGAATAATAAAAAAAAAGCAAAAAGAACAATGTTAGGAGTCCAATTCAGGGAGACCAAAATGAGGTTGGCCTTGTTTTGCACCTGGGAGCCACAGTACCCCAGCACCTGGATCTCCTGGCTCCTTTTGGAGCGTTGCTTGCTGGAATCTGTCGTCTCCAGGCTGCATCTCCATTATTAAACAGGAGAGCAGTGGTAATCTGCTCCATTTTAGGCAAATTAAGTGCAGCTCTTTGGCTCCTGGCACATTCCCAACGCAGCCCTGAGATGAGCATAATTCCACAAAATCCGTAAGATTCCGAGCCCACAACTGCCACTGTTCCCCCTTCCCGTGCCTTGCAGGTAATGGGAAGTCCTTTGCTGGGCTCCTTGCAGGGGACAAAGATATTCTGGACGAGTTTAATGAATATTGGGTTTCTCTGTGCTGAGGGAACCAGTTCAGGAGAGACTTCCAGTTTTCCCTACCTGATGGGTTTCATGTCACATTTCTGCTGGCAAGGGAAGGGGGGGATGTTGCATATTCAGTGCTCCCCTCCTCGTGCCTTGCAGGGGGAACAGGGTGTGTTTCCTCAGAATAGAATGAACTCGTGCTGTCCAATTTTTCCCCATGTTAGGAAATAGGTCCTGTCTCATTACTGGTGACAGCACATATTGGTAGGTCATAGAGCAAAGGGAGAGCCTTGCGTAGAACAGCTGGGGCCCAGAGCCAGAAATCTCATTAAAGTAAGCTGCTGCTATTTCCAGCCTGTAATAGAGCTTTGGAGCTTGATTATATTCAGTGAAAGCAGGTCATTACAAACACACTGCTTTTTGCATATTATCTAAATTGAAATAATAATATGTTCTCTCCTTTCATGTGCTATATTGATAAATCCCAACTTATGAATGAAACATGTTGATTAGTTAGTTAAAAATAATTAGTTCCGTATTATGCCTCCAAGTTTAAGGCTTGATTAGTGCAAACAAATAACTTTTCTTGATAATAAGTCATTTACAGAGTATTCTCTTAAGTGGAGCACACAGGCATAAAAATAATCTGCAGCAGTAAATTGTGTTATTTGTTCTCTCTTTTCTCTTTGACTTCAAATATAACAGTACTTTTAGAACTTGAGAGACACAATATCTATATGCAGATTCTGATCTCAACAGCAACTGCTGCAGTGCCACTCTGGCGTTATTTGACAGAGGTGGCAGAGCCCCAGATAAGAATGTGACCCATAAATGTTCTTTGATTCAGCCTTTCTGGCCACGTAGCCCCAAAAGAAGAACAATTATTGCTGCCAGTGACTGAGAGTATCGCTCTGTTGTTTAACTTGCATTTAAACATTCTGATATTTGCATCAGAAGTGAGCTAATGAGTGGATTTCCTGAGCAGTGGAAGTTCTTTTGAGGGAAAACAAAACCCTGCATGAACATTTCTTTCTAGTCATCAGTTCACTGAAGCCAGCACTATTCAACAATGTCCATAAATCTTAAACCCCATTCCGAATATGAACATTTTCCTGAATCAGGGTTTAGGGCAATCATAAAGTCTTTTTTTTTTGGCGTCCATTGGGTTCTTCCCACACAGGCTAAAGATGGGTCCAAAACTGTGTGCAGGAGACATCCCTTAAAGAAAGGCCATACCTTGATAGGATTATGGGATAAATACTGCAATAAAATGAGATGACATCCCGGTAAAAAGCCTCGACTCTGTTGGTACTGCTGTCTGTGTTGCTGCTCCCACCTACAGAGCCTCTCTGATGGAAAGTTATGGCTCTCAATTATCACTGTGAAGATCCAGCCCTATTTTGGGAGTGCTCATAACTTCGAGCAGTCACCGAGGTGTGGGAGTTTGCCGGCGTTGTTGGAGAATAACAGCCTTCGTGCTGAGGCGCTGAGGCGTGACGAGCCTGCGGGAGGCAAATAAAACACCTCTGGAGAGCAGTTCTGTAAAACCCTTCCCTTCCTGCTTGACAGGAAGACTTGCAAAGCCTGGGAAGAGGACCAGACCTCAGCAGAGGACACCGAGACCACCAGTTCTCCGACTCTACATGATCACCAGACAGCCGTGAGGTAGAAAAGGCTAAATCTCTACTCTTTTGTGAAAGAACTGAGGTGACTTACTGGTTAAAAACTCCTCAGTCCTCCCCAGTCCTCTCAGAGGGCACTTACTGAGAAATGGTAATGGTTTACAGTCTCAGAGTGCTTTTAGAGCACTCAATGTCAGAAAAAATGGCATTAACCCGCTCCCCTCCTCATATTCTGGACCTGCTTCTCAATGCTAATCAGGAGTAATTTCACTGAAGTGAAGGGAGTTGTACAAGACCTATGTGAGAGTGGAATCAGATCCATGTATCATACATTTAAGATTCCTGGCAAAATATGCTCTATTTACTTGAGGAAATTAAAATATTTCAGAGTCTGGATGATTTAAGGGCTACGTTCCTACTTCCTAGAAATTAGAACAGTACCTCATGTAATCAATAAATGTATAAAACTGTCTGAAATGCAAGCATTGCAGAGGTCAGGAGTGGAAAAAACACAGCTGAAATCACTTTACATGACATACTGGAAAAGCAACATTATTTTTACCAACAGCACAAGGAAGCCATTGCAAAAGGCAAGAAACCGATTGAATGGTATGGCAAAGATCATTTGTTTGATAAAGTCAATGTTGCCACTTCCACGGCAAGTAAAACACAAAATGAGACTGTTCAGTGAAGCGCTTTGGTTCCAATCTGCTTCGAACTTTAAGAAATTTGGGGGAAAAAGCCCTTGGTTTGGGCCCGTCTGTGTGGGAAACGCCGCACTGCATTCACACCGCACCAGCAGAGTTATTTTCACATCAGATCACAAGCACCAGGCAGGGTGGGCTGTATTCTCTCCTCCGTGGTCTGGAATAGAAATTACTCAGTTCCACGTGAGGCCTTTCCAATGTCTTCCACAATAAGTGGCTCCATTAAGACCAACAGAAGTGCTGATTCTGCAAAAGAGACGCTGCAGATCCTCCAGGAGAGCTGTAGGACAGAAATGGGCTCTTAAACACGTGGAGAGTCACTCAGCTCCCACCCTCGAACCTGAAAGAGCTGCATGAGGAGGTTTTGGAGAAGCACAGAATATCCTGAGCTGGAAGGGACTCACAAGGATTATTGAATCCAGCTGCTGGCCCTGCACAGACCCCCCAACAACCCCACCCTGGGCATCCCTGGGAGCAGGGTCCAAATGCTCCTGGAGCTCCAGCAGCCTCGGGGCCGGGACCATTCCCTGGGGAGCCTGGGCAGTGCCAGCACCCTCTGGGGGAAGAACCTTTCCCTAAATCCAACCTAAACCTCCCCTGACACTGCTCCAGCCCTTCCCTGGGTCTGTCCCTGTCACAGAGAGCAGAGATCAGAGCTGCCCCTGCGCTGCCCCTCGGGAAGAAGCTGCAGGTTTGATGAGACTTGGAGGTAAACACGAAATTGCAGAAGGAGATATCCTGGACTTTGAAAGCACAAGGAAGCAGCACGTAGTTTTCTGACTCGTAGTAACTCACAGATCTCTGTATCAGCTCCTGGGCTGCTGCAGGAGTAGGAGGAGGCTGCTGGAAAGAGGAACAAACCCTCCTCTGTGCTGCCCCTTCCCCCTGTGCTACAGTACACCAGGGCTTGTGATGTTTGGCCAAAGAATGGTGAAACCCAGGAGTGGCTTTGGACAACACTTGCTGGTGATCCTGAGTCACTGGCTCATGCTGAAGTGAGACCTGCAGTCAGATGTGAGGTGTGCAACGGGGACTTTGCCATCAGTGCTTTCTGCCTGAATTTTGCATCACAAATGCTCCTGACGGCATTAAAAGACATTTCAGTGAACGTCCAGTGACGGGAATTGACCCCTGCAGGGCCAGGCTCGGTTTTGAATGGCTTGGCTTTTTTGGCTTGTCACATCTTCCCAGTCTCCAAACCTTTGTATTGAAACGTGGCGTGCCGTAAATATCGGTAATGGAACGGATTACATCAGCCACCCTCGTGCTGCCAACCTCAATATTAAACTCTGCAGCAGCAAGGAGCCCTGCCCAGAGGACTATGACAACTATTCAGCTCCATTTATATTAGAATACAAAGTACAGAATAAACCCACAGCGTTTCTGGCAACTGATACTACGTGTCAGATAAGAATGGCACAGGGGAGAACAATGCCAGAGCACTGAAGTTCCTTCTTAGATTAAGAGCTGAGGATACTCGATCCGTGCCCTTCCAGAATGTGCTGTAGGTCAGGCATTTTTTATTTTGGTTTTTTAAATAGTAAACCTCCACTACCTAAGCAAAAGCAAAACGTACTTTCCTATTTCTATGCCCACTGACTCTACTCAGGGTGTGTTGGCTGCAGCAGGGGAGAGGGAGAGATCTGGTTGGATTTTAGTGTATTTTCACCTCATTTCAGATACTCAGAAGACACTGGTTAAAATGCTTAAAAACATGTTCGACATTTCCTGGCGGTTTCTCTTCACTCATTCAGCTGCACATTGACTGTACTGCCCTCACTGCAATTTCAAGTTTGCTTGAGGTTGTTTGGGCCAAATAAAATCCCATTCTTATGAGATAAGCCAACATTAATTTCCAGGGAGTTTGACCAGAACTACTGTCCCCATATAAGACTGTTCATCAGAACTTTTTCTTTTCCAATCCTCATTGTGAATATTCTTGGGAGAGACTGCTCAAAGATTTAGGCAGCAAGTGTGAAATAATTGGACTCAGTGGAACACAGGTTCTAAAAAGTGGAAGGCATGATTCAGCATTTCATCTTTTCAGCGTTAATGATTTGTTGTTTGTTTTTTGCAGGTCTTCAAGGGAAAAACTGGACTGACTTCTCTGCGTGGGACTTAGAGATCCTGGAACTGGAAAGATAAAGGAGTTGGCAAGAACTTGCTTTACCCACCATGATGCTCTCTGACTGCTGCTGGCCCCACAGAGATGGCTTCATTCCATCCATATTTACTGCATGTAAATTGCAAACAGCTCGTTGAGATGCTCCGAGTAAAGAAACAATAAAAACCCAGAAAATACGAATGCTCAAAAAGTGGCGTTGTCTGCTGTAGGAATATGGAACCAGATCCCCGGGTCCTGTGCCTTTATTTCAGCAAAGGAGCTGGGCTATTGTTTCTATTTAAAATTGGTTGCCATGGTGGTTTCATCCGGGCTTTCGCCCTGATGAAAATTGTTTGCATCAGTGACGCAGCAGCGCTGGCAACCCAATGTTTGCATCTACCTCCAACGGAGCAGCAATTGTGCAACTGGAACCTGACACTTCACCTGTGCACCCCAGACAGGTTCCTTAAACACCCAGGGACCCCTGGCTGTCAGACCTGAGGGGAAGTGGGAAACCAGCCACCACGCAGATGGTTTGAGTGGCTGCTGACCTCAGACAAAATGGAAATGCTGAAGTGAAACCCCATGGCCAGGGGGATCTTTCCCCAGGTGTGACCCTGGTTTGCTGTTTGGATTTTGCAGCACTACGTGGAATTTGTGGGAAGTTTCAGGTCTCACGTTTTGGAAGTGATGGGAAGCCCTGCCTGACATTCAGATCTGCTGATACAAGAATCTCTACCATTTTCTAATGAGCCTCAATCATTAGCCTCCTTATGTCATAGGCAGCCAGTGATCCCATTAATTAGGTGAATGGCAGCCACCAGGACACTCAGAAATGTCTATGAACGATGCAGGTTAAAAAAGGAACTCTTCATATACATTTATTTCAGTTCAACTTCTGGCCCAAACTCGAGGGTCCTCCAGAACTTCACTCTGGTTCCCACTTGGTGCTGATTCTGTAAGGCACATTCAGAGGTACCAAACCCAAGACAGTCTGAGGGCCCAAGGGAACTTAAAGCTTTCTCTTTAGTTGAAAAAGTTCTTTTGGAATACTAAACCTCCTGCAGGGGGACAGAGAGGGTTAATGCTCTTCCTTGCATTGTCTGTCACAACTATCCCATGCACAGAACAGCAGCAGATTTCCTAGCTGGAGTAGTGCTGGTTAAATTGATTTTGATCTGGAACATGAGCACCAGTCCCTTCTCTTCACCTTTCTTGGGAAATCGTCCTTTCCAGCAGATGTGATAAGTGGGGGAGGAGGAACCCAAGAGCAGCCGTGAACAATGAACAAGGACCAAACGTTATCAGCAGGAACGAGAAGCTGGCAGTGCCAAGAGCACGATGGCAGCTCGTGCTGTGCAGAGCAGAGTGCCCGTGGTGCCAGCTCTGTGTTCCTCCCTAGTCTGCACATGAAACAGCCTGGCAGTCTGTCTGTCCAGCATGGAGATTGTATTTCAGCTGATGTGCCTGCAGTGCCCACTCTGCTGAGCTGGAAGTGAAGGATCTGCTGAGTAAGAAATTAGTAAAGGCCAGCAAGAGCCTCGTTAGCTTTTGGTGCCGTCGGTGCAAACTTTATCAATAATGAAACAGCTTTTCCAGGAACACAGCTGGGAGAGACCAGGCTGTGTTAGCACCTCGCTGCTCCAGGCAGCTGTTCCAGGAAGGGCTGCTCTCCAGAGCAATGCTGTGCTGTTCCTTTATTCCAGAGGCTCGGGATGTCAGAGCTCAGGCAGCGCTCCGTGTGATGCATCGCCTCCCGCCCACACCCTCGCAGGCTTAAAAGCATCACAGGCTCAAAATTGGGAATATTTTAGAAAGGACTGGCCTGGCTGCAGCAGCCTGGAGCCCAGGGGGATCTTTGGAGGGAGAGCTGAGGGTCTTGCACAGTCCTGTGGACTTGCAGTGCCGACTTTTCCATTGGAAGGAGGAAAGCTGCAGGTCAGAGCTTCAGCCCATCACTATCACCAGGACTTGGTGAGAGTCAGGTCAGAGCACCTGGATCCTTAAACCAGGAGCTTTGTATGAAACTGAGGCAGGGATTCCTGAAAGCTCCCTGTTAAAAGCTGGCACCCAAAGGATGGGAGAAGCCAGGTGACCTTGTGTTTGTACCACTGCTGCAGAAAACATCTTTCTCTTAAACCCTTTAAATCAATACACCACTCTGAAAAAGGCTCTGTAATAAATGCCAAAAAATATCAGCATGTGAGGGGAGTATATCAGGGGTTGCACTTGGTTAGGCCTCTCGTACATGTACAATCTGAATGATAGAAGCTGAGAGCTGTGCATTTTGTGTGGGACAGAATTTCATCCCTTCCCATGGATCTTGTGGGTTACTCTGAAGGCATAAAGGGGGTAGGAACTGTGCCCTGCAAGGCTCTGCTACCCTGGCATGCTTTGGGTAAGGCCCTGGCCCCTTCTCAAGCTCAGCCTTACCATTAGACTGCAATCAGGAGAGGCAAGAGAGATTTCTGCAGTAAATATTGTATCAGGCAGTCTGGGCTGCTTCAAATGAGAGCAGCTCATAAGGAGCTACTAAATATAAAATCATCCTCAGGGCAGCTCCAGTTTAAGCCAGGGCATGTCAGCCCTCAGAGAAGCACAGAATCTCTGGGATGTAAATATGAGAAAGGCAGGGTGAGGGGGAGAATTAGAGGCTTACAATTGAAATTCTGAAAAATAAATGGAAGTTATGCCATGCGAAGGGAGAGGACCAAAAAGCACAACCATCAGGAACATGAAATGTCCAGTGTCTGCAGTGCCAGTTCAGAATTTCAAGTGTCCTCTGCCACAGTTTCATGCATTGCTGCCTTACACAAATCATCCTACATACGATGATGGCTTCTCTACCTTGGAGGAGCTTTCAGCTCTTTCTAACCCTTCTCTCCCCTCTGCTGTCTCCAGACTGTTCCTTCCCCTGTATTTGTACAGAACCTACAATATATTGATGTCCCAAAAGCCTCTAGCAATAAGCAGAAATGCAATAATTAAATGTCTCAGCAGCAGAATTGAGTTTCCCGTTGCTGCAGACTAAACTCCACCTCCTAAAAAGGCAGAAGATGTTCTCTGTGGTTTTCCTGTTCTGTGGATGNTGCATTGTCTGTCACAACTATCCCATGCACAGAACAGCAGCAGATTTCCTAGCTGGAGTAGTGCTGGTTAAATTGATTTTGATCTGGAAAATGAGTACCAGTCCCTTCTCTTCACCTTTCTTGGGAAATCGTCCTTTCCAGCAGATGTGATAAGTGGGGGAGGAGGAACCCAAGAGCAGCCGTGAACAATGAACAAGGACCAAACGTTATCAGCAGGAACGAGAAGCTGGCAGTGCCAAGAGCACGACGGCAGCTCGTGCTGTGCAGAGCAGAGTGCCCGGGGTGCCAGCTCTGTGTTCCTCCCTAGTCTGCACATGAAACAGCCTGGCAGTCTGTCTGTCCAGCATGGAGATTGTATTTCAGCTGATGTGCCTGCAGTGCCCACTCTGCTGAGCTGGAAGTGAAGGATCTGCTGAGTAAGAAATTAGTAAAGGCCAGCAAGAGCCTCGTTAGCTTTTGGTGCCGTCGGTGCAAACTTTATCAATAATGAAACAGCTTTTCCAGGAACACAGCTGGGAGAGACCAGGCTGTGTTAGCACCTCTCTGCTCCAGGCAGCTGTTCCAGGAGGGGCTGCTCTCCAGAGCAATGCTGTGCTGTTCCTTTATTCCAGAGGCTCGGGATGTCGGAGCTCAGGCAGCGCTCCGTGTGATGCATCGCCTCCCGCCCACACCCTCGCAGGCTTAAAAGCATCACAGGCTCAAAATTGGGAATATTTTAGAAAGGACTGGCCTGGCTGCAGCAGCCTGGAGCCCAGGGGGATCTTTGGAGGGAGAGCTGAGGGTCTTGCACAGTCCTGTGGACTTGCAGTGCCGACTTTTCCATTGGAAGGAGGAAAGCTGCAGGTCAGAGCTTCAGCCCATCACTATCACCAGGACTTGGTGAGAGTCAGGTCAGAGCACCTGGATCCTTAAACCAGGAGCTTTGTATGAAACTGAGGCACAGATCCCTGAAAGCTCCCTGTTAAAAGCTAGCACCCAAAGGATGGGAGAAGCCAGGTGACCTTGTGTTTGTACCACTGCTGCAGAAAACATCTTTCTCTTAAACCCTTTAAATCAATGCACCACTCTGAAAAAGGGCCAACCTGTAATAAATGCCGAAAAATATCAGCATGTGAGGGGAGAATATCAGAAGTTGCACTTGGTTAGGCCTCTCGTACATGTACAATCTGAAGGATAGAAGCTGAGAGCTGTGCATTTTTTGTGGGACAGAATTTCATCCCTTCCCATGGATCTTGTGGGTTACTCTGAAGGCATAAAGGGGGTAGGAACTGTGCCCTGCAAGGCTCTGCTACCCTGGCATGCTTTGGGTAAGGCCCTGGCCCCTTCTCAAGCTCAGCCTTACCATTAGACTGCAATCAGGAGAGGCAAGAGAGATTTCTGCAGTAAATATTGTATCAGGCAGTCTGGGCTGCTTCAAATGAGAGCAGCTCATAAGGAGCTACTAAATATAAAATCATCCTCAGGGCAGCTCCAGTTTAAGCCAGGGCATGTCAGCCCTCAGAGAAGCACAGAATCTCTGGGATGTAAATATGAGAAAGGCAGGGTGAGGGGGAGAATTAGAGGCTTACAATTGAAATTCTGAAAAATAAATGGAAGTTATGCCATGCGAAGGGAGAGGACCAAAAAGCACAACCATCAGGAACATGAAATGTCCAGTGTCTGCAGTCCCAGTTCAGAATTTCAAGTGTCCTCTGCCACAGTTTCATGCATTGCTGCCTTACACAAATCATCCTACATACGATGGTGGCTTCTCTACCTTGGAGGACCTTTCAGCTCTTTCTAACCCTTATTTCCCCTCTGCTGTCTCCAGATTGTTCCTTCCCCTGTGTTTGTACAGAACCTACAATATATTGATGTCCCAAAAGCCTCTAGCAATAAGCAGAAATGCAATAATTAAATGTCTCAGCAGCAGAATTGAGTTTCCCGTTGCTGCAGACTAAACTCCACCTCCTAAAAAGGCAGAAGATGTTCTCTGTGGTTTTCCTGTTCTGTGGATGGGAGATCTGGACCCAGTTTTACACTTTCTGTGGGTGAAACGTGGTCTGATGGACGTGCAAGGGAAGCAGATCCAAAAAACTCCCAAAACAGCCACGGAATCTGCTGGGGTCAGGTTCCTGCTGGATGTTATTGAACTAGTTCAGCGATCCAAAACTAGATCTGAACTTTGCTGCTCTGGCCTATATCTGAGGGAGATAAAAGCTGCTATCTATATCCTTGGGGCCATTTCTGAGCCGTATTGTGTTTCCAGGTTATGTTACCAACAGCTGACTCTGCTGACTTCTTGCATCTGATTCATTCCTCCTCTTTTATCCATGTTTTCAGAATACACCTAATTCCGTAACATATGGAAATCAACAAATATCAGCAAATTTAACGAAGCGACAGCAGGACACCCTGACTGGCAGTTAATCCTACGAGACAGACCATGCTGACAGGTTTGCAAATACCTTTGCTAAGCTTCAGTGTCAACATAATTTTATATTTTGGAGGCAGGTCCTCTCTTGAAGGGCACTTGCATCATCCTTGGGGTTGGTGTCCTGGTGCTTTTTGCACACTCTCCATTCCACAGACATGTCTCTGAGATGTTTTCCAAGTTCTCACCATACCTGGGCCAAGTGCACGGGCATGTAGTTAATTTTCATTCGACAATAATCTTTTAATCAAAGCATTAAAAGCATCAGCTTAAAAGAAATAAAAAAAAAAGAAAAAAAACCCAAACATATTCTACAGTACAACACTAGTAAGGAAAAGTGGCTACATCCCAATCTGCTACAGGCCAGCCCAATTTTACCTGTGCTTTTATCATCTCCTGCTGTATCAATTTAGACCTATCAGACCTACTTTTGTTCACACATCTTCTAAATGGCTGTTTACCCCTGCAGCAGGTGCCTCCCGGTCTTTTATCCCTGGCAGCCTATGAGAAACGAGCAAGGAGATGAAGCAGGACACATCTGACAAGCTGGAGTGGAGGGAGATTAGGTGAGCACCTAAACAGGAACTGGGAATTTAATCTGCCTTCGTATCAACTGTATTCAAGCCTCTAAACATCTTTTACTACCTTGACCCAACTGACTTGGACACAGTTCACCCAATAAATCTGTAGCAAAGTAATTCAAGTGTCCCCAGGTCATCTGCTGGCACCCAAAATAACCAACTGAGGGTTTGGGATCCTAATAAATGCTTCTTCAGGACAGTGAGAGTGTTACATTTGACCTGCTGAGCCGGTAAAAACTCACTTCTTGTGCAACCTTGACTTAATTCTGGCAGCTTTCCTGAGGCTTGTCCTACTACTGTAGGCTGTGGGCTGAAATCCATCCAGATCTTCGAGCCAGACTCTTGCTCTTTGTGCAAAATGTGTTGCAACAGTCGAACCCTGGCGAGCCCCAGCAACCGGGCTGGGAATTGCAGCACCGGGTGTTGGGATTGGTGGTGGATTGTGTTACCCTGAAAACAGCAATACCAACCTGCAGAGGATGGAGCAGTTGTTGCTGGGAGGCTTCAGAGCTGCTTCATGAAGTTCTCCTCCAATGATGGGTTGCTTTGTTTGGATTTTTGAGCGATTTTGGGAGCTAAATACAGCTGGATCAAAATCACCATAAAAGGGAATTGGATTTGGTGACCCTCCATGTCCTGAGAGTAGCATTTTCTGGACACAAAACAACTGTTTGAATCTGTCTCTGAAAGATTCAAGCATAAAAAACAGGCGTTTGCCACTGTTTATTTGCACTGAGATTGGAGCTGAGTATCTCAGTCCAGAATGTGTGGAGCACACACAAAATACACTTCGATCATCATTAAAGCCATGGGTGTATATAAATATATTTACAGACTATACAAACAAACCTGCTTTTACATTCATGTGTGCTTTAGCTGTCAGAACACTGCTGAGAGAGCCCGGCACAACCTAATCTTTCATAATCCCTGGTCACCAAAAATATACCATCAATTTACACTTTTGAATGTCTCAATCACAACTCGGATTGTTTGTCAACACGTTACCCTTATTTATAATTTGATTTCCTCAGAAAGTCCCTTTCTATCCTTCTGGTTGGACAGTAGAACCTGAGGACATCTCTGTTTCACAGACAGATTAAAAATGGGTGAAAATAGATCCAGAAAATTGGGTTGCTCAGGACTTTTGCTGAAAGGAAGACAGAAACTTCTTTGCTGCCAGCCAAATCTCGGGGCTTTTACCCTAACAGTTTCTATACAGTCTTATGGGAGAGAAGGCACTGCCCTTTTTTTCCTTAAAACTCAATTGTTTCCTTGTTGACAGTTTTTACAGCTAAGTTATGAATGTTACGAGTGTGATGACTAAAGGGGGGAAGATCGGATTGACTTTGGAGAAAGACATAAAGTTTAATAATGCCAAGACACCCACCAGCAAGAGAGACATGAGAAAGGCCAAAAAAGTATGTACACACATAAGTATTTAAATAATATTACCAAAAGCAGAGTTATCACATAAAGTCTGTGCTCTATAACTTTGCACAAAGTCCCTTAACACTGTGAGGAGAAGTTGACATCTTTCCTAGAGTCCAGCTAGTCTGAGAGCCACTCATTTAAAGCAGATTTTTTAGCCCCATTGCCACAGTAAATCATCAGGATGAATGGAAAATGTGTTTAAACGTGGTAAACAGTAATGAATCACCAAATCTGCTGCCTGGGTGAGATGGATCACCCCTCACATGAGATCTGCTCCTCCTGCCTCTGGCTGAGGTGCCGCTGATTCTCGCTGAGAGTTCAATAAAACCACGGCTTTTCCCGAGTCCCTTCAAGAGCAATTTGTATATTTGATTCATGTTCCAGGAGTGGAAAAATCATTAAGCCCATTAAAGGAATACTATTGAAAGGCACAGTGCAGCATGATGGCTGTAACTGGATTGGGAAGAGGGGGAGAAACCTGTGGGTTGCCCTGCAAAAAGCAGCACATTTTTAGTGTGGCTGAAGCATCTGCCTGTGACAGAGATGCTCTCACTGAGGACAGAGAGAAACGTTCATCAACAGCAACAAAAGACCTTGGAGCATCCCTCCCCGGCCCTTTATCTCCTGAGTGTGTAAGCTGTGAACGATGAGAGCGCCGAGGGTTAAAGTGAAAATAAAAAATCACTCTCTGGGAAAACACACGAGGAGAGGGCAGCTAAATCTCTGACAGATGAGAACGCTCCCGGGGTGTCAGCAACAGGAGTTCTGATTTACACTATCTGGAGGCAGAGATAAGGACTCCACAGTACAGCAGCATCTAATAAATGATGCCTGCAGCACAACGACGAGAGCGAGCTCTTCATTTTATTTATTTATTTCGCAGTTAATTTAGTGTTCCTGAAAGCCAGGGCTTTTTTTATACCTCTGGTCACTGACAGTACAGCCAAGTCCTCCCTCACTCACAGCTCTGTCAAAAGACACTTTATAAATAACTGGAGATGAGGATCTTCCCCCCCTGACCTGTGGGATCCAGCACTTGAAAAGAAAGATGAGCAGCGCTGGCAGGCACAGCACAGCCTTGCAGGGTCTCACACAGCCCTGCCCTGCAGGGTCTCACACAGCACAGCCCTGCAGGGTCTCACACAGCCCTGCAGGGTCTCACACAG
>VZTG01003725.1:390032-423129 GCA_013397845.1 Melanocharis versteri | reverse complement strand
GTCTCACACAGCCCTGCAGGGTTCACACCAGCCTACAGGGTCTCACACAGCCCTGCAGGGTCTCACACAGCCCAGCCTGGCTCACACAGCCCTGCAGGGTCTCACACAGCCCTGCAGGGTCTCACACAGCCCAGCCTGGCTCACACAGCCCTGCAGGGTCTCACACAGCCCAGCCTGGCTCACACCTGGCTCCAAAGCAGCGAGCAGAGCAGCAGGGCCACGCGGATGTGGTGAGCACCTGATGCACAGAACCAGCAGCTCCTGTTGTCAGACTGATCCCATTGCCACTTCTGGGGTCTGCCACAAGGGTTTGGAATGAAGGCTTGAGACAAGATCAGATAAAAGGTGAAGTACAGAATAACAACTCCTCCATTCTCGCCTCACACCCCCCCAACTGGAAAAAAACCAACTGCTAATTTGGGGGACGAGTTAAAAAATCACCCGAACACCTGATTTAGGGCCGTTTCTCCTGCTTTGCAGGAAGGATTGCTGCATGCAATGATTTCAGTGCTCTTGTTCAGAACCAGAGGTGTTGCAAACACCTACTTTGTTTTTTGCTGCTGCTTCCATGTTCCTCATTCCCTGCAGTCTGTCCCTGGCTCATTAGTCATGTTGGGGCAATGATAAGGTGGAGAATGATTACATAGTTGGCTCAGACTTTTCTCTTCCCAGTACAGAGTGTGCTTGGATCCCTCCTGGGTGGAGACTGACCTGAATGCCTGCTTTAAACCATGCACATGCAAGCCTGGAGTGTAATGATTTCCACTTTGGTTATGTACCTGTTCCTGTTCCCATTCCCAGGGCCCAGCTTTCCAAACAGGATGGTCCTGATTCAGGTCCTGCTGTTGGCTTTGCTGATTTGAGTGAAAAAGCTGAAGATCCACATTGAAACAACTCCGTTTTCTCAGCTGTCTTTAGAAAAAGCTTTATTCTGTGCGTTCCTCACCTGTTCCTGCATGCAGTGAATTCATGAGTGAGTGTGTTGTGACAGTCCCCTGAGGAATATCACCTCTGGGAATAACTTTCTGAGGTCCTACCCAAGTGTTTTGTGAGTGACTGTGTTAGGAGATGCTCAGTGGGGAGGTTCTGGGTTTGTCTCTCTGTCTTTTATTAGTTCAGGGGTTGGTTTTACCCACCTCAGTACAGGTAACTCCTACCCTGAGGCAGGCCAGGGCTCACTTCACTGGGTAACAGCACAGGACAACGGCCCTCAGAGGCCAAGAATCCAAGGATGTGCTCAATCCTTCCCCCCAAACCTTCTCTCCTTGTGTGTTTTTATTTTGCAGAAGGTGCTAATGTCCCTTCTCTACCAGTCTGAGCCTCGGCTTCCTCCTTGCCTCAGTCTTTCCCTCACCATTACGTTGAAGCCGCATCGTTTCTGCTGCCACGTGTTCGATTTCAGCCTTTCCTCTGTTCCCACACTGCCAGCAGTAACCCAGACACAAACTGCCTCGTGCCTTGCCTGTAGCAAACTTCTCCTTTCTGCCCCAACACCACCGGAATTACCTGTTCAAAGCCACCCCGAGCGTTCCTGCTGTTGCTCCACAGCCTCCCACTGCCGACGCCCTCACATCCCTGCATTTTGCATGCAATGCTGCTGGAAAAGCAGGTGGAAGACGCAGGGTGAGGAGAGGGGCTTGCAGAGGAAGCTTTGGGCAGTGAAACACCGAGCTGCTGGCTCAGCCCTGTCGAGGTACCACCTCTCCTGCCCGAGCTCCTGCACGCCCTGAGCTCTGCCTGCTCTGTCAGTTCCCAGCTGCCACAGCCATCCAAACGCTTCTGCAGGGAAAGCAGCGCTCTCCCCCACCTGCCTGTGGCCCTGCCCACGTGGCTTTCATGCCTCAGTCCTCGCCTGGAACCTCTCCTGCTGCTTTGCACCTCTGTATCCTGCCCTGCTCTGCCCCGGCCTGGCAAGGTGTGACCCGCTCGTGTCTGTGTCCACTTCTGACACCTCTGTGTCCACTTCTGACACCTCTGTGCCATCCGTGGACGTGGCAATGCCAGAGAGAACCAGGTGATCCACTTGGCCTGCTCTCCAGCAGCTTTGTGCCTTTTTCACATCAACTTCAGTGCCCCCAAATTCTCACATTTGCCCAAACACCACAGTAGGTCTGAGCCCTGCTGTCTTGGCAGACTAAGTGGTGAACCCTCTTGCTGCTGAGGCATCCATCCATTCCACCAAAATACATAAAAAACAAGGAGATGACGTATTCTAGGCATTAAATCAGGCACCCGAAGTCATCATCAACTTACTTTGCTTTTAAGTCCCTCAGTGATAAAAGGAACCTCGGCAGAGATGTTTCAGAGCTGCTTTGGGATTTAGATTAATCTAATTTGGGGGGTTGGGCACCTACACATCTTAGACTGTGCTGAAAATCCCAAGGTAAACTGATTTTTTTTTTAATGTGGGAGAAGATGCTGCTTCCCAAAGCTTGCCTTGAAGCCAGAATCCACAAAGTCAAAAAGGCTGGAGGGGACTGGAGAAGAAGGAGGGGAGGCACATTCCCAGTGGAAAATGCTATTGATCCTCTGCCCTAACAGCACTAGCCAGTAATGCTGCAACATGACCTAACCTGCCCAGCAAAGCAAAGCGCTCAGCAATTTGTAAAAATCCCCTCCAGAATGTAAAGAACAAGACCACAAATGCTATTTAAGGTTTGCAGGTTTCCTTGGGCAATGAAAGGAGCAGAAGCCTGATTAATCTCTGATTTGTTCCCCTGCAGGAGAACAAACACTTCCCCTGTGCTCACACACAGCTCACTGCTGCTGGGTTTGTCAGTGCAGAGGGATGGGGAGAGGGAGGAAAACATTTTTCCTACCACGAGGAACATTCCCTCAGCTGAAGGCACAGTTCTCCCATCCTGGGCTCACACGGCCAGCCCCAGCAGGATGAGCTTGGACGCATTTTGTGAGAGGACTCGGATCATCTCTGATAAATAAAATAAAAATAAAACCCTGATGAAACTTCTTGCTTTCTTTTTCAGAGCTAGAACTCGCTAGGTGTATTCTGCAATGCTGAAGAGGCAATTCCTGCTGGCACAGAGGAGCCAGGGATAGGATTTGGGGTTGTAATGCACCAGAGAGAGACTGAAATGAGTGCACCACCACTGCCTGCTCCCAGAAAACACCCTCTGGAGAATTATTGGGAACCATTTCCATCTGACAGGCTGGAACTCAGCCTCTGCCCAGCCAGGACTCAGCTCTGGGGGAGCAGCTGATGGGCAGCACAGGTGGGGAAAAGCCACAGGAAAGTGAGAATTCCTCAGATCTTTAATGGTGTGGCTTGCAAGAGGGAGTGACACAATGCTGGACATCTCCTGGCTACCCAGGGAGGTGGATCAAACCACTGACTGTTATTATTGTGCTAAACAGAGCCCAACGTGCCTTGGGAATGAAGGAGGCTCTGTTGAGCTGTGGTGCATCAGCACTTCCCCACCAAGATGTGGCAAGGATGGATGAGAGGAGCGAGTGGGTACAGAGAGATCAGGCAGGGGAGCATGGGAGTTTTCAGATGGCTGACAATCCTGTAAACACGAATGAGTAATTTTGTTTGATATTTTAGAAGTTATAAAGAGGCAGCTTGGCACTGGGCAAAAAAATGTTTCCCGCTGGACTTCGTAATAACCAAACTCCAGAACATTTTTAAATGAAGAGTCAGCCTGACTCAAAACAAGGATTAAAAAACAAACAAAAAAAAAAAAGAGGAGTGTTTGAAATGTCAAATGAAATGGTCTGGACGTTTCTCTGCCTTTTTCAAAATTAAGCCAAAATGGTGTTTTGGAAAATCTCATCCTTCCAAATTTTATTTTCTTGCAAGAAGGAACAACTGGGCTGGAGGCAAAGCGTCTTATCCCACTCCCTGCAAAGATCACAGGGAAACAAGCCTCGCTATCTAGATGACACTGGCAGCTGCCAAACCACTGCTGAGCTTCTCGGTGCACTGCTGGGCTGAGGAGGATTTTGAGGAGGAATGTGGAGAGGGAGAGAGAAGCCTTGAAGAGACCAACTGCCCTGCTGGCCTGTCACACATGGGCTGTGAGAGGCCTGGGCAAGAGAAGCCCTTCTCTCCCTCCGTTTGAAACAATCCCTGCACGAGCAGTGCTTCTGTCTATTATTCAAAACCATTTCACAAGCTATTTACTTTTCACCCTCTAATTATTATTCTTTGATACTCAGGTATCGGCTGGATTTCATTCCTGCCCTGTAACGTGAGAAATAAAACTGCTGGGGAGTTTTCCCCCTGTGAAAAACTCCCCATATAAAGTTTGTTCCTTGCCTACGTGAGCTCAGTATTTCCACCCGTGCAAGCACTACGTAGCTGTGTGGGAATGCCTGGAGAAGGCCTTTGAAGAGGGGCAGATCCGACTGGAATTTCAGTTCTAATTAATTGCTGTAGAAAATGTCACCGCTATTATTCAGCCAGCTGTACTCTTATGTCATGTTTGCCTGAGACAAAGCTCTCCCGTGCACTGGGATGAATCACAATATTTAAGATGAAGACGCAGCAGTGACATTCTCCAGCAGCTGGAGCTTGGGATGAGCTTCAGTTTGACCCATTCCTGAGCTCCTTCCCTGCTCAGAGGCAGCCCCACCCCACCTTCACAGGGGTGAGCCTCTCTGCGCTGGGAATTCCGCTGCCCTGGTGGGATCCATGAGCTGCCAGCTGAAGGAAGTGTTGGAAGGGCTGTAAAGCACCTCTGCTTCCTGCTGATCTCCAGAGCTGACACGGATCAGGCTGCTTCAAGCTGAAGAAGCTGAGCCAAGGTGGGAAGAGGTGGCTGTTATGTATGATCAGCTTACACCGCAATTAATGCGCTTTTTTAATTATTTTTTTTTTTAATATCCCTTTGCAGAGCAGGTTCCTCTCTGCTCTCTCCTTTGAGTTAAACCTTCCACCCCTCCCATGCCTGCCAACACCCACTGGTAAGGAGCACTGCAGAGAAATCTAATCAGAGAGGAGATCAACTCATTACCCTGAGAAGTAAACGTGTCTCTCAGACAAAGCAGCAATTTTGTCTGAGTCATTGCAGCATCCCTGAGTGTATCCAAAACAATCAAAAGCTGGCTAAACCAGTCCATTTGTAGCAGAGCCATCACCTTCTTTCCTCCTGCAAAGTCCCAAGGAGAAGCCATGCTCTGCTTGCCCTACCCCTGGCCAGAAAACCTTTGTTAATTAATAATTCAGAGAAATCCCACACCCCGAGCGCTCCCGTTTCCTCTTTTTTACAGGACTTTAGGAGAAGAGACATTTCTAAATCCTTGGCCCAGCTGGTGAAGGGCTGGGAATGGTGGAGTCGGCGTGGATGGGGATAAACAGCCCAGATTTGTGCGTGCACAGTCAGGAGGAGGAACAGCGTTTCCATAGAAATGAGGAGCTGCCTGCACAGACCTCGTTTGTCACAGCAGCATCCCTGCCACCGGGGCTGCCTCTGCCCGGGCTCTGGCCAGCCTGGGGGGACCTGGGGGTGTGCAGGGGTTCAGTGCTCCCTGCAGCTCCCTGGGGCACCTGGGAGAGCTGATACTGAACTCTGATAACGGCCTGGGAAGTTTGGGGAAGGAGCAGAAGCGCTGGTGCCATCCAGGAAGGAGGGTTGGGAGCTGCTTTCCCTCGGGAAGCTGGGGATGGAGGAGGCTGGAGGCCAACACCTCGTCAGGCAAAGCACGAGCAGAGTGGGGCTGAGGGCTTTGAATTCCTCCCTTGGTGGGCTTTGAATTCCTCCCTTGGTGTCACAGAATCATTTGCTGCAGGTGGAGGAGGGGAAGCGGCGCAGTGAATCAGGATCACGGAATGGTTTGGGTTGGGAGAGACCTTCAAGCTCCTCCAGTGCCATGGGCAGGGACATTTCTCACTATCCCAGTTTGCTCCAAGCTCTGTCCTGCCTGGCTTTGAATGTTTGCCCGTGGATTTGCCAGCCTGTGGTGCAGCTGGGGACCTGTGCTGTCCCCAGGATGGGCTACGTCAATAATTCAGCCTCCTTACACCAGGGGTTGGGGTGCTCCGCTGCCCCGGAGGCACAAACTCTTTCTCTTTGCTCCCCTAAAAGATCCTCACTTGGCAGGAGTAGAAGCCCAGCCAGTGTTTGCTCACAGCCCTCCCCAGGGGATGGCTGGGGTCCACACCCCCAGCAATTTTCCTGCGAGCCTTGTGGAATTTGCTATGTTTCATGAAGTTTAAACTGCTGGAGTCTTCTCGTTAACTGAAAGTCTTAGCTTTCATTTTTTCCTAGATCTCATGACTGCAAAGAAAAGCTTAAAAACATGACCCTTAAGCCTCATAAATCAGAAGTTAAATAATTTCTTTTTTAAACTCAGCCCAAACATCTCTATTAAAGAAAAAAAAAGAGAAAGAGAGAGAGAAGCTAAAGCTCATGACATTTTTCAGCCAGGAGGTTTTCATTTTTGCCGGAGAAGCTGGGGGCTGCAGGACTAAGTGTTGGTGTTTCAACATTCAGAATATATATGTGTCACACACAAAAATAAACATAATACAATCTACGTAACAGATATTTCAAGTCTGACCTTGCAAGGGTTTCTGACAGAGAATTTATTGTCAAGACACGGTCTCCCCTTGGCCTTTGTGAACGCTGCCAGTGGAATGGGACATTCTTGGGGAGAGCAGAGGAGCTAAAATCACAAACATCCATGGCGCAGCCAGCACACACGAGCCTATAGATAAATCTACCTGAATGCTAACAGCTTTCAGTCGAGAAAAATTGTAGTTGACCACTGGCCAGCAAAGGGCTGTGGAAAACAGCCCTGTCTGGCCCCCCAGCCTGAGGTGCCTCTCACACCATACGAGCATGCACCAGGCTCCAGGACGTGCTTCTGTCCCTCTGGATGCTGCCCCAGTAAATGATCTTCCTTGATCAAGCCTTAATCCAATAAGGAAGACACAATAAGAATGGAAATGTCAATTGTAGTTGAGAAATTTGACCTGCTGGTCATAGAAGCAGCTTAATTTAATTAGAGCTGCTCACTGGAGTCAAATGGACGCTCCTCGCAGTGAGACTCGCAGGCAGCTGTGTGAGGGCGACGTGCAGGAGAGGCAAAGAGGGATCTGACCCAGAAGTGAGAGGCTGCAGGGTCAGAGGCAGGACAGACACCTCTGTTTGCCATCCCTGCCCTCGGGGCCGTGCCCAGCAGCAGGAAAACCCCACGCTCAGGAAGCCTTTTCCATCGAGAGCTTTGCTGGCGTTGATTGAGGCTCAAGCCAGCACGGTTTGGATGGAAAAGCTGCGGCTCAAAGAGGTGATTTGGTCACCCAGGGAGCCCTTGGAGCAGAACCCTCCTGACCTGGCAGCTCTTTGCTCCAGCTGACGTGTGCTGGCTTTCGGAGGCAGCGTGGGAGCGCAAGAACTCGGAAGTCAAATCCTCTCCTCTCCCGGTGCAAATTAAACTCAAGTTTTCCTGCTTCCAGCTCTGTGTGTAGAGTATTTGGGGTTGGTTGTGCACATTTCCTGCTGCCTTAAAGGTGTGGTTAACACCCCATGAAGAGCTTGGGGTGTTTAAGCCTTGACACGGCCCTGGCAGACCAAGTATTTCAGTGTATAAAACCCCAAAACCAAGAGGGTGAACTCGAGGCCAGACTGATTTGGTCTTACACAATTGCCTAGAGGTACTAAAGCTTGGTCTCTGTGCCAAAACCTTTGAGTTTCTCTCAATCACGGAGACTTTTCAAAGTTTTAACTGTTCCTTGGCACGGCGACTCTTGTAACACTCAGTTTTCAAGTGTTTATAAACAGCCCTTCAAAACCACCTGCAATGAAGTAAGCAAGTTTTCACACTTACAGGTCCAGATCTCTGTTTCGCATTTTGATGTGGTCTCAACAAAACAGTCTCAGAAAAATGTGAGTGCCAGAGACAAAGCAGAGTTTTGTCTCAGCCTGATGTTCAGCACTCAGGTCTGCACCCCTGGTTCAGATGCAACTCCAGAAAGCAGGATGACCAAATATACATTTAATCCAGGGAGCTGGAGGAAAACTGCTTTTTGATGCTAAAGGAAAAGGGTGGAAAAAGGATAAAAATACTTTCAAAGCCAAGAAAATAAAGGCAGCAGAGCACGGTAAGCGGTGAAAAACATGCTTGAGAAAGTTATGGGATTCCAAGACATGGCTTCCACCCAAGAATCCTACAAGCATGGCACAAGCAAACCCAGATACAGACATTTTTAAACAGCCCCTCTAAACAAAAATTAACAGAAGGAGCTGAACTAGAGAACGTTCACATGTAATTCCAGAGCAGATGGACTGTAAGGCTCTGAAACAGAAGGTCTCACCCACAGAAGTTTCTACCCTTCCTTGGAGTACGAGCAACAACAAAAGCAGCGTTTGTAGATCTGGATGTGCTCATGTTCTCCTACCTCTGCGAGGCTGAGAGCCTCAGCACACAGATGTGGAGGTTGAACCCCTGGGCTGGGTGCTGCCAGGCTGCCAGGCCTGTGCCTGTGGCACAGAATGTCACCTCAACCTGCCTGTGGCACAGAGTGTCACCTCAACCTGCCTAGGGGTCAGGCCAAGGTGTTCCCCAGGACCAGTGCCCAGGGGGGACCCTGCCCTGGCCAGGATGGGGGACAGAGGGGCTCTGCCGACTGGGCTGAAGTCATCCTGGCACATAAAGCTGCAAAACAGGGGTTTAGATCCAAGAGTCATTGGAATGTGGAGCTGAAATCACGCTTGAAACCAGCTCTTCCATTCAGAGAGAGCTGGACCATTGCTGTGCAGCCTGGTCAGGGGAGGCATTTCACAGCCAGGTTCTGAACCCTGCTGCACAATAATGGTGCTCTGGGGCTCTTGTGCAAAGCAGAAAGAAAATGTGTTTTTCCATTCAAGAAGGCTCCCCACCAACAGGATTCTTTTGACCTGGAGAGCAACCTCGTGAAGTGAAAACTTGCAGGTGATATAAACCGGTGTTATGGATCTTACCAGGAGGACAGATGGGATGTGAAACATCCAGACTTGTCTGGGAAGCTGCTTGGATCTTTATCTTTCCATACAATTTAATTGTAAGAGATTAGGTAACATGCAGGCCTGTGGTTTAAAAACCCCAAAATGCATGAATTCAGCGAGCTGTCGGCATCTCAACCTTTTAACCCATCAAGTTCTGAACAGGAGAATGCAACATCAGTGCTGGAGTGTGGGGCAGGAGCCTCACTGGGGGTGGGAAAGCCTGGATTCCTGAAGGATGGAGGAGCTGGATTTGGGGATTGCACGGAGAGCAGGAACTGGTAGATACAGATCTATTGAACTGGTTCTTCCAGCACAGCCTGAGTGCCCGGACAGCTGGCATTTTTGTGTGGAGCAGCACATCCCTGAGTGACGAGGAGTGGCTGGATGAATAAAACACGGCAGCAGGAGCAATAATTTAGGAGTCCATTTAACAGAAGATGGCTTTCAGGGCTGTAAATACCTGTGAAAGCTTCTGGTCACGGGGCCAGAAAGCCTCGGTCGGGCTGGGCCGGGCACTGCAGCAGCTCTGCTGCCCCAAAAGGGCTGCAGGAGGCACTCGAGACTGAGCACCCCATGCTCACCTCTGGGACCCTCACCCAGGTCACCCCTCTGAGCTCTTTACACCTCACACCCAGTGGTCAGATCAGCAAAAGGCCGGAGGGGAAGGGAAATGCATTTTCCAGTGTTCAGGATACTCCAGACGAGAAGTGGTTGTCAAAGGAAATCATTTTCAATGTTTGGGCTGGAAGGAACCTTTAAGATCATCCAGTGCCACCCCCTGCCATGGGCAGGGACACCTTCCACTGCCCCAGGTTGCTCCAAGCTCCATCCAGCCTGGCCTTGGACACTTCCAGGGATCCAGGGGCAGCCACAGCTTCTCTGGGCACCCTGTGCCAGGCCCTCCCCGCCCTCCCAGGGAGGAATTCCTTCCCAACATCCCATCTAAACCTGCCCTCTGTCAGTTTGAAGCCATTTCACCATTACACACCTCAGCATGGGCTGTTGGGCTCAGCTGGGAGCCTCATCCACCCTGCCTGTGCCCGGGGATGCTGGAGGCACCTTCCCAGTGCCTCCCCATCCCTCGGGGGTTCCCGGTGCCATCCACCTGCAGGAATCAGGGATTCCCTGCTGGGAAGCTGAGCACAACTGCTCTAGCTCCACACGGCAGGCCTGGCTAGAACACGGCAAGAATTCTCCCCTGCGGGGACTTTTAAGCAACTGCCAATAATTTCCCAGGCTCCCGGTGCCAGCAGCAAATGAATAAATAAATAAATAAATAAATAAATAAATAAATAAATAAATGAACAGGGGGGGAAATGCAGATGGGGAGGACACGTAAAACTGCCAAACCAAATTCAGGACGCAAAAGATAAAAGGAGGAAGGGGGAAAAAAAAAAAAAAAAAAGGAGGCATTGAGAAGAGCACAGTCTAGCCAGTAACACTTTCCAGTGCCATCCATAGCTGAGCCCAGAACAGTAATTCCTTGTTTGCAGGCTCCTCTGTTAGAAGCTAAATGTGATTGCAACTGAAGTACATTGATTAACCCAAAATAACTTTCCCTCAATTTGCTGGCTGCTCAGGAATACTCAGGAGAGCTGCTTTTGTTCTGAACTAGTCACTCAGGAGCTCTGGCTCCGGTCCTTGTGCATCTATTGAAACTGAGTGAACCAGAAAAACGCCAGGAACTGCACAAGGACACATAGTACAGTTTAATTAGTTTAGAGAGAGGAATTTATTTTTTTTCCAAGCATCACTTGGGCAAATTGTTGTTGTTGTCGCCGTCCTTTTTTCTTTTTTTTTTTCCTGTCTTTTTTTTTTTTCTTTTTCATGGTCTTGTTAAAATAATTTCATGGTTGCAGTTTTTGTTCCTGTGCTTAGCAAAGCAAACTGTAGCAGTCAGAGGCCTGAGGGGGAGGGCTGAGACAGGCTCCCTCTTCCTACCAAAAAAAAAAAAAAAGAAAAAGTAGTGCAGCGTTTTATCACGCTGCTTGCAAAATGATGCGTTTAAAGGGCAGAATTGTCAATGTCAGATGCGAGGCTGAGGTACCTATTAATAAACAGCCTCTGCATAGGAAATTCTTTGCAGACTTTAATCAGGAATTTTCCATAGTAACGCCGTGTTCCTGCAGTTAGCTCAGTGACAGCGGTTTAAATTCCACCCAGTGGACTTTGCATTCGCCTTTGAAAATAGAAATAATACATGGGAGATCACAGGTGCTTCGTTCCCTGATTAACAAACATTTCATGAGGGCTTTTTGTTCCCCCGCTTCCCTCCCTGTACGTATGTGTGAGCTGAAAGGGGGGAGTTAATTTTAGTGACTGAAAGATCTGGAACCAAATCTAGCCTCAAATTCAAGTTCATCTCCAGCGCTGTTATAAGAGTTGATCTGAGAGATCCTTTCAAAAAACAATGGAAATCTCACCAGTCTCACTTCTCTAAGTCCCACAATATCCTGTGTCAAATCTTGCAGGAGTGGCTGTTGTCGTGAGGTTTTGGCCACGTCCAGACAAGGAAATAAGCAGCTTCTGCTTTGGGATTGAAGTGAGAAAATCTCATCGCAAGACTCTGCAGCAAACATCTCCCTTTGACCCCAGCTCCAACAGCTGCAGGGTTTTCTCCATCTCCAGTTCAGCCCTTCTCCAACTCCCAGCTCACTGAGAGTGCTGGAGGTGGAAGAGCCCTGGGCACAAAACTGCCTGGAGAAATGTCTGCTGCCTCTCCTGCCATGTCCTCCTCATTCCCTCATCACTTTTAGTTTCTTCAGGCCAGTTTCCTACATCTCAGTGAGCGCTTTCCTTTACCCACTCCTGAGCAGGACTGTCCTTGTGTGGCCAAACCCTCCTTCCCTGGCTGGCTGAGACAGGATGGATGGATGGATGGATGGATGGAGGGATGGACGGATGGACGGATAATAAATAGATAACAGATAATGGGTTCTGCACTGCAGTCCCAGTTCATCATCCTGCAATTAGCAGGTGAATCCTCCTCTGGCATTACCTGTCAATCCCGATAATTACCTTCCCTGCCACCCACTGCAGGACTGAGTCCTAAAAAATCAGCACTCCAGTGCCCCAGATCCAGCCCCCAAGTTATCCACCTTACCCCCAAAGGCATTTTGTTTGCCAGATAAGCTCCCCCGACTGCTTTCCTGCTAAGTTCCATGCGTTATAAGCTATGCATGCTGCAGGATAAATAAAAGATTTAATAGCCTATTACTCCGAGGATAGATGTCTTTCCACTTTTCTCTGGTTTTTTCAGTTTTATAGACCAAAACCGACTGCAGGAGATTTATACTTAGGCCACAATTTGCTTGAGGCTAAAAGAAGACACCAAGGAGGTCTCACTGCCTGTTCAGCCTGCTGATGTACTTTTCTCTGCATGTTACATCCACTTTTGAAGCGCTGCTGAGGAGAAGAAACTGGGCTGGATGAACACCAGGCCTGATCCAAACTGCTCCCTGTTCTCAGGATTTTGCTCTCCAGCCTAGCAACAAAAAGCTGGAAGGCCAACCAATGCGGACATCACGGAAATCTACTCGAAGTGCTGAAAAAAATGGACGTCTGTAGGAAATATTGTAATAAACAATCCCAAATGGTGTGCCTTATCTCACATGGCAGGATCAGTGCATTTGCAAACCGGGCTGGAAATAACAGCTAGTGAGGCAACCTCATGGAAGAGCAGCGTGCTCCCCACGGCTTTCATTTCTTTTTCGGGAGCAAGGATTAACGAGTTCAGCAGCAAACCCAGACCCCGCGTTCAGCAAAACTTCCACCAGCAGCTTAAGGAGTGATTGATGGGTAATTTTCCAGATCTCGACAATAAGAAGAACATGAAAGGACGCAGCAGCATTTTTGTGGAGCAGGGCTGGGTGGCTCAGTGGGCCATTGTGGCGATTGTTCCGCGGGTCCGCGGGGGGAGCCCGCTTCAATCAATGGAGCCCTTTGGAATCAAATGCAGGTATTTACTCGAACCCAACACGCAGCCCAGTGTTTGTCTAGCTCCCAGTCTGCCTGTGTCAGCTAATGCTGTGTTTGGAAGAGGTTTCTGACTCGGACAAAGAAATGGATAACCAGACATTTCCTCATCGCCCCATCTGAAAATCTGGGAGAGAGCGGCACCCGTGAATGAGGGGAGAGGCTGTGTGCAATCGATAAAATGGAGCTGGCCTCTGAATCCCAGCAAATAAACAAAGCTGGGATGCCAGGGCAGCCCTCAGGTTTCCAGCAGTGTAAAGAAGAGAAGACAGGCTGATGATTTTCAGCGCCTGGCTCTCGGTCTGCTTTTCACTCCTGGCGCCTGTGGGAACTGCACCAGACGAGGAGGTCAGGACAGGGACCACCTCTGAAAATAATGACTGTGAGGCTCTCAAGGCTCTTCTCTGCACAAAGAGGGATGAATGTCTCCTCTCTCCAGGCACTGACGTGCCCAAGGTCGGATCCTGAGGGACAGGGCCACGGTTACACAGCCCCGGTCCCGAGGAAACGCGGGATCCAGTGCCTGGCCTCAGCAGATCAGCTTCATGGGACACACTGCACCAGTGCCCCGTGTCCCCTGCCCAGGGAGCCAGAGATAAAGCCCAGGCACAGTTCCTGACATCGATTAGCCCGGCATTACCATGTAATGATGGTTATTATTGCCTGGTGCCTGATAAGGGCAGGATCCCATCGCACTTGTCAGGCGTTTCTGGGCTCTGCTACAAGCAGACAATTTGTAAAATAAGAAAAATTTTAAAAAACGAGCATCTCTTACACATCAAATGGGGGTGAAACCCTGCCTCGTTCCAACAGTTGTCACTTGGTTTTTAAACTCTGCATTAAACCAGCATTTCAGCAAGTTGGGAGAGTGATATGAACCCGGAATCAGAGGCTATGAAATCCTTTGTATTTGTACAGCCTCTGCCAAAAGTGCTTTATTAGCAGGTCACAAAGTCTCATAGGCTGGAATTTCTGCAGTAAATTGCATTCGCGCTGAGCTCACAAATCATTAGCCATGCAATCTTGTTTATCCTGCGAGGACTTGGAGTTTGTCCTGTTACAAAATCAGAGCAGCAAGGTTGAATGGTTCCGAGTGAAAAGCCTGGCGAGTGAACGGGATTCTCTGAGGAGGGGCGAGGGGGCTGCAGGGAAAACACGGCTGGGAGGCAGCACTTGAGCAGTGCTGTGGAGGTCAGAGCCCCCCGAGCAGCCAGAGATGACACCAGAGCTACTGAGGACCCTGCTGTTTATTCTGCAGCTCTGGGGAGTTTGCTGTGGACACCAGCAGCCCCTGAAAGAGGCTAACAGCAGATTTTATTCTTCCATAAATGCACGTGATTGGGACGTGTACAAAAGGTTCCCTGGGAAATGACAGCACGTTCCAGGTTGGGGAGCTCTGCCTGGTGAACTGGTTTATGGGGATGAAGATTGCATTAGCCAAAGCTTCTTAATTAATATTATTTCAAAGACAAAGAGATATTCTATTTTTTTTTCCCCATGTGATAAGTCACCAGACTTTGCTCTGCAGAGCTGAGGGGTGACCACAGCGTGCACAGCTCTGACCCTGCAGCTCGTGGGGTCTGCCCAGGGCCCTCTGGGGCTGTGGTGCTGCTCAGGGCAGCCCAAGTGCACGATCCACACAATGAGGGGTCTTTAGAATCAGGCAAGGCCGATTGGAAGAGCTGAGCAGAAAAGGATGAGGTCCCAAAGAAGCTCTTTTCCCTCCTGGTGGTCCCTGTGATGGGCAGTGGGCAGACAAAATTTCCCTCAGGTCTGGGTCAAGCTTGAATAAAAAAAGCTTTAGAGAAGCTTTTGCTCCTCCAAAACAGCTTCTGTCATTTACTGTCAAACACCTAATTGCCATTTTTTGGGGAAGCTGAAGGTGCCACCTGGAGCACTGAATTCTCCACACCCTCCCCACCCCCTCCACTTCACCCTCTCCAGCCGGGGTTTAACTTTGGCCACTTCTTCACACAGTGCCAAAGTCCAGCCTCTGGGCTTGTTGAGACCCAGTGTAGCACAAAACACGACTCAAATAACCATCAAAACCCAATACTCTTGGAGTACGTGAGACAGAACTGCCCTCTGCACCAGTCACCTGCTAAAGTCCAATAACATTCTCCAGTTTAAAGCTGGTTTTTGTAGCTGCTTTTCCTGTGAGCAGCATTGAGATTCTGGCAGCCCATCAGCCACCACAGATCATCAAAGCACCCAATTTGCAAACAATTCAGAGGCTAAAATGTATTTGCTGCTATTCAGCAAACTCCTCTGACTATCAGCTGAATCTGGAAAGCGCATTTGGCTCAGGAGAGGGCAACAAGGAGGGCTAAAGGTTGATTTGGCGCGTAGTTTCAGTCACAAAATTAATTTTTCCACTTCCAAGACGATGTTTTACAAGCTCAGGCTAACTTTGCAGAACCCAGAAAATCACCAAGGCGACGCGAAATGTCAAGACCGGCTAAAAGCAAGCGAGGCACACGTGAACAGGGCTGTGCCACCTCTGCAGCCTGGGAGCAGGGAAAGCCTCCCCCCTGCCCAGGAATCACACACAGCACCCTCTGCCCTCACTGGGAAATAGCCAGCAGTGGCACGGTGCTGTCTGTGGATCCCCACAGCTGGCAGAGGGCTCAGCTGCAGTGTGCAGTCAGAAAACAGCTCCATCTCCTGTGAAAAGTCAAAGTTTTTCAGCGGATATTGGCATTCCCCAGAGGAAGAAAAGCCTTTTGCTTCTTCCCATTTGATGGAATATTGTTTATGTTAACATTGGCATTCCCTTCTCCGAGTGCCTGGGAAAGGCTTTGCATTTATATGAGCTCGTTCAGGAACTTATTTCGTGGTACCCTCCAAGTTCAGTACACAAAATCATATGATTTTACAGCAATTGTGCTAAAATGACAGATTTTATTTATATTTTTTTAATGGCAGACAGTACCCTTTGGATTCTGTCTGCTCGAGTGGCAAATATACTGGGAATAAGTGAATGCCATGAGCAAGTATTGTCATGGGTTCCCAGGTGTATTTTCAGCTTTGCTCTATTATGTTATATAAATACCTGTTGAGGAAGGGGAGTTGCACATCACTTTTGAGGATCATTACTAAAAATGGATTAGATTTCCCTTCTCATTTTTCCCTTTTCATTTCTCAAACCCGTCTGCCCCTTTGAAGGAGCCTGTGGAGGGGATGACCCTTTGCTGAGGGAAATTACAGTCAGAAGCACTTTTAGAGGACTGCCAGAAGTGATCAGGCCTCAGTTCTGCTGCTTGATAACATCAGTCCAAGGGCTGGCGTGGAAAGAGACAATCTCTGAATAAACAGTCGTGGGGGCAAGGCTGACATTTTGGCCCAGCAGCTCCAAAGAAAAAGTACAGCCTGTGTGCAGGCTCCCCTGGCAATGGTGCCCCAGCTCTGCTGCCTCCCACGTGAGCCCAGCCCTGCTCACATCCCATCAACCCTGCCAGCAGGATCTGCTCCACGGAGCAGGAGCGAGCCCTGCACCCACACCAAATCATATTCTCATACCAGAAGAGGGGGGGAAAAATTAAAAAATCAGTATTACAGGCCAGCTGGCATTGGACAGGATGGGAAAGCAGGAGCAATTGCCGCTTCCCTGATGCACTGCAGCACTGAATCGTGGCAGCCACTGCACAGCCTGGTTTTCTGCTCCAGGAAGAACAAGCAGCACCAAACACTGCAGGCAAAGACACTCTCTAACTACTGTTTTCCAAGGAAGTTACTCTCTCAGGGATTTAAACCACAAAGGCGTTGCAAGGACACCTGCGGGGGAAAGCTCCAGTCAGAGGGAGATGGAAGCTGTGGATTTGCTGCTTCCATGCTGCCCCAGCTCCCTGGGAGCAGAAGGGGCTGGTGCAGGGTGGGGAAAGGCAGGGGAGAGCACCCACGTGTGTGCAGGAGTCAGAAACGGGAGCAATGGGGGCTGGAGACAGAGCCAAAGCTTTCCATGAAATCCCACAGGGATTCTGGCGTCGGCGCTTGGCTGTGAGGGAGGGAACATCCCCAGATCCCAGAGCTGCTGGAGCTGGGGGCTCCAGCCCAGCCAGGGGGGATCAGCCAAGGGATCTGTCACCAGCAGAAGGGCTGCAGCCACACAGCTGGAGGAATAAACCACATGGGACTCCTGAAACTGGGAAGCTCCCAGGCACGGAGCATCGGGATGGGCTCGGACAGACCCTGCACAGGGGGGTCACCACAGGCCAGGGCGAATTCAGCTTCCTGGCTTTGCTCTTCACTGGAGAGGGGAAGCAGCAGAGCAGCAGCCAGGCCCCAGGTGGGCTCAGGGATGGGTGGTTGGCTCTGCCCACCCAGCACAGCCATCTCCATCCCAATCCCAATCCCAATCCCGATCCCAATCCCAATCCCCATCCCGATCCCAATCCCAATCCCAATCCTGATCCCAATCCCCATCCCAATCCCCATCCCGATCCCCATCCCGATCCCGATCCCAATCCCAATCCCCCTCCCAACCCCAATCCTGATCTCAATCCCCATCCCAATCCCAATCCCGATCCCAATCCCAATCCCCATCCCAATCCTGATCCCCATCCCGATCCCCATCCCAATCCCAATCCCCATCCCAATCCCAATCCTGATCCTGCAGGGCCAGCGCCACGCTGAGCCTCAGCTGCCAAGCCCCGCTGCCAGAGGCTATTCTGGGAGCTGGAACAAAAAAGAGATCCTCCTGCCACCCAAATAAAGCCCCCTGCAGTTGTTCGGGAAGGTTTTCCAGCTGAGGAAAGGTTATGTTGTCCGTGCACCTGCTGCCGTTTCCCCGAAACATGGAAAGAATTTTTTGGGTGTCACCGGTGAATTCTGTACCTGGCAAAGCCACCACACAGGAATTAAATCCTTAAGAAACGATTGAGCTTCACAGACTGATCTGCACAACAACACTGTCTGTGCCACCTACCCCACACCTGCTGCTTCCTGCGGATTTGGGTGGTTAAAGTAGATTAATTGTTAAATTATGGTTGAAATTCGGGTCTGTTTGGTGAAGATGAGCGAGGAAAGGGTCTGGGAATAAACACGGCAGTGCCTTTGGCTTGGCTCTATGCTGAGTGTGTTTCTGGAAAAAAAAAAAAAGCCAGAAAAACCACCTCTTTCCTTGCATTTCCACGAATTCCACACGCATTGGCAGCTCACCTCTGGCCTGGGAACAGCCAGCCAGGAGGGGAAATTTATTGGGCTGTTCTCTGCCCCCTCTGCCTTCCGAGGCTTTTGGGATTTCGGTTTCTAGACTCTCACCCTGCCCCGAGCTGAGGTGCAGAAGCATTGTGTGCTGGAAGGTGGGTTCTTAACTGTCTCTTGAGGCAGTTTGTGGCCTTTGTGACAAAGTTAATGCCGTGGCTGTTAAGAAGAATAAAGTATTGATTTGCCTGTGTTTTGAAAATGACTTGAGACCGTGATAGGGTTCTGCCTTAAAGCAAAAATCCTGCCTGCATTTCATCATTCCAGAAAGGGGGGGACAGAGAGATTCCTGCAGAGATTATTGTATTTGTGAGACTGGGTTTTTTTTCCTCCCTGCACATGAACAGCCCATGTGAGACTAAGTACTTTCCATGTGACTAACTCATTCCCATGCTTGCTGTGTAACAGGGCATTTAAAGCATCAACAGGCAAGGTCAGAGCCTGTTTGTTGATGCTAATGTGAGAACAAGCACTGCAGAAGAAATTAGGATTATGGAAGTACAAGTGTGTTGCCCCCAAGACAGTTCCCTCCTGAGGAACAGCCTGGGTTTGCTGAGGACTCTCTTCCCTCTGTCCCTCTGTGTCTGGGACTGACAGGAGCCCCTCTGGAGCTGGAGGGAAGGAGAAGGATCTGGGAGCAGCTGCTGAGCTGGTGTGGGGTGCAGCCCACATCCTGCTGCCCTGAGCAGCTCTTATCTGTCCTGCCCCGTTAATGCAGGCTGGTATCTCCGGGAAGCAGGGAGATTCTCACTCTGGCACCTCAGCATTCACTGGTGTCATCGCTCAGATCTGTATTTTGTCATTTCTTCCCTCTCTCCACCCGGCTCTGTGCTCAGGACAGCAGGAGCTGGGCAGTCCCTTGGTGATAAGAGCAGCGCTGAACTGTTCCTGTCCTGTCTCCAGCCAAGATCTGAACACATCTTCGTTTTTGGGTTTTTTTTTTCAAGCTTCCCGTGTTCATAATGGTGGTTGAAAGGAGCAGAGGGGGCAGATAAGTGTGTGTATTTCAGAGGTATGAACCTTTAGAGGAGGCATTGCATTTTTAAGCCAAACTGTGGCCATTTCAGTGGGAAATCTTACTTGGCTCCTGGAGGAAAGTGGGAGCAATGCCCCAGGGATGGATCCAACAGTAATTTTCGCAGCATAGGAAGATGTGTCAAAGCCTGGCTCGACCACCAGCCCCTTCCAGTGCTGCCTCACAGACCCAGGGCAGTCTGGTCTATCCAGGGCTGGTTTCCAGCCTCTCCCTGCCCGCTGTGGTGGCACCACACTGGGTGAGCTCTGTAACTTCAAGTGCTGCTGGCAGATCTGAAGGATCGAGCCCCAGTTCCCCAGGGGGTCAGGGGAGTGAGGGCAGAGCCCAGCGTGGCCAGCCTGTCCCCACTCAGTCCTTGGCTTTGTCTAACACCCACATTACTGCTGCAACACCACTGAACAGGTTTTTGTTGGGGTTTTTTTTGTGCTTGGTTGGGTTTCTGCTTTTAATGACTGCTGGAACAGCTCTCTAATCTTTTTTTTTTTTAACCTCAGAACTGTACAGAAAGTGACAGTGCAGTAACTATTTCCGAGTGTTTATCACTGACACAGCTCTGTGCTGCTGCAACTTGAGCAGCCCTGGGGTGAGGTCCTGACACCTCCAGTTTTGGAGGACAAATGTGTGAATGGGCAGACAGCAGGGAGAGAACATTTATTGATCCACCACTGGAAGTATAAACGGGTGTCTGCGCATTGCTGCCAGTGACAGGCTGATTGTGCTGATTAAAACAAAGTAAAACGAAGAGGAACTGATCAAATATCCCCCAGCAAGAAGTGATGAAATCGCTCAAAGCCCACACAATGGAGATTCTGCTCTGCAGCATTTCTAAAGTTTGATTAATCACTGGCGTAAGCTTGCAATTAACACTAATCAGATGGAGCACCGAAATCCTTGAAAACTGTTCAAATCAACTTTCAGCTTCTTTCTGATCCATGATTTCCAGTGCCAGCAAAACCCATTTTCTCCCCAGCTGCTGGTGGTGCCCAGTCAGTCACTCCAGAACGCACTCGCGGGCGTTCAGCAGCAACTGCATTTTGCTGCAGAGGCAGCAATGTCCAGCCCTGGATACTGACATCCAGAGAGATGGGAACGGACAGATATCCAGGCTTCAAAGTCACCAGGGCACCAGCACAGCTTCCAAACACTCCTTGGTTTTGCCAGCCAGTTTGATCACTGGGCTAAAAGGTCAGGAAGTCATTTTCCTCTGACTTCAGAATTCCTCAGCCACTTTCTTCCATCTCAGTGCATCTAAAATCCTGGGAATGGAGCCGGCTGCCTTCAACCTCTTGTATGTTTGGCTCTGTGTAATTCCTACAAAAACACTTTAAACCTGAATGAGTCTCCCCGGCCTCAAATGGCACTGACAAGCCTGACTGCCATCCCTTTTGCTTTTGTTCTGCTGGAGGATCAGCTCTGGAGCTGTGCAGGAATTCTGTGGGCTCGCTTTATTCACAGAGTTTCCTGCGTGTTGAGAGGGATTTGTCTCTTCTGGGCTGGGAAGTAAAATTGAGAACACCGAGGGGGTAAAGTACAGGATAGAGAAGGAACTGGATGTGAAATTAAGAAATGCTGTCACCCTTGAACACAGTGTCTGCAGCGAGGGGAAGGTGAGGTTACTTGGCAAGCAAAGAGCAAAATGAATGGCAGTTGAAAGGCAGTGTTTTGATAGGCACTAATTATTAAACTGTAATTAGCACAAGGATGCAGCGATCTGCTCAACCCCCAGCTAAGCAAACAGGGAGAGGTTAAAGGCAAAAGGAGCTGCAGAGGCTGAGGAGGCAGAGCACAGGCAGTGCCTTTAGGGCACCACATTTCGGACCTGCGTCCTGTGACCTGACACCACGGGGGAAAACAGAGGCTGGGGGGGTTTGGAGAGCTGCAGGGCAGAGCTGGGTTCGTGGGAGACACCCCAAGGGGCCAGCAGGAGCGGCCAGTGGGCAACTGGGGCTGCAGGACAGGCTGGGGGGGCATCCAAGGGCTGCTCAGCCCGGGGACCAGCTGGAGCTGGATGCAGACCCCTGCGGGCACGGGAGAATGGGATGGGATGGGATGGGATGGGATGGGATGGGATGGGATGNNNNATGGCATGGGATGCAGGGCAGGGATGTGGTCGGGGTCAGGGGCCTGAGGGCTCTCTGAGATGCTCAGCCCAGAGAAAACTGCAGCAGGACAACAGCACCTAAAGCCCAGGGGCCACTGAAAATCAGCAGAACAAGGTTTAAAACCGTTCCCTGAAGTTTAATGGCAGCTTCAGTCGTGTTTATCCACCATTAGTGAGACATCTGAAAACCCGGGCTTAAAACTATTGTGCTACTGGAAAGTCTCCTTTTCCCTCTGCTACAAAGATATTCTGAAAACCCACCAAGGGCTGAGAGGGACCTGGAAACTTTTCCTTCTGCCTGGAGGATGTAGCCAGCCTGTCACTGAATCTAAAAATAGCCTTCAGAGTATTGATTAACCTGTCTGAAGGAAGCAACAATGAATTAGAGAGGAAAAATGAAACCAAGCAAAGCCTTAGAGTGTATTTGACAGCAAAATCTGGGTTAGGAGGAGCAGAACATACTTTATTACCAGAGAGTGGCTGTTGCTTTGTAAAGATATTTTTAATTATTCTCAGCCAGCAACACTGTACCCATAGAAATCCACTCAGCCTGGGAGGAAGACTTTTCTTTTAAGAGGGTAATTTATCTCTTCAATGATTTGCTCCTGACTAATTTTTCCTTTGTGTCCTTTTTTATTTTCTTGAACACAGGATGATGCTCCAGTCTGCGGTCTGGAGACTCTTGGCTATTTGTGTAGATTTAAGCATATGAAAATCATAAAGATTACCAAGAAGAGGAAGGATCCTTCCCCCCGCCTTCTGCATTGCTGAGGGAACAGATCCAGCCACACACAAAAAAACCCCAACAAAAATAAAACAAACAAACAAAAAATGCTGCAAAATCCTACCGAGCACTCAGGGAGAAAAACTATGACAATGCTTAAAAATAGGGAAAATGAGCTCTTCTTTCTGCAAGACCTTATATTAGATCATTAACGGACCTTTTTTTAAACCTGAGAGAGCCAACAAAGGGCAAACCACCCCTCTTAATATCCGAGTTTCACTGGAGACCAAAGCAAATACACAACCACACGGAGCATGCAGAAGTGCAGCACCAAGCGCGGATTCCTCGGCAAACATTCCTGTGTGACCAGGAGAAATCCAATTACGACGGGCAGATCCCAGTGATCACATCAGCCTCGGGATAACTCTTCCTCCCGTGCCCCCAGATCTGCCACAAAGCAGCGAGCAGGGTGTGCAAACAGCACGTGGTGGCTGAGCTGTGCTGTGGTGACCTTTCCCGTGGTGAGCGATCCCATCTGCCCTCACCAGGGAAGATAATTGCTAGATTAGATTAATGCTCCCATATTAGATTGCAGATCTCAGGGAGAGTTGTTGGGTTTTTGTTGGTTTTTTTTTTTTCCAGTCCTGTGGCTGCAGGAGGACGGGCTGGGAAAAGCTGAGGAGGGAGAGGAAAGGGATGGATGGCTCCAAGGGCTGTTAAAGGGTGAATAATGCCATCAGGGAGGTGCAGAGTCACCTCCTTATCTCAAGACACCTTCACAGGCTTGACTGAGCCAAGGACTCCGACTGGAGCCAGTTGACTGAAAGGTCAACGAGCAAAATGCAGAGTCTGGAGAAAGCAAAGGTTCACAAGGGGGGAAACAATTCTGTGAAAGGTCTAAAAGCAACCCCCCAAAAAAATCTCCCTGGGCCAGAACAGACCTGTGGCGTGGAAACATCGCAGGAACTGGAGACTTTCAAAGCCAGGCAGGAGCAGAAAGGACCAAAACAGCCTTGGGAAAGCTGCCTGTGCAGGGACCCTGGGCACAGGGAGCACAGCCAGGGCACCAACTGGCTTCTCAGTCAGTTTTTCTGGAAAAAATTCCTAGCCTGGAGACTTCTTAAAATCCAAACTTCACTTCTTTAGAGATTTTCGGCCACTTTTTGGCTGCTGCCACAGCAGGTCAGGCTCCCTGGGTAGGTCTGTGAGAGGAGCAAATGCTGGCAGCACAAGCCCAAGCCTCCCTCCAAATCTAAATTCAGCCTATCCAGAAAGTTGGGATGCAAGTCCCTGCTCAAGCAAATGGGTTTTTTTTTGAAATTGCACGAAGTCTGCCACCCCTCAGTGTGAATCCTTATGGGCACGGGGAGATGTTCCAAGTATCCTCACTCCCACTCCCTCCCTGCCAGCCCTTGCACTGGTGACACGAGACAGACACACCGACTGTGAGTCCTTCCTGCATCCCAAAATATTCCATGCTACCAATTTGGGCTGCTTGTGATCTTGGTGAGGGCTATTCTGGAGAAGCAGCTCGCCTTTCTGGGAAGCACAGCGTGTTTCTGCTGACAGAAGTTGGAGCAGATGCTCCGTGGTTTTAGCTCTGAGGATGTTTTTATTTCCTCTCTGCCTGATGGATGCAGTTCTTTAAATGTGCCCAGGTATTGGGAGACAAGCAGAGTGAAATGGGATCCTTTCTCCAGCTTTTTCTTTTCTCTCAGAAATTGTTTGTGGTTCCATTCTGGAGGACAAGCTGTGGGATGTAGAGGAGGCCCAGCAAATTTCTGAATGCAGCATCTTGAAAAGAACAAATATGCCATGAAGAGAGTGGTCCTGCAGGTGAAATATTTGCTGTGGAGGGATTGACACCAGCAATTCCAGTGCAATTCCCTTGCAATTCCCTTGCAATTCCCTTGCAATTCCAGTGCAATTCCTTGCAATTCCAGTGTAATTCCAGTGCAATTCCAGTGCAAGTGTCCTCTACAGTAACTGCAGCAGGAAGGCTACAACGCTGAGCACATTTTTGACACTGAATGGTAACTAATTAATACAAACTGTGCAATTCTTTCTTTCCTGTTTTTTAAGAACAGATCCTCAGGTAACCCTTGTACCAGCAGCAAACAAAGAGACCCTCACAGAGTTCCAGGGAGTGTTTGTATCTTCATTGTATAGAGGGGGAAACTGAGGCAACAAGACTTTAACTGGCTCTAATCAGTGCCAGAAAGACCTTTGGATGTCACGACAGCCAAGGTTTACCCTTTGGAGTTTTAAAAGAACTTCCCAAAATCTTAACAGAGGGAACCTGTGACCACGAGAAAGCTGCAGCTACAATATCAGCAGCGTCACCTGAGATCATCCAGAAGAAATTTTTGATTTATGGAAGAAATTGCTCCCTGTGAGGGTGCTGAGGCCCTGGCACAGGGTGCCCAGAGAAGCTGTGGCTGCCCCTGGATCCCTGGCAGTGCCCAAGGCCAGGCTGGACAGGGTTTGGAGCAACCTGGGACAGTGGGAGGTGTCCCTGCCCATGGCAGGGGGTGGGACTGGATGAACTTTAAGGTCCCTCCCAGCCCAAACCATTCTGGGATTCCATGATGCAACAGAGGGAGAAGGGAATTTGTTTGAAAACACTGATGTCTGCCTCACCTCACAGACTTTGGTGGCAAATTCAATAAATCCGTGTTTTACACTGCAGCTGGAGAGGTCGATCTCTGTCTGCAGGGGGGTGTGAGTTTTGCTCTGTGTGTTTAGGAAAGAGGGGTTAGCCAGCCTTTTTCTAAGTTTTTGTTTGGTTTGTTTTCTTCAAGATGAAGGGGAAAATACACCTGCCAAAGAAATGAACCTGGGCTGTGAATAAATGAACTCGCAGAGGAAGGAAATATTTGTTTAGCTCTTATTCTCATTATGCTACACCTGGCTGCCAGAGCCACTGCAAAATTTCTAACAATCTTACCAGGCTATTTGCATTTAAATCGCTTTTCCTGACATTATGTAAATCCCTCAGCAGAGCTGAAGTTTTCTTTTTCTCTCTCTCTGGGGCTGCACTCAGTGGTTTGCTCAGTCCTGCCCCGTTCTCTTCTCTCTGCTCCACTGGGTTACAACAGCACCACGTGAAAGCCCAGCTCTCACAGGTCCTGTCTGGAGCTGGGTCAAAGATGGTGGTTTGCAGATTTCTGAGGCTTCCATGACAAAATCACACTACAAATGAATTTGGGTCTAAAAGGGAACACGTGCTTGGGTCCAGTGTTACCCCAAGTCCGAGCTGTTCTCCTAAGGCTGTGCTTCCAGAGGGATTATCCAGTGGAATTTTCACTATTTAAGGATTCTGCTGCCTGAGGACTGCAGCAGGAGAGTCCTCTTACCCGTTGGGAGCTGTGGGGATAATTTCTTAATCCAGAAGTTTGCCTTTTCCCCTCGGAGGGTTTCGGACAGCTGGAAAAGGGGGCTCAGGTTTGCAGGCCTGACTCCAAAGCCACGACTCTGTCCGAGCTTGTGAAATAACCAACAGCAGAGCAGATACTTGATGCTGAAATTCTGCAAACTTGGGTTTGAATGGTGGACAAAAAGAGCAGCACAACAGCCACAGGAGCCTGGAAATTGCAAACAGGGGCGATGGCAGCTCTGCCTTTTGCAGGCTGCAACTCCAGACAGGAGGAACTCGAGTAGGAGCAAAGAAGAAGACACGAGAAAATTGGCTCTGCTCTAATTCTGGACTTGACTGGAGACTGCTCCAGTCCCCACCTGCAATCTCCAGAACTGCAGGGCTTTCCTGGTTAGCTTCCTTTGCTGCCTGTGGAGTGCCAAGTGGGAGCGTGGAGGGGCTGCAGCTCAAAGCCTTTGACACTGAACATTGAGGCACTCACTCCTAACACTCCTCACCTCCCAGACGAGGGGGATTTGCAGCACAGCACCGCTTGCCAGTCTCAGGTTACCCAGAGAATGCCAGGGAAATTCCCAGCTGGTTGGTGGGGTGGGCTGCTTTCCGTGGGGAGCAAAGCCCTGGAGAGGAGCCAGGGCTCCCAGACACTGCACTGGGGTCAGCTGGCTCTTTGGGTGGGCACGTGCACCTTAGCTTGGACAAAACAAACAAAAAAAATAAATAATGAGAACCTCACTGTTATATTCTCTTGATGTTGCCATAAATGAAAATAGGAATATCTGGACTTTACCAGCAGACATCCCCTCAGAGGACGGCCCCTGCTCTTTGTCAGCCACGTCAGCTGAACGTTTTGCAGCCCTCTGCAGCAGTGGCAGTGGACTTTCCAGCCTGCTCTCAGGTACTGGATATGCTGCAAGGTTTGGTCTCTCCCCAGCAAACCACTGATGTTTGCCAAGTGCTTGGAGATCATCTGATGAAAGGCTCCATAGAGCCCCAATCTATTATTTCTCAGTCAGAAAAACACATTTGCTGAACAGGAAGAACAAAAGAGTGAGCTGTGGGCTCCCAATAAGCATTCAACACAAGTTAATTTGCTCAGCAGCTGTATTTTGCTGAGACAGATTGCATATTTTCATTGTTAGAATAAAAATGTCCACTGGGCTCATATCCTTCACGCTTCCCATCTCTGCCTGTTACACTCCCAGTCGAGTCTAGAGAACAAATTCAATTTCTTTCATAAACAAGAGATCCACTCAAATAATTTCCCCTTTGTCCAGGCAGAAATTAATGAAGCCAGAAGAACACACAAGGCTGCAGAAGACACACAAGGCTGCAGAATCTTCCCCCTCATGGAAAAAAAAAATCGTGGAAATCTGGCCCCTGGCAGGGCAGGCAGCGTTTGTGAATCATGGCAGCCTGATTCAGAGCAGTGAGGACAATAATCCTGAGCTACACCAACTAACCTTCAAGCTTAGTCACAGTTTCACACAGCTAATGAGCAGAGGGAGCAATGAATCCTGGATTTATGGCTCTCTGTTCCCATAGATTTCGCCTGGAGACAACAGCAGCGTTTCCTTGCATCTCTAATGACTTATCTTGTCTTGAGGTCTTTTTTTTTTTTTTTTTTTTTTACCCTCTGTCCTTCCCTACACCGATGAGGTTGGTTTTTTTATTTTTTTAAATCATTATTGAATTTTTAAACGCCTGCTGGGTAAATTCTTATCATCAGCTCCTACAGTAAAAATACAGAGTAACACCCATGAATCTGCCAAATTTTGCTGCTCGTTGTTTTTCTCCAGATTCTGTTCCCACAGAAATATCAGGGCTGTCGTGCAAGGCTCTGGCTGTGCAAGAGAAGATGCTCTGAGTCCAAACCCTGCTTCCATCCCTTTGTAAATTGCCCAAAGTGAGTCCAGTTTTATTTTTAGCCCGGAGGTGAATCATCCAGGAAAATCTGATAAAATCCACTTAACCGCGGTTAAACTCTCAAACCTGAGTGAGTGCTAGTTAACTTTTATGAAGTTTACACGTGATTATTTGAGCTCACATGATTAAAAGGGGCGCATGTTTATTTTAACTCCCACAAAATGACTTTGGACTTAAAAACTCTGGAGAATCAGGTCTGTAAACATACCTAGAATTACTGTATGGAGACAAAATGAAGGGAGAATTGGGGGGAAAATGTCCCAAACAGGGAAGTGGGGTTTATTTTGAGGATAGTAGTGAGAAGGCAATGCCAATGCCCGTAAGTGAGGCACAGTTTCATCCCTGAGATTAAACATTCCTCGTGTTTGGAGAGCCTGATCCAGGTAAACCTTCTACCAAGAGGCTGATACAGCTACAGACCCCATTTTTATGAAATTAATCTTTTTTAAAAAAGGCAAAACAAGCTCCCTGCTATTGATAGCCAGCACTTGGAGAAGAAAGTTGAGCAAAGGGTGCTCTGCACCCTGGATGTGACCCATGAGACAGCTCTGTCCAGCCTCCACCCACGTGTAGCATTTATATATAGCCCCAGAATAAACTCTTTTTTATAATCCTGCCACAAGCTGTCAAGCAGGGCAGCCCCAGACTAGATTTTGCTGCCGCTGTAAAGAAAGGAAGAGCGCATCTCGTTTTATTAAAATACTAGAACGTATCATAAAAAATTAAAAACAGTGCAGAGTGCTACCTTACATAAAACACTGCCCTGAACTGCCTTCCATTCCCAGCATCCCAAATGTGCTGTAATCCCAGAGCAAGCCACAGCCCAGCAAAGGGAACTGAAGCTGCTGCTCCAGACACACAAATGGACCCCTTCCACTCCAAGTCTACCAGAGAAACTTGAGCAAAATGACTGATTTTGGTGCAATTTAACAGCACATCCATCTACCCACAACAGTCTTTCATCCCCCTCAATTCTCAAGCAAGCCTAATTTAATTAACTCTGTTTTCCAAAGGCGCTCAAGGGAATTCTGTGCCCTTCAAAAAAACCAAAATCAGTGGGACTTGGCTTCACCCCCCATCTGTGCTTTTGAGAAGCCTCTTCAAAACTCCCATGTGGGAAAAAGCAGGACCTGCAAATACCTGGGATGCACAAGAGACTCCTCACAGCATTGCTGAAACCTCCTGTTCTGGCTTTTCCATATTTCTGAGGCAAAGGTTGGAGTTTTCCTTGCCTGCAGGTTCCCATCCCCGAGCCAGCTGCAGTCCCTTTGTCACCTTCCTATCTCTTCCCCACCAGCAGCATCATCTCCTTCCCCTGCACTCGAGCTAACCACAAATATTTTGACAGAACTGAGATAGGAAGCAATTACACTTTCAGTTTTGCTGGCACGTCTGAGGGGCTGGCAACCTCCTGGCCTGACACAGCAGCACAGCGTGCCTGACTCCAGCCTGGAGTTTTTATTCCCATTTCTTCTCCAGTGGCTGTGGTATCTCCACGATCTTTACAGGCACTGCAGAAAAATCTCTCGGCCTGACCAGAGGACGTGACTGTCACGTGAAGCCCTTGGAGCTGAGCTCTCCAATGTGAATTTCCAGGGTATATTGGCCGTGCAGGACTGAATCCAGAATCCCATCACAGCCTGGTAAAGGATAATTTCAGCAGGTTGGGGTCTGACTGTGGAACAGCGAAGAGGACCTGGCATCCTGATGGATATTGAGATAAAAATTCCCTGTGTGCCCTCACAGCAGTGAGGAGTCACCTTTGGGGTTTATTTAACAAGAGCCTAGCCAGCCAAAAGATGGGATTATCCTCCTCTCCTTAGAACCTGGGAGGCTTCACTGGGGGTTCTTGGTGCATTTTGGGGTTCCTCAGGAGAGGGAAGAGCTTGGCAAGCAGGAGAGAGTGGAGCAGAGGGGCTCTGAGGCATCGGGGACCTGGGACACTCAAACATGGGGAGGGCACTGAGGGGTTTTAGCACTCAGGAGAAATTCTGGAGGTGTTTAATTCCATCTTCCACAACCTAAATAAAATAACAGAGCTGTCTCCTCTCAGAGGTGCGCAGAAAAGAGAGGAGAGGCAACAGCCATGAGCTGTAGTAAGGACAATTCAGATGGGATACAGGGAAAAGAATTCCTGAGAGTGTTTGCACTGCTCAGTCTCCATCTTTGGGGATATTCAAAACTCCACTGGGCAAGGCCCTGAGTAACCTGATCTAACTTTGAAGTTGACCTTGCTTTGAACAGGAGCTTGGACGAGGTGACCTCCAGAGTTTCCTTCCAACCTGAATCATTCCGTGATTTTCTGGAAAAAGTTCAGATGCAGGATTGATCTCGAAAGCGCTTCTCTGAGAGATTCAGCTAAGAATGCAGCAGCTCCTGGGGGGCTGTGGCACTCCTGATAAGGTGTCTGCTATCCACAGCTGGATCCTCGGGGGAGCAGCTCGTGGGACTGGATGGCTGCAAAAGAAGAGGCTGAGCCCCAGCTCAGCCCTGAATGCTGAATCCTATCACCCAGACTGATCCATCTCAATCCAAACACTGCTCCCTCAGCTCTTCTCTAATGACAATAGGGTTTTTTTTTTCCTTTCAGGAGTCCAGTCTACAGGCTGTCACAACAGCAGCGCTTCCCGCTGCCAAACTCACTTTTTAAAAGCCAGGAAGAACGGAGGGGAGAGATTATGGAGGGATATCTCTGCACAAAAGCAGGACCAGAGCAGGGCTGGGAGGGGAGCTCAGGCTTTCAGCAGGGATAAAGAGATGCCAGTTCTTTGGAGGGAGCCATGGGTTACCTGAAAGGACTGTTTGTCCTTTTCACCTGCTCCGGGACACGCTGGCTCCCAGTTCCCCGGGAGCTCTGCTCCCTGGGCACCAGCACAACACCAGATAAGCCAGCGCAGGTCACACATTGCCCAAGGTCCCCAGGGCCACTCCCTGTCCCCTGCCCTCCTCAGCTGCCTGTCCCCAAGGCAGAGGTCACGGAGGCAGGAGCGTGGCTCTCTGGCAGGTCCCTGCACGCAGGGGCCACGCGTGCCACCCGCCAGGGGACAGCTCAGGTGGCCCCAGGTGTGCCAGGGGGTGCAGCAGAAAAATCTCCACGTCCCCCTCCTGCAGGGATCCTCCACCTGCACTCGCTGCCTTGTGCTGTAAATACTTTCTGCCTTAACGAGAATTCGCTGCTCCAAAAATAACTGTAATTACCCAAGAAGCAGAGGAGCCTATTTACAAGATTTAAAGGGGAAGAAGAAAGAAAAATCTCCCGGAAGAAAACTCGGGCCTCGGAATACAAAACTGAGTTGGGAAGGGGCAGATCTTTCCTCTGGGAGAAGCTCAGCCTCTCTGGAAGGGCAGGGCAATGGCCTTTCTTGGTGCTTTGCCCACGCCAACCATCAGGAATTGCTCAAGTCAGGTGGCAATAAAATATTCCACAAAAACCAATAACCCCCCCCAGGAGCAAAGTGTCAGAATGAAGGGGAAATCTGGCAAAACTCACACCTGTGAAAGTTTATAAGTCTTTGCTGAATGTAAGGGGGGAAAAAAAAAGAAAGAAGGCATTAAAAAGGCATGAGTGTGCGCAAGAGAGTAGCAGAAAATAATAATTTAAAATAATAAACTTGTTACAACAGCAGCAATGATTGCTGTCTATCCAGGCTCTGAATAATTCAAAAGGTTCCTGCTTCACTTAGGATCTCAGGGAATTTTCAGACCTGCCAGAATTTTCTGCTGGTAAATAATGCATCTCTAGCATTCAAACACTCACAGTCCCCAATTAATACTATAGATTTAACACTGCTGATTTTGAAATAGGAGGAAGTCTGAGGAAGGTAAATTCCTACTGAGCTGCCTGAGCCTTCAGTCCTTCCCATTTCCACCTTGACCTCTGGGTGCTGAAATTGCTGCTGCCTCTCCCAGTTGCCACTTTCACACAGGTAACAAGGAGTTAACGCAGCCGAATCTTTCAGCATTAACCTACAAAATAATTCACAGTAGGATTCCAAAAAAGGGGAAAACATAAGGAAAAAACAGGTGCACCAACGTGCAGTTTTCTGAGCTTTGCTCCTGCACTGGGGGCTGTCTGCTGGTGCTGACACGAGTGCCTGGGACAGCCCGGGAGCTTTGGGCAGGGGTCACCAGGATTTTGCTGGCTCAGAGAAAACTCCTGCATCCAAATTTGGAATCCAGCTCCTGCTTTGCCTGAACTCAGAGCTAAGTGAATTAATGTACAGCACGGTAATTCCAAGGGGGACTTGGAGAAAGCCTCTCCAAACATCCTCCTCCTGTTTTCCTGATAATTCCTATTCTACCCCATGAGCACTGAAACAGAAGGACAAGCTGTTCCTCTGATTGATATGGCAATTTTAGGAATTTTCCTCTAGTGGAGATGCAACAACCTCCCTGGAAATAAAACCAAAGAATTGAGAAAGGAGGCAAGAGCCCAGCCCAAGAAAATCAGCAGTGACCTGGGAAATGAATCCATAAAGGCAAGGAGAGGCCTATTTTTTTATGCAGTATCAGGATTTTTCTTGAATACAGACCGTATTTCAGATGAATTTCCTTCTAAAAACACCTGAACTTTTCACTGCCTGTGTTCACCACGAGGCACACTTTGGGAGCAGCCACATGGTTCTCATGTCCCAGCTTTTAAACCAACAGAATTTCAGGACCAGGAGATTCAGGTGCTGGGATTTAAGAGCTGCAGGAGAACATCCAGCTCCTACCAGAGCTCACCCTGCTCTGGAAGCAGGTGCTGCTCCCCTCCCCAGCCCTCAGGTGCTTGTCCTCGTGGTTGTCCTCTCCTTGCTGGTCCCAGGGCACCCCCAGCATCTCTGATTTCAGGGCACTTTGCCCAAACTTTTCTAGCCCCGGACTTTTTAAATATTTTGTTTATCTTGCTGCTGTGGTTCCTATTGTCCCTAAGCTGTTTTCCTGATTAAATTACAGAGGTTTCGGGTTGGAATAAACCCTCCTTTCCCAATGTGCCCAGTGTGGATTGGCTGCTGGGCAGAGAGAGATCCAGGGGGGAGAGAGAGCAGAGGAGAATTACAAGGTTTCAGATTCCTGTAAACAGAGAAACATTTTTCCAGTCATCAGTCTGAGCCCAGTGGAAATAGGGCTTCAGTTTCCTCTAGCTAAGGCTGGGGATCCGGTGGCAGAGCTGTTGACAAGCCTCCTTTTTCTCTGGCAGTGCCTGGGTGCTGTTCAGTCTGCAGCTGAGCAGCAATTCCATGTGCTGGCAGTCACTGCTGCTGTTTCCTTCTCCCTCCACGCTGCTCCCAGCGTGCCCTCCCTGCAGCCCTGAGCAGGTGTCTCTGCTCCCAGGAAAATCCTGCAAAGCCTCCTGTTTCCTCCAAACTCCGGGTCTAAACAAGCAGCCCCGAAGTGGCTTTGGGGGCTGAACTCCCTGAAAGGGCAGCATCAGCTTCCCCGAACCACGCAGGATCCCAGGATGGGTCAGGCTGGAAGGGACCTCGGTGGGTCCCTGGTGTCACCTCCCCGCTCCAGCAGGGCCATCCCAGAGCACAGGGCACAGCAGCGTGTCCAGGCCGCTCTGGAATGAGGCTCCACAGCCTCTCTGCTCTCTGTCCAGGGCTGGGCACTGCCCAGGGAAGAAGTTCTGCCTCGTTCATGTGCAGGGGGAATTGCTGGGCTCAGTCCCTGCCCGTGGCTCTGGGGCCATTGCTGGGCCTGGAGCAGAGCCTGGGCCCTGCCCTGAGCCCTCCCTGCACCCAGGGACAGCCAGGGACAAACAGGGACAAACAGGGACAGACAGGGACAGACAGGGACACCCAGGGACACCCAGGGCCAGCCAGGGACACCA
>VZTG01003725.1:350680-389943 GCA_013397845.1 Melanocharis versteri | reverse complement strand
CAGGGACAAACAGGGACAGACAGGGACAGCCAGGGACACCCCGGGACAGACAGGGACACCCAGGGACAGACAGGGACAGAAAGGGACAGACAGGGACACACAGGGACAGAAAGGGACAGACAGGGATGGACAGGGACAGAAAGAGACAGACAGGGACAAACAGGGACAAACAGGGACAAACAGGAACATCCAGGGACACTCAGGGACAGACAGGGACACTCAGGGACAGACAGGGACACCTAGGGCTGAGGCCCCTCTCAGCTGAGGCTCCTCTCCAGGCTGAGCAGCCCCAGCTCCCTCAGCCTCTCCTGAGCACGGAGATGCTCCAGGCCCTTCCTCAGCTCCAGGAGCTCCCTGTCCCCGTGTCCTGAGGATCCAGAGCTGGACACGGCACTCCAGAGGTGCCTCCCAGGGCTGGGCAGAGAGGCAGGATCGCTGCCTGACCTGCTGGAAATGCTTTTCCTGATGCCTGCACTCTGCTCCTGCATAATCCCAGCAGCCCTTCACTCTGGGCACGACGATTCCCTGGCTGAGCTGTGCCTGCAGTGGGGTCTGGGTGGAGAAGGGTCTTTGTGTTTTAATGACAGCAGCTGGTGCCCAGCTGGTCACTCTCCACCCCTGCTGTGTTTAGTGACCTCTGCAGTGCAAACACCCTGGATGTTGTAGCTGGGCCACCATCCCCAGACTCACAACCCCTTTCCATCAGTCACTGTCCATATTTTCCCAGTGTGGCCGTGCAAACACTGCTCATTGCAGAAGAGGATCCTCTGACTGGCCAGTGGTGATATCCTCATGGTTTCCCATCAAGCACTGAACCAGCTCAACTCAGATCTGCCTGCAAAAGTTGAGCAACAGCCTCTGCACAGGCGTGAGTTTTCCAAAAACATCACTGAACACCTCTCCAGGAGCAGCTGGGTATAAAAGAACTCTGGAAATGACCGAAAGAGCAAAAACACAATGTGCAGACATTTGCTTGGACATGTACAGCAATAATATTAACTTAAACCTTCTGCATCTTGCTGCCGCTGGGGTTTACAATTCCTCTGTGTGCCATTCATAAATCCTGCCTGAAAGGGCAGAGAGTTTTAGTGCTGTGTTTGCAGCTGACACACTTAGCAGGAAGGAGTTTTGTGGTTAAAGCTCCCATCCCATCTGGGCACCAGGGCTGGGTTTATCCTTGGCTCCCTACGTCACCTGAAGTCACTTTGCTCACTTCCCTCAGCATGATGCCAGCAATGGTGGCTGAGGTGCAGCCCAGCAAAGGATGGGGGCTCTAGAAGTGGTAACTGTATGTAAATACATATTTAGAAGCGCCACAGATGCCTTGCTAGAAGGCCATTCAAGCATGCAAGTCACTTCCTAGAAACCTCTGTTTGTTTGGTGGCTTTGCACAGTGTGTGACAACATTTCCCTGCTGTCGCTGTGGGCACAGATCTCCAGATGCACCCAGGGCAAACAGCAGCCTCTCCAAAAGTATTCCTGGTGCACCTGTCAAAGATTACAATTAATTCATGACTGTTTGATGGCTTATGCTAAATGAGCTTGGCTCCAGGCCAGTTTCCATTGGGCAAGTGTCTCCATCTCAGGAGCACCGTGACATTTGGCATTTATTGTCCTCGTGGCTGGCACTCCTTCCCAGGGCCACGTATGGAATGTGTCAGGGGAACAGACTGGCTTTTCAGGCCCCAATCTGCATCGAGGTGGGATGGCACAGAGGAGCCTTTTGTTGTTGTTCACATTTAACTTCCCTCTTAAAGACAGATGGAGGAGTTTGTGTTCTGTCGCTGTTAACACAGCACCTCTCCCTACTGCAAAATCCTCTTCGTGCTCCGTGTGACAATTCCCAGCCCAGCCTCCTCCTGGTGCGAGGTGTTTGCTCACAAAGACTGGCCCACGAGCTCTGCAGCAATGCTTAGATTGGCATGATATGATTCAGTGGCTCCCTTTGTTGCCACCCCTCTCACCGTGTCAGCACATTCACTCAGCATTGGTTTGAGCCGGGTCCCTGTGCGGGGTGACAGCCTCTGTCCCCTGCTCCACCCCGAGCTGCACAGAACCTGCCAGGCAGCAGCATCCCCGTGCCAGGCAGCGTTGTGGAGCACTCCTGAGAGCCATGGCAACGTGGCTTTCCAGCAGCTGACTGCCTCCAGCCCCCTCCTGTCCTCGTGCCCCTCGCTGGTGAGTTTTTGGGGTGCCGGTGCCACCCCAGTGCCCGGTGCTGAGCTTGGCCAAAGCTGCCTTTCCAGAGATTCCAGCCCAGGGAGAACAGGAGCTGTCCCAGTGCCACCAGGCTGTGCTGCTGTGGGTGGCCAGCGAGTCACTGCCACCCCTTCTGCAACCCAGGACACCGAGAGGGTGTGAAAACCTGGCTCACTGGGTGGTGCCGGATGCTTGGGATGTTCTGGGGGACAAAATCCCCCCCAGGAGCCTTTCCCTCATGGAACACTGCAGACTCACTGTCCAGCACGGATCCTGCAGGTGTCCAAGCCTGCCCCAAACACATCCCACAGGTTACCTGTGCCCTCAACAGGCTGCAAATATCTACCAGAGCAGCAGGATGAGATCGTGTCTCTGCGTCATCTCCAGAGACAGTCACACTAGGGGGGTCAGAGCAAGCCCAGATCCACTTATTCCTGCCATCTTTGGGGCTTGAATACAGCCTGGACTTCTCCCCAGCCCATGGGACAATCTGTGCTTCTCACTGACATCCCATGAAGGCAGCAGGCTCAAGGTTTCTTTCCCTTGGCTCCAACCTGTGACCCAGAGCTAGGGAAACGTGCTCTGACCTGACTCTCGCAGAGATCCAGAGGCTGATTTCAGTTCCTGCTCCTGTAGAAAAGCAGGCAGTGTCTGCCCAAAATCCCTGCAGCACGACACCCCCAGGCAGCCCCCAGAGCCCTGTTGTGGCAGGTCCCTGCTGTCCCAAAGGACAAGGACATTCTCTGTGATGCTGGGCAGAGCGGGGTGCCCCCTCCAGCACCCACCAACCAGAGCTGGGCTCTTCTGCCTGATCCAAACCTGCCTCCTACACCCCAGATTCCTGAATTCAGAACCCTTCTAGAGGAATGTGTCAGCACCCAACCAGTGGGAGTGAAATGCCAACTTTTGTAGCAGATTGGAGTTTATTTTTAAGCAGTGTAAAAAAAAAAAAAAAAGAAAATCACCATCCAAACCAAAGCAACCTCCCCAGACACACACACACGAACGAAATCAGCAGGTAGAGACAACAAGCCCAACACTGCTGGCTCCACAGGCATGATCCCAGCCCGCCTCAGCCGTCTGTTTGTGAAATTCCTCCAGGAGAAGTGCGGAGGAGACAGCCTGGCAGCTGCTAGGGAGGTGAAGCACCCTTTTTGGGATCTCAGTAAACAGGAAAACAGGGAGAGGAGATGTGGGAAATGTTTTCGTTCACCGGGCAGGCAGGAAGGGCAGAGCTGGGGAGTGCACTTGTGGCCATGCAGGTCTCCAGCATCCCTCCTGCTTTGCTGCAAGCTCAGCCCATCCCAGCCAGGCTCAGCTCCCCAAAATCCTCCCTGTGCTGGGGCACTGGGGGCACTCAGCACCACACCAGCTCAACCCCAATGTTTTGGGCTCTCTCACCCTATTCCTTGCTGCTAGGTGACAATGTGTGGCCCCTCCTCATGGAACATTTAACCTGTGCCTGCCCCGGGTGTACCTTCTGTGTGTCTGAGTGCTTCCAACTCACCTCTGCCACGGTAACCCCAGTGTATTTTAAACGTTCTCATCATTTATAAAGCACAAAATTCCCTGACCATGAGTCCAAGACATTGTTCCCTGTATTACTACCCTATAAACAGCAAACCATACATGGATTTCAGAGAGGCAAGAGCTTTGTTGGATCACCCAGTCCATCCCTTCATGTTTTCCCTCCTGGTGTTGCCTGTTTTCCCCAGGATACTCAAGACTAGTGCAACTGGTCACAGATGGAGCTGCTGGAGAGAGCAAGGCTGGCCACAGTTCTGTGGTGTAAATCCAGGGAATGGGGATGTTCCCTCAACTGCAGAACTCGTGTGTGTGCCAAGGTGAATTCTGTACAGTCAATGTTGTAATACCATTGCAGTAACACAGAATTCAGACGTGCTGGACACCTGGAAGGATGGCAGGTTGTTTAAAGAGGAGCCTCTGAAGAAGGANTTGCTTCTCTCCCTCTTGCTCTTCTTGCTCTCTTTCTCTTTTCTGGCCTGCTTCGAGCTGTGGCTGGCAGCTCCCAGCAAGGCCCCTACATCCACGCCCTTAGCAATAAACCTCATGCTCTAAAACCAGACTGTAGAGATCTCTCATCACCATCCGTCCCGACCGTCCAACACTGAGACAACAACCTCACAGCCTGGCCCTTTGCAGTGTGTGCTGGCCAGGGCTTGTCCTGCAGCTCTGGCCTGGGGATGCTGAGGAGCAGCCACGCCACAGCCCAGAGGCAAAGACCAAAGAAGGAATAAATGCACCTGGAAGTGGCAGGATGGAAGGTGAAGAACCACCGGCTGCCTCCTCATCCTCCCTTGAGTGGAGGAACCCTCAGACAGAGCTCAGAGTGGCCGGGATCATTTCTAGAGGTACCTGCAGCCAGGAGGTGAAAAACCCCCTGGTGCTGTCGAGGCACATAAAGAGCCACCAGCGTCACCTCCCAGCGCAGGCAAAGCCTCTGTGCTGCATAAATCATGCATGGCCACATCATCTGCTCGGGAAGCACAAAGGCAGATCGCTAATTGTGCCGAGGGGTTGTTACCTGCGGGTGGAGGCTGCAGCACACACACGGCGTGTGCTTCTCTGTTTGAATATTATCTGCCTTTATCTCCTTCCCTACGTGCTGTTCATACATCTGCAAGAGGGTGCCGGGACTTTCCATTAAATGAACACCGATGACTTCTGCTTTGTCACCCCAGAAAGGAACCAGAGCACAAAAGGGCCCATGCAAGACCCCAGATGAGTAAGCCCCAGATGTCTTATTACACACAGGCTTTTCAGAGACTATTTCCCACTTGGAAAGCAATTTAGGGAGCTAAAATTATACCCCTATCTACTGATATTTTGTGACATCTACTACCCAGGCACAGAGCTGCTGTGAGAAAACCAGAACTGGCAATTAAGGGACTCCTGAGGCATTTTAAAATGAAGTTCAAAGAGGAGTCTGTGTAAGGGCACAGGACAGACCCCACGCAATGCGTCCCTGGCACAAATGCCAATTGCTGGGTGTACTGGCAATACCAGCAGTGCAGGAGTCCGGTTTGAAACCTGTAAACCTATTTAAAAGCTGTGGTGAGTGGCAGCAAGGTCCAGTGTTCTCCCTTAAATACCATGCTCCATGTTTAAATACCATGGAAAAAAGTATTGCAGGTTCAACAGCTTCCCCTTGTAGCAGAATTTGCTTTAATGCTTCTCCCTGGTATCATTCACACTCTGCTGACTCTGGTTTCCAGGCTGTGGGTAGTGCTTGTGCTGCACTAAAACAAATGCTCTATAATGCACAAGGAGTTCTGCTCTCTCCTGGACGTGCATTCACCTGGAAAGTTCATTACAAAGGCAAGTGATGTAGCCGAGATAGTGCTTCCAGATTCAATCCTGAAAGCTCAAAACAGCCAGGAGAGTGGAAGGAGCTGTGTTTAGCCAAATAACTCAATCTGCTGTCAAACTCTCCAAAGTGCCTCACCCTGTCTCACCTCTAGCGTGCCTCAAGCCTGTGATCGCTCCTGGAATTTCACAGAACACCCCGAGCCTCCTCAAGGTGGCCAGGACTGAAGGCCCAGCCTGAAACATCCCCTACTCATTCCCTGTTCACATGAAAGTCTGTCCCAGAAGCTGCACCAAACCACTTCACCCTCAGCTACCTCCCATCCAGCCTGATAAATGCCTGCTTCACTTTCAGACTCCGCTGCTCCTTTTCAGATCGCTGCGTTCTGCCTTTGCAGCTGCTCAGTTATTTCCTCCTCGTCCACCTATTCAAAGCACGAGCCAGGAATGCAAAGGTCATCCTCTTCCACACCTACAGGCAGAGCTGTACACCTCTGGTGCTCCTTTGCTGCTTGGTGTTTGTTCTCATTACCCTGGCAAATAAATCTCTGGAGAGTTACCGGGGAATTCAGGTGCTTGCTGTCCTCAGACATTTCCCAGAGTGCCCACTGAAGGAATTCTACATCTGTGATATCAATATGCTGCCTGTGAACTTTGAAAGCAGCACAAAAAAATGAGTCCAAAGCTTATCACCAGGAATCAGAATGGCAGAATGCATTTGATGTGCAGGTAGCTGAAAAGTCCTCAGAACTGATGGCTTGGAGTGGTTAAGGAAGCTGACAGACTCCAAGATGGGACTTTTTTCCTCCTTCTGTGTGGAGATGACATTGATTGACTGGGCTTGGACTTGGCACAGAGCTGGCACAGAGAGCCCAGATGCCCCACGAGCTCTGTGGTTCACAGGCAATTTTAACATGCTTAAAAATAGCAAACAAGCTCAAGAGCTGTTTGATACAAGCCATGACCCCTGAAAAATGAACTGCAGGCTTCCCCAGGGCCCGTGTGTGCCCGGAGGTGGACTCTCAGAAAATGGGCAACCATGAAGTCGGGGAGTTTCATCACCTTTGTGCTCTTGGGACATATCAGGGGGCTGGGAAAATCGAGATGAGCCAACAGACAGCAGCTCCCTGAGGGCTGACTGTGCTCAGAAGGTCCAAAGGTGAGGTGTGACCCCAGAGTGGGTGCTCAGCAGGATCTTCCCCCGCTGTACATGCAGTGAGGACCCTGATAACATCTCATGGGAGTTCAGGAAATTAACACAATGCCTGTTCAAGCCCTGGAATTTGGCACAAATCCTGCCAAGCCACCTGTCTGCCTCCAAAGTCTGGTCTGCCATCTTGACCGTACTTTACATCCTGCAAGCGCCAGCAAACGCAAAGGAAAACGGGGGACTTTTTCTTTAAAAAACTTGAAAGCAAAGCGTTCAGGAATGAAACAGCTGTTTCAGGAGGCAGACAAAGCCCAGCCTGTTCGTGGGGCAGGTACCCACAACAGTCTGCACACACAGGCTTGGCTGACTCACCCCAGCTGACCAGAAGCCCCAGTTCCCAGCAGCAGTGCCCAGCCTGTCCTTTGGACACGGTGCCATCCCACCCCCTCCAGCAGCACGGCCTGGATTTACCATCCTCACCCCGCAGCTCCCTCTGAGGTTTGGGCAGCAGGACAGACTCGTTTGATGACCTGCCTTGGGGGCTGAGCAAATGAGATTCATTAGGATATGCAAAAAGCTGAGAGCAAGGCGGCCCTATCTCTGTGTCTGAGCTCTGCTGATCTGATAAGAGCGAGTTGCTCCAACATGTCTGCAGAGGAAGATCTGAAGCTTTCTTCTTCCCATGCATTCCCAGATAGTCATTGCCACTAATAGACAAATAGGTCAGAATAAATAACAGCCCCCTCATTTCCCCCAGCACGCCAGTCTGCATGGCTTAAGTCAAGTGTTAATAAGAAACACGGCTGCTGTAACAAGATGTCCTGATGCACTGCGAAGAATATGGGGCATAATGGCATCTTTCAGACACACTTTTCACTAAAAGCTTGTCATTACCCAGACAGAGGAGACAGCATCTGCATAGAGAAGCAGAGGAAAAGCAGCTTGAATGAAGTGATCCAAAAATGGAGTCATCAAGTCACTCCGTTGTTGTATAAAATAACACAAAAGTGGATTTTGCTTAAGTTCAGCATTTTCATAGCAGCACAATAGGCAAAGTAAAATTACGACACGGAGAGGGAGGGATGTTGGAGGGACAAACCTGTTCTCTCATGGGATCAAACCCAGCCCTGTGGTGTAACTGGGTGATGGAGCAGACCCGTACCGGTGTGCGTTCATTATCCTGATGTGGTTTTTAGATGGAAACTCTGGTTTGCCCCATGGAAACTGGGAGGCAAGGTCTGGGGAAAAGAAGAGGGACCCCGGAGCAGGCAGCAGGCAAAGCTCCTGGCTTCTGCTGGCAGTGCTTCACCTGAGCCCAGCGAGAGCAGCGCCACTGAAATATTGATCGTGGCTCCTTGGCTTTTTGACAACACATTTGGCCCATGCGTTCGGCAGCGAGCAGAAGCTGTTAGCAAGCAGCTATTACTGCAAGCTCTCCTAAACCAGGGCAGGGGGAAGAACCAGAGGTGGAAGATCTAAATTTAGCAGGCAGCAGTCGGGCTGCTCGCTCGGGCACGGCTCTGCTCTGCTCCCACCCAGTGAAGGATTTTCGGTAGCAACCATCACCATGGTATCGCAGAGCCGCTGCTGCCGCGCAGCGATTTTGCCAATCCCTGTGGGTTTGCTGGAACACTCGTGACATTTTTAGGTGCAGGGAAGGGGCAGGTGGGTGGGAGGGATGTTTCTTAAAGCACCAGCTCCGGGAATCAAGGCAAAGCTACTGCAGCACTTCGCGTTTTCTCTATAAGAAGCACATAGTCCTCCTGGTTGCAGAGGCCAGGAGACTCAGAGCACCCTTGTCTGAGGGGAGGGAGGAGGTTCTTGCACTGTCCCCCTCATTTTGAGGGGAAGAAGGGCTGAACCACAGGATTTGACCTCCTGGAATTGGCTGTCGAGAGACAGTTTCACTTCCTGCCTCCGGCTGTCGCAATGTCCGGGTTGCAAACAGCGAGAGCAAACATTTCTAATGCAATTTCCATGTTGATTTTTCAGCTGTGGCTCTTTTAACACCCTCTCCCCCTGGGCCTGTTCTGTTCTCTGTGCCTTTGCTGCTGCCCGTTCCCCGGCGATGACAAACCGCAAAGCGTTTCCCAAGAGTGAGAAATCCCCACAGGAATCATCTGTTGCAAGTCCTGTCTGACAAAACCGTGTCAGAGCTTTGGGGACTTTCTCTCTATTTTTAATTGAGTGCATCTTTTCCCTGGCATTTCCCCCTGCTGGCTCCTTCCATCCCTGCTAATACGGCAGATCTGGGATGGGAAGCAGTGCTCGTGCCAGGATGGGGAAGAGCTGTTGCTCCCACCTGACTCCCTACAAGGATTTTTAAATAAAAGGTGCTCACGGGGCTCCCTCTCTCCCTTTATTCCTGCCGTACAATCAGCACTCCTGATTTAGTCCCTTTCTTATCGTGGCCTTGCAGTATCACATCTTGGCTTGGTATTTAGTCTTCCAGAGGCTTGAAAGGGCAGCTTCTCCTTGAGTTTATCAGCTCAGATGGGGGACGCTGCTTGATGGTTTGCCAGGGAGCTTCTGCGCGATGCCTTTTATGCCTCGGTCGAGTCAGGGCGTTCTATTTAATTAAAGAGAGGGGGATACAAAAGGCTCCTCTCGGATAAAATCTGGGGGGAAAACGTGCTAGGAAGGGGGGGATGGATTCCCAAAGGCAGCAAAGCCTGATGAGAGCTGAGGGCAGGGTAGCACGGGGTGGTTTGACAGAAGGGGAGGCAGCCGCTCTGCCAGCAGAAGCCCGTGAGCAGAGAGCCATGGAGCACAAAATTAACACACTGGCTCATCAGGAAATGTTAATGTGGGCAAGGTGGGGAATTGCTTCATATGGGCAAACAATCTGTGCAGGAGGGATAAGCGCCATCGAAACCTGGTACGAATCTGGGCACGTTTCTCCAAAATCTGCCCTCTGCCCTCAGCTTGAGGTTCAAGACAGGAAACGCAAAGTCCTGATGAAGGTGTTAAATCCTTATGGCACAAAAACAACAAAACGTTTTGCTGAAATGGAACAAAATTAAAGAATCCAATGGGGCTTTTCTAGAAATGGTTAAGGCACTGCTACACGGGTCCCAGGAGGGGAACTTTGCAGCTTGGAGTAGGTGGTTTGGACAACCTGATTCTCTTCAGAACAGTCCTAAACACAAATATTAACTGCTAATGAACTCATGTCCTCTACAAGTGCTGGCTCTGCTTTCATCTGCCAGATTCTCCTGAAATTTAACTTGTTCTCCCCGACCTCCACCATTCCCCACTGCTCCCCTCATGGAGACCTAATGGACCAGCTCCACCCAGCCAGCACCTCACCTCCTCACCCATCACACAGGGCCTATTTCCCCCTCTGGAACGATGGCAGGGAAGCCAAGATCCACATAACCTGATGCTGAACTTAGTCCCCTTCCACTCACAGCGTGCCTGGGAGGAGCAGAAGGTCCAGTGTTGTGAATGTTTGACAGAGAGACTCCGATTTCAGCATCCCAGACGAGCAACTGCTTTATAGCCTGCTCAAAGCCTGTCTGGATAGGGCCACGGGCAAAGTAATGCTCACAGAACTTTTCAGGAAGAAGGCCAGAAGAACATTAAAAAGTAATTGAAAGGCCTGAGGGATCGGGGGAAGAAGAAGACAAGCTCAAAGAAACCAAGGAAAAAAACCCGAGGCACGGCAGTGTGTGAGTGCACTTGTCTGAAAAGCCCTGAAAAAGAGTCATGGTGAAGAAAGCGAGGAAACTGCCTCTGAAAGGATCCTTTGAAATGGTAGCAGTGGCTGGGAAGCAGTAAATGGGAGGCACTGGGAAAAGGAGGGAGTTCAGCTGGAGGATGTATCTCCAGATCCACCACAGCCTTGCCTCCCGAGTCACAAACCACTTTAGGGAAAGGTGGAATGAACGTTCCCAATGCAAAAATAACCCTAAAAATATTAAGAGCACACCTTAGGTAGCACTTACTGTATGAAAGGAACACTTCCTCTTCATCCAGAGAGACTTCAGAATTACACAGATGGTTAAAACATATCTATAGTAGTGGTAGTAATTTAGAAATCTCTCTGGAGGAAAACAAGGTTTTAGCCTTTTTTTTTTTTTCCCTTTTAAATGGCAGCGAGCTGAATTTTAAGGTGGAGTGAGTTTATTTCTGTCGTGGCTGACGCAGAGAAAGCTCCATCACCCACAGATAATGGCAGATGGTGAGCCGTGCCCAAATCCATCAGGCACGGGCCTCGAGTGGAGGTTCGAAGGAGGACTGGGGATGGCATTTCTCAATCAAGGGGCAGCCAGGGTACAAAAATCCACGTGCTCCAAGAACCTCTGTGAGTGGCAGAGGAGCCTCCGAGCAGCCCAGGGGACAAAAGATGACACAGGGTAAGGAAACGTGCGCTCAGTGGCCGGCTGAGGGCTGCTTTTATCCCAAGCCCTGCGAACTCACTGGTACATCGTTAAGGTGGATGAACGTGGCTCAGCAGAGCTGACAATCCTGTGCCCACGGTGCTGTTGCAGAGGGTAAAACATTTTCTGGAGGTGGTGGAGGGGACTCTGAGGCACCATATGGTCTCCTGCAGCCCTTGCTCAGCGCCCGGGCTCGTGCTCTCATGTGACACGCCATTAGCGAGTCACACGGAGCAGAAAGCAATTTTATGGCCAGATCCTGCTCTTAGAAGCGATGATGACTAAACTAGCTAATCAAATCAGCATAAATTTGCAAACACCGTTTTAGCAGCTGCGGCCGTAAATATCATCAGCAGAAAACGCGAATAATCCCGAGCACACACGAGGAGTTGAGTAATGGGCTCCCAATGGGCGTCGGAGCCATCAGCCGCTGCCTGGCAACTCGGGGAGGGGGCGAGGGGGCCAGGCTGATGAGCCTGGAACAGCAGATGCAGCTATCACGACAAAGCAGCGAGAGCACACACACCAGAAAAGGGGGGGGAAAAAAAAAATTCATTTACGGAGACAAACGAGCGTGGTGGGTGCCCCGTTCCCGCCCCGCGTGTGCGTGCTCCATGTGGAGGGATGTGCTTTAGCGTTCCCAAAGTGACTCATTTGGCATTTTCCAGGGACCTGCAAGAGGCTCCCCGCGCACACGTTCCCGTTTTGTCAACAAGCCATGAAAATAATCAGCCGAGGTGAAATTCGCTGCGAACGCAGACACCGGGGCTAAATTTGTTTTTAATTTGTGCCGGCTCCCGCTAATGGGAGCTCCCGGCACGAACAAAGGGGAGGGGGAAAAGCTGCTGGGATGAGCAGCCTCCACCTCCCCTCTGGTGAGGACCAGCAGCTCGTGGTCCCAGAGCAGATGGAGCAGGCTGGAATGGATGTGGAGTGGATGGACTGTCCCACGTCCCTGTGCCAAGGGCCCCCGGGAGCAGGGGCTGGAGGCACGGCCAGCTCGGCCCCCAGCACAGGGAAGAGGCTTTTGGGGCTCAGAGAATTGAGTGAAGCTCCCCTGCACCTGCCAGCAGGAATTTGGCTCAGCCACATGGATATATTTGCAAAAAAAAAAAAGAAAAAGAAGCAGGGAAAGAAAGACCAGCAGTGATGTCCTTTTGGTAAAAACACTTGGCTGTTATGGACCATATCCTGGCCTGGTGAGGATATCCCACCTACTCTGAGGTGAAATCCAGAGGGCAGGACAAACATGGCGCTGCATAAAGGTAAAGTTTGCTGGAATCATCAGAATCTCGTGGAGAAAAGGCCCAAGTGTGGGGATGTTTACACAACAGTCGTTACAGCTCACGCCGATAAAGCAACTTCTAGCTGAGCTCTAAAGCCAACCTGCAGCAGTGTAGAAACCCAAGTGAACAAGGAATGAGAGCTGGCAGCCCAGCCTGGGCTTCATCTTGCTGCAACCAGGAATGTTGCTTGGAGATTGAAATGTGGAGATACCCCAAGGCTGCTGCTTTAAAGCTTCCTTACACCCAAACCAGGGTTTGCTGTATTTCCTTGGGTATGGAGATGATGATGATGATGATGATGATGATGATGATGATGATGATGATGATGATGATTATTATTATTATATTTTGTTTTCAAGCATTCCCAGAAGACTAAAATGTGCCCAGCACAGGGGCAGCCTTCCTGAGCTCCTAAATCAGGAGATTTGAAGATACACAGTTCCCTGAGTTACTGGCAGACGTGGTGGGCCAACACGAATTAACGTGATGGATTCACCGTGCTTAGAAAATGGAGCTACTAGGGAAAGGAAAAGCTCTTCCCTGGCCAAGAAGCAAAAGGGCAAGTGACAGAGCACCTTGAGGTGTTGATGGAGCACATCAAAGGCAGGGGTGGTGCCAGGTGCTGGTTCCCCTGCTCACAGCAGCCTCAGCTGATGCCAGGAAAGCTCGTGCAAGCACTGGCACCGTGTGCAGGGAGCGTCCCAATAAAGATGTGGGGACACCCGAAATAAGAATGGGAAAAGATCAGGAACAAGTGCAGGGGGTGGAGCTGCCTCCTGTACCAGCGCTGAGGTGTGTCCCTCAGCAGCTTTCCCCAGAGAAGGCCTGGGGTTTGCATTTGTTTTTTCACTTGTGCAGCATTTCCAACGACCCCTGTCCTCCCCAAGGGGAGTTTTGCAGCCGTGTCTCTCCACCAAAGCTGGACCCGAAACACTCCACAGCTTCGTGCTCCTGGCACCAGATGGGAATGAGATGGAGGGAGGAGAGCTGCATCTCTGGCTGCAGGGAAGGACTGTGGGCAGTCAGAACCGGGCTCAGGCGGCAAAACCAGCAGCGATATTTCTCCAGAGCACGGAGATAATTTGGAACAAAGGGATGCACTCACCACGTTGAGCTCAATCCCAAAATACACACCAAGGTCTCAGTCCAAGGCAGCACAGCCACTGTGAGCCAGATCCATCATGAGTAACCAGCTTCTCCTTAAAAAAACACACGCCAGTGACCAAAGCCAGGGTGGAGAATTACTGTCAGAACCAGAACAAACTCTGGAACATGGTTTAAAGCCTTTTTTTCAAGGTCCAGAAAATTCCAGCTGGCTCTTCCCTGTGTTTCACTGCAGCATCAGCCTCTTGTCTGCACTGTGGCTGGGGCCAGGGCCAGGAGGTGCCAGCTACTACAAAAGATCGCTCTTGTGCTATTCCTGCTTTGATCCAAAACAAAACACACTGGAAATTTTGGAAGAACATCTGTTCCCATCAAGCATCCAGCCCAAGCCTCCCAGACCCAGGAGCTCTGGGTAATTCAGTGGAAAAGCGAGGGAACATCTCAATTCGGAGATGCAGAATTTTTGGCAGCGTTTGCTGCTCTTTGCTGTGTGCACAGAAAGCCTCTCCTTTGTGCACACGAGCAGCTCAGTTCAGGGCCTTTCAGGGAGAGCAGAAAAGAGCTGCCTTTCCCATACACATTTTCCTCTAAGAGGAAAATACTTAAATAAACACGAAAGATACGTTCAGCAATTTTGAGAATGCTCACGCTGATTTTAATCGATTAACGGGCTTGTTTGGAGGAGGGGGGAAAACGGGCTTGTTACTTATTTCAGTGCAAAAGAGCATCCAGAGCATCTCCCACCCCAAGAGCTGCCACAGGCCCCACGTGACAGGATCCTGCCCAGACTGCAGCCACCGGGTTGACGAGATAACAAACCCTTTCTGTGGCTGCCTGTGCCTTCAGGCAGGGCATGACTCGGAAAAAGCCCACCCACAACAGGCAGCAGGTCTGTGAGGAGCAAGCCAGCCACGGGGCCATGTGATACCTCTGCCTTTCCTTGGATTTGGAAAGCCAGGCACCCTCGAGCTGCACGGAGCTTGGGCTCCTCTCCAGCCTGACATCGCTCGCCCAAGTCGCTCCCCTTCAAGCCCTCCCCTGCCCCAAGACTGGTGGCCAGTCTGGTGTCCAGAAAGAAAGACCATCCAGAAGTCCCAGGCTGCAAGGGCTCTGGATATTGCCACACTTGCTGCAGAGGCACGGCGCGTAAAACAGTGACTTGTGGTCTTAGCTTAGAGCTGAAATAGAGACGACGAACAAAGCAAGAGAAAAATCTACTGCAGTCCCCACTCTGGTGTGAAAGCACTGAAAAATATAGAGGGAATCTCGGCTGTAGCTCCAGCTCCAGGAGAGTTGCAGTTGTGGCATTTGCCACACGCTGCACAGCCAGAATCACAGCCAGGCCCATGCAGGCAGATGGGGAACGAGCAGAGTAAAGCTGCCTCCATCTACCCTACCCCTGCAGCTGTGTCTGACGAGCAGTTTACAACCAGCACCCCAGGATAAACCTAAATTAGGCGACAGTTTACCTCAAAATGCCATAAAGCCTCACGGTTTAGGAGGGGGCTGCACAGCCCTGCTCCTCCATCTCCAGGAGGGGCTGAAGGCTGGAGCTGGGTCACTCTGGGACCAAGGGAAGGGGTTGGTGGGTCAGAACCCCCCATTTTCCACACCAAACCTCCTGTGAGGCCCAGCTGCTGGAGCAGGATGGCCTCCCCTGCTCTCTGCCCATTGCTGTGACCAGGGAGCACACAAGGAGGGGGATTAATCCAGAATAAATCCCACTGGCAGAAAGAGGTGTTCCTGCAACATCCCAATTAGAGAGAGGTGCACGCAGCAAAGTCATCTGCTTCACACTCCGTATTTTTTCCCAGCAGCAGGAAAAAGGATTTCCTGTCACCCCCTAAATCATCAGAGCTTCTTGCCTGACTGTTTCAAGCACAGCTTTATTATCCCTTACATCAGCTTCTGGGGGCACTGTCCTTTTTTTGTCAGAGAATACCAGAGTTTGAAGTTCCATGTGTTGGGAGTTTTTTGGTTGGTTTTTGTTTCCTTCATCCACTCTGGTTTTGTTTCATTTTTTTCCTGGTAGGGGAACCAGTGACATTTCAAAGCAGCACATTTGCTGCATGCTCACTCAGAAAAAATTGAGGTCCTGTCTCTGCACTTTCCCTCAGAAAATGCCTCCCGAGCTTGCGGCGCCACAAAAAAGAAAATCTGATTTCACAGCAGCACAAAGACACAAATTACTCCAAAGCAAGGCCGTGCAAAATAAAACCTACCATTAAATCCAAGAGGCTGGAATCAGGAGATCCCATCTCTGATTATCCCCGTTCCCCAGCAGAAGCTTTGCCCGAGCTGGAGCTGCCGGGTCACATCCATTATTTTCTCACACGAACCATTAACCCAAGCAGGATCACCCATGGGGCATCCTGAGCACGAATGCAAAAGGCTTTGACATGGCATGGTTTTAATGCTCACACACAGCAGTATCTTCTCACAACAGGGAGAAGTGCCCAGGTATTGCTCTGGGCTGGAAAAGCATCTCAGAGCAGAGGCACAGAGATTTCGGTGTTTCCTGCCCACCGCTGCCTGTGCTTGACACCTCTGAGGCTGAAGGCAGCCCACACTCCCATCTCTCAGCCTCCCAAATTTCAGGGCTGAGAGGGTTTCAGCACCACTGGGGCTGAAGGCAGCCCACACTCCCATCTCTCAGCCTCCCAAATTTCAGGGCTGAGAGGGTTTCAGCACCTCTGAGGCTGTGGGAGGGTGGGTGCAGCGAGGTCGGGGAGTGGGACAGTCGTGCTTCGCTCAGGTTGGAAACAATCGGAGTAAAACCAAGCCTGAGCACAAGCTCGTCTCCACCCAAAGCAAAGCCATATGCAACCCGGCTCAGGAATGAGAACTATGCAGCCAGAGGTTTCCTCTAGTTATTGTTTTGGGTTTGGGCTGCAGTGGGCAGGGAGGGGAGGAACGAAAAACACAGAGGGTGCGGGAAAGGAGCCGAAACCCAGCAGAGCCACGAGAGCCTCAGCCTGACCTCGAGCCCTGGTTTCGGGGTGCAAGGCACGAGCAGTGATGCTCTGTGCCGTGATCCTCGCAGCCCCCACGGCTCCTGGCTGCCCCTGGGCTCGGCTGGAGCTGCCCAGCAGCTCGTGTCACACCCCTGTCCGTGTGACACCTGTGGCTGTGTGACACGTACGCGTGGCATCGATTCGATTTGCACTGACCCATCAATCTGGCACGTTCACCACGCAGCAGAGCAGACGTGGCAATGTCTAAGCAGGAACTGTATTAAAAAGATCAGACTCCAGCAGAATTCTTTTCCCCACAGACGTATGCCCAGGAAGACCCCAGATTTTCAGCTTTCCATCTCGACACAAAAGATGCAACCTGAAGCATGTGGTGTGCTGGGTGAGAGGTGCTGTGATTGCTCTTTCCCTCTTGTCCAGATTCAGCTAAACATTTTTTCAGCCCGATTTACCGACATTCTCCACTGCTCTGACTCCTTTCCAGACCCACTGGGAATGCAGGGCTGTGGAGATTCGTGGACGTTGACCCCTTAACTAATAAACTTCATGCAATCTGTGCCTAAAATCAGAGGTAAGGCATTGCAGTGTTACTGCCCAGCATTCCCTCCCAACATTCCCTGAGCTCCCAGCAAACACAGCAGTATTTCACCAGCTCCCTGTGCTCCTCATGCCAGCTCCTGGCTTTTTTGGTGCAGACAGGAGAGATTCAGGGAGCAGTGGTTTTGTAACTAAAATGATTTTAGCTCAAACTGCCAAGGAAATGGGTATTTTCACTTTCTCCCTGTCCCTACCTTTTGTCCTTCTGTTGGCATGAGCATCAGCCAAGCCAGGGAACTGATCCAGCTGGAAACTGTCTGCTTGTCTTTTCCCTTTCTGCTGGGTTAGTTTTCAGAAGGATCAGATTCCTAATCTGGCAGATCGCTCGAGAGCTGATTTTGGCACCAGAGAGAACACATGACCCAACAGCAGGGACTGAGATCAGCTGAAACCAAGCCTAAACCCATGCCCACGGAGAGCACCCATGGCCCACCCTGTGCCCACCCAGGCAAAGATCCTCTGCCTGCACAGGAGGCTCTTCCCTTGCTTCCAGAGGGGAACAGGCATTTTTGGGAAGAGGTGAGATGTGACCTCCCCTCTCCACCTGCTCCACTTTCACACCCCTTGCCACTGCTCTGCTGCCCCTTCAAAAAGGGCTCCACGCCAGCCTTGCTCTTGGATCAGTGTATCTTTCTTTAAGCAGCACCAGCCGCTGCCCAGGGATTTCTGTGCTCGTGGACAGCCCTGTATTTACCACAGGCACGTGGAAGATGTGCGTGTGCACACCCTGGGCAGATGCACGCAAGCACAGACCTAAAATATCCCCAAAATAAAATATCCCGGCTCCCACAGGCTGAAGGAATGGGCCGTGCTGCTGTGAGCCATTACCACCGAGCACGGGGTGTTTCTATGGCTACACCTTGCCTGGATTTCACTGCTGCTCCCAGCAGCACATTCGCCCTGTCTGTCTGTCTGTCTGTCTGTCTCTCCCTCGCACACACACACATCCCTTCTCTCCTCACTCAGCCTCCCCTCTCCACTCCAAATAACACCTCTGCTCTTCCTCCCACACACAGATAAAAACTCAGCGTGGCTTCTGTCTGGGACCCAGCAGAAGAGGGGGCCAAGGTTCTGATCCAAACTGCCCCCAAATGCCAGCAATCCCACAGCCATCTCCTGAACCTCCAGCCTCATTTCCAGCAAAGCTGGACCTGCCCATGTTTACTGGACATCTCTCGGGCTCCTTATGGTGGCACAGAACCAAGAGCAGGCAGACCCCGACGCTGCTCCCAAAAATCTGGAGAACTGGCCTGCTGAGGGGGAATAAAGAAGAAAATCTCTCCCAGGAAGGCTCGAACCAGGAGCCACGTGCAGAGGGGGTCAGCAGTCCCCTGGCCCCAAGGTGACTCGTTGAAATGAAGATCTGGGCTGGATGTTGGGGGAAATGCTAATGGCTGGGAGCAGCTCATGTCAAGCTGAATAAATCCCCTGCTCTCCATTCTGAAACACAATGGCACATGAATGACTAAGCAATTCTGATAACAATTCAATAGACAAATGTCAGCTTGCTTTGATTAAACATTACTTGTGGAGCTGTTTCAGGGCAGCTAAAGACACATCAGCCTGTCTGTCTCACCCCAGCCCAGGCAGAGAGACATTTATTTCACAACTACAACTGATTTTTTTTTTCCAAAGCAATTGGAACTCCTGTAGCATCTGAACTAAGTCTAGAATTATGCAAGCAGAGCAGGGAAAATAAAAAAAAAAAGCAAAATAGCCTCTCTCTATTTTAAGACCTGAGTTTCACTGTCACTTCTCCCTTGCTCCATCAGTTATCCCTTAGCACAGTAATAACATGGTCCAGTTTGGAGATACAGGTGGAACAGAGCCATGTAATTACCACATTTCCACATATATTCTTGTGTATTTGCAGCACCGAAAAAACACTCTAGCACAGAGTTAGTCCAGAAAAACAGTTCAATTTAGGAATGTGGCTGAAACACTCACCCGGGCTTTGATATGCCGCAGCTCTAACCCATTTTTAATGACTCCTGTCTGTGCTGTAGGTCAGCCCTTCACAAGACAATAACCCCTCCTTTCATTTTGGCAGAGCACATTTAGGTGAGCAGCCTCTCTCCTGTGGAAGCTTGCACCTTGCCAAGCCCCCAAACCCTGAGAGCTGAGAGGAGCAACCCCAGCCTCGCCCCCGGGCTGCTCCCCTCGTCTCCAGTCACTTGTGAAAGGAGCTGCTCAGCACTGCATCCGTAATGGGCACTGCAGTGCAGATGGCAAAAGCACAGCCACAACTCTGCCCTGCCTCCCCCAGCAGCCCTGGGTGATGCAGCACAGCAGCTCGGAGGAGTGAGGAGGGGAGGAGAGGCTGCTCCTCCTCAGGCATTTTCACCTTCCCGTCCATACAAGAGGCTATTCGGTGAAGCAAAAACACAGAATGATGTCCAGAAGATCCTGAGTGAAATCCTCTGCACTGCAGGCTGTGGGATTGAGGATTCCACCCTGTGAGATTGAGGATTCCGCCCTGTGGGATTGAGGATTCTGCCCAGTGAGATTGAGGATTCTGCCCTGTGAGATTGAGGATTCCACCCTGTGAGATTGAGGATTCCGCCCTGTGGGATTGAGGATTCTGCCCAGTGAGATTGAGGATTCTGCCCTGTGAGATTGGGGATTCCGGCCTGTGAGATTGGGGATTCTGCCCTGTGGGACTGAGGATTCTGCCCTGGGATCAGTGCTAGGCTGTGTTTCAGTGATGCTCATTGCCTTGGGGCTGGGGGAACACAAGGATCTCCCACCCCTCTGCTGCACAGATCTCCTGGTCACTAAGAAGGAAAACAGACCCTTGCAAACATCCTCAGTCACCACCAGTCCCAGGGGCCTCATTGCTGCCCTTGACCTCAGCCTAGGACAGTGAGTGATAATGTTATTTCTCTAATTTCACCCTCAGCAAAGTGCCTTGGCTGCTTTCCTTTCTCCTGGGCTGGGAAGGGGCCCGTGGAAGCAATCTGCCCTGGTACACACAGAACCCACATTTACAAGGGTGAGTCTGTGAGCTTGGGCTGTTCCTTGAGTTGTGACAATTGCCAGATGCTGCATCCTGCTGGCAGAGGCCTCAGAGGAGACATCCACACCGAGCACACACAAAAATCCACAGGGACAACGACCACACGTTTGTATATGGGTGTAGGCACACACACAGCAAATAACTAAAAGTCAGGAGAGTCCTGCTTGCCCCTGGCTGCGAAGTGGAATTCTCAGCTGATCTTTGCAGCTCCCATTCGAGAGCACAAAGCCACTTGCAAAATCACCAGGTTGGCCCTTGCAGCTTTGCTGTTTTCAGTATTCTTTGAGAGTTCCCTCTGATTTGCTTTACTAGAGAAACCTACTCAAAGGGATTTGTGTGCATGCTCAGCTTGATTTGTGAACTCCAACAGGAGGGGCAGCCAGTAAAATTAATGAGGTTCTGGGCAAATGATTGCCCATGCAGACCCGCAGACATAAAGCATTAACTGACTGTCTAATTAACAAAGGCCACGTGCCCGATTAAGCATGCAAACGCTGCTGCTGCTACACACACATTGACACACATTAATGTCTCAGCGAGGATACATTTGCAAGTGTCTGCTTGGCACGATGATGGAGCACGCAGCCTGCTTCCATAAACACTTGTCAGGATGCAGGATATACGTCCTGGAAATAATCTGCTGCCCGTTTTCTGTAACGAGCACGAATTCCTTCTGGGAAGCAGCACAGCGGGTCCGAGGGCACTGCTTGAAAGCCACCTTCTAGAAAGGGGCAAAGCAAGGACAAAGTGGCCTTGGGAGAAAAGTTTGAGCTGGGTTTCAGTGGTTTTGTCGTGCAAGTGAAGGGCTGATTTCGTGTCACAGTGTCTGTGCTGGGTGATAAGGGGTCAGGGGCACAGGGCCCCACTCCTCACTCTGCTGTGTCCTTATCACATCACACCCTCTAGGTCCTCATCTCCTTCCTGATTAAAGCTCAAGGGTTTGGGTTTTTTTTAAATTCACCACCATATTTTTTTTCCCAAAAAAAAGAGAAAAACGGTCTAAAACATCCAACAAAGGAGGCAGAAACAGCAATGTCTAGGAGGGGGTTACAGTACAGGATACCTGCTCTCCATCAGCTCACATAACTCAATTATGCTGCCAGATCCCATCATTTTGGGACACGGATATGAGCTGGGGAGGCCAGGAAGGCAGAATTCTGGAAAGCTCCTGGCAACCTCTGGTGCCAGAGGAGAAATTTTCGGCACCAGTTCCTGTCCTGGAGCAGGGTCAAACCAGCAGCCCACCCACAAAGGGAATTCCTGGGAATGCCACGGAAGCCAGGAGTGCAGGGGAGCTGTGGAGGGTCCTGGTCTGTGGTGGGACTGAGCTCCTCCTCACTTTAGATTGCTGAATGAGCAGATCCTGCCCTGTCCCCTCTCTGCTCCCTGCAGCAGGAATTGCACAGAGTCTCCGGAGCCTTGGCACTGCTGAGGGCTGCTGGGCTCACGGGGCTGAAGCTCGGGGTGTCCCCCAAGCCCAGACTCAGCCCCACTCCCCCTAAATTCTCAGAAACTCCCATTTCTCCAAGGATCCAGGGAGGCCAAGGGGGCTGTTAGAATAACTGGTTATGCCTGGGATGTGTTTCCTTGCTGCTGGAAGGTTTCCAAAGACATTTCAGGTGCTGATGAGACCTTCCAGCGCATCCATTTAGAGTCTGCAGCTCCCCTTCCTTCCTGCATTATTTACCACACAACCCCGAGCTGCTTAAAAGACTGTTTCAAGCTATTTTCTGAATCATCCTTCCCTCCCTTCGCTGCTTCATGTAATAATCTCTCCGAAATCTATTTTGGGAGTGGCATTTTGCAGCAGAGGCTTGTTTTGTTTGCTTTTTTCCCCAACTGCTCGGCTGCAGATGCAGAAAGTTGGTTGGTTACTGGGAAGTTGCTGACAAGGACAGGGCTTACAGATCCTGTGTCCTGAGGCCTCGCCTTGCTCCCCTGTCCTCTCTGGGATGGGGATGGGGAGGCTCAGAATGACAAGAGCAAGGCTGTGCCCATTAATTTGCTCCTGCAGAGCTGCTCCTGGCGATCAGAGCTGCAGGCAAGGGCTTTCTGCAGGGTTGTGTGAGGATGGCAGCTCATATTGATTTCTCAGAGCAAGGTCCCCGACAAAGGTTTGGATTCCTGAATTATTCTGGTTCTGTGCAGAGCACGGTGAAAAGGAGGGTGGACGTTGCCAGCAGCTGGGTTACGGAACAAAAATAACACAAGAGGGGGTATATTTTGAGCTGGACAAACTGGAAAATTATTTTTTTCAGAAATAACCAGAAATCTTGAAAAATACCTCAGACCTTATCCTGGAACCGAAGCCATTTTGACTCAGAGAAACTACACTTAATTCGCTACCTCCACGCAGTTTGTCAGCCACCCAACATTCATATCAGATTAATATTTGCAATTCAGCTGCCCTGCTCTTACCCTGAGAGCATCTGACCGGGAAGTGACTGCACTTCCACACCACAGGTTCAAAGCCAAAGTGCTGCGCTTGCTTCAGCAGTTTTTGGCAAAGTTCAGCGCAGTTCTCAGCTTTGAAGCATAATTGCCCAACAATAGCAGTGACTCTGGTCTCCAAAGGCCAAAAGGAGAGAGGGAGAAAGGAGGGAGGTGGGAGGACAGCTGAGAATGGCACATTTCAGATGTGGGATACAGCTATTTCTTTTTCGGAGTCCTATTTCTGGAAGACTGGACGGCTAAAACAAGACAGCAAATCTAAAATGAAAGATCACACTAGAAAGCGCACACACCCAGACACCACGGCAGGCAAGAGCTGGGGGACCTGTGTAATCACAGCTATAATGATTCTATAATTTCACATCCAAACATAATTAGTCGAGGTACGTTCTTTGACAGCTAGAGATTTGCAAAATTAGGGTCAAGCAGGTTCATTTTTTTAATTGCTCTCATTTCCCCCCTCTGTGTTGTTTCTTGTCGCTTTATAGGCTCCTCCCTGGGCCAGATTCATCCCTGGGGTAACCCCCTTTTTAAAAAATGCCCCCCAGAGCTGATCTTTTGTCCCCTGGAAGCAGGGAAGCACGGCAGCAAACAGCTCTGCCTGCGTGACTGCCCCGTCACGTGCTGGCACATCTGAAGGACTGTGTGTGCAGCTTGCCAGCCCTAAGAACCCAATTCCCTGGGAAAAAAAAATAAAAAATCCAACTGTGGGCTGCTCTCTGCTTCATACATTCTTGCTGTCAACAGCAGCAGCAGCAGAGTGCAGGCATCCAGCCTAATTCCAGCCTAATTCCAGCAAGATTAGTGCCCGCAGTTCCGGTGGCAGCAGGATGTGCAAGGGGCTGCTGGAATGTGCAGCCAGATTCCATTCTCTGGTTGGATCCCACCGGGCCAAAGCAGCCAGGATGGGAAGTTTTCAGTGTTCAGACATCCCATTAAATGGTCTCTCTTCAAGGTGATGCTCCCTTGGGTTGGGCACGTCAGGGATTTGAGTTGGGGATGCGTTTGCTCGCTCTGTGTTTAAGCCACCAGGGAGGTGGCACCAGTGACACACCGTGGTCCCTTCCAGCCTGGCCCATCCTGGGATTCTCCCACAGGGGTTTCCTCAATCCAAACCAACAGGACCCAATCCCAGAGGCTCAGTCCCATCAGCCCCAGGAGCCCAAAGCCAGCATTGCCAGGCTGGTTTTGGGCTGCCGAGGGAGATCATGACCTGCTCCATTCACACAAGTGAGGAGCCACCCACTCACACCCCATTTTAGAGGGCAACATGGTAAACTCCATCAAAATGGACTCTAGGATGCCAGGGGACAAGCTGAAAATACTATATTCAGCCTGCCAGCAAAGGCAACAGAGTCTGGGGGAGGGAAAAAAACGTAAAAAAAATCCCATTCTAGCATCTGCAGCNTTGAGTTGGGGATGCGTTTGCTCGCTCTGTGTTTAAGCCACCAGGGAGGTGGCACCAGTGACACACCGTGGTCCCTTCCAGCCTGGCCCATCCTGGGATTCTCCCACAGGGGTTTCCTCAATCCAAACCAACAGGACCCAATCCCAGAGGCTCAGTCCCATCAGCCCCAGGAGCCCAAAGCCAGCATTGCCAGGCTGGTTTTGGGCTGCCGAGGGAGATCATTACCTGCTCCATTCACACAAGTGAGGAGCCACTCACTGACATCTCATTTTAGAGGGCAACATGGTAAACTCCATCAAAATGGACTCTAGGATGCCAGGGGACAAGCTGAAAATACTATATTCAGCCTGCCAGCAAAGGCAACAGAGTCTGGGGGAGGGAAAAAAACGTAAAAAAAATCCCATTCTAGCATCTGCAGCCCTGGTGAGGACACCTGAAGTCTGAACACATGGCTGCTCCTCTGGGACAGCCCTGCCTGCTCATGGGGGGCAAATCCAAGAGTTTGCAGCTCATTATCCAGGCTGGGACACATCAGCCAGGGCTGGGTGAGTGGCTCAGAATCCCCACATCAGCCAGGGCTGGGTGAGTGGCTCAGATCCCCACATCAGCCAGGGCTGGGTGAGTGGCTCAGATCCCCCAGTGCTGTAATGGGGTGACAGTTTGGCAGCATCAGCACTTGGGCTGGCCTTTGTCCCTCACAGATGTTGCTGTGCTGAGGACGAGGAGGTGTTTATTTGGCAGGATGATGGTGTCCTGGCCCGTGGCACTCGGCCAAACAGCCCAAGGCCAGCTCTCCACACACTGCAGGGTTTCTTTGGCACCTCTCCCGAGCAGCTTGGTTGCAGCACTGGTGGGGAAGGAGGGAGGTGGGAAAGGAGGGGAATCCTCCAACTCTGCAATGCCCAGGCTCTGCACAGCCCAAGGCAGTGCCACTGGAGCTCCTCAGAGCTCACGTGCCCAGGTGGCAGCTGTGGATCAGATGCTTTAAGTGCAATAAAAGAGAAAATGTCATCTTATTGTTCTCACTCATCTGCTTGTCATAACGCCACTTATCTCCACTGATCCCGCTTCAGGTGCAGCCAGGCTGGGGTGGGTGCACTGAAGTCCACTGAGCAAAGCCTGGGAAAAGAATCTCTGCGATATTCTCCTCCCCATGTGTGCTACAGAGACAGAAAATATTTCCTTGGTAAGCGCCAAACTTTTGTCACTTGTCTCTGTGTCAGTGTAGAGTAACTGTGCTGAAGTTAATAATTTTAATTTCTAGAACTGTCAACTCACTATTTGAGAACTTTCTAAGTATCCAGAATTAACAGCTCTTGTGATTTCCAGTGGCGCAGATGAAATCAGAACCTGGCTTAATTTTAATGCAGAGAACAGAGGAGGATCAAAAAAAGCTTGGCACTTCTCTGCCTTCGTGGATAAGCTCTGTGAGGTTCACTGTTTCTAGGTTTGGGGACATTTTGGGAGGATATTGCTTCAAGTGACAGCTTTCCATTTGCACTGCACTTTTACACACACTCAGTATTCCCAAACCAGAACACGTGGAGCTCCTGAATGAATACAGAGGTTCCTGTCTGCTCATTTTAAACTCTGCAATAAGCAGCATTCCCCAATGTCTGCTACTGCACCAATCATTGATAAAATCAGCTCTCAAGTTTCTGTCTCAGTCTGCCATGACCTGATGCAGTGATCACTAAGGAGACAGGCCTAGAAATCTTCACCCCGAGAGCCAAGCTGAGTTCTCAGCATTTTAACAATGGAAAATATAAATACTGCGGGAAGTACTGGGAAAAACAGCACCTTGTTACTCCAGAAACGCACAAATACTTTAAAATGCAAATTGGCTTCATGTACTTTTGAACTGGAATAAATCCTCACCTTCAAATCCACCCTTCCCTCCTCCCCGAGCTTCAGCGGGGATTAATAGTCCTGTGTGCCAAGAGAGTTCAAACACTATTTTTAATCACATCTTACAACCACACTGTCCCAAATGCTTTGCATGACAAAGCAACCGAGGGAGCGAAATGAGAGAGAACCGTGACGCGGAGAGAAATTCGCGCCTCGGATCCAAAGGCCTCCCAGGAAAGAGGGATCTCAGAAGGCAGAGGAAAGGCAGAAGGGGAATGGGGCTGGAGCAGAGCCTGACAAGGTGGAGGGAAGGCAGGGAATGTTTGGTGGAACGGATGGAGCTGCAGGAGCTCGGGCTGGGGCACAGGGAGGGCACTCAAGGACACTGCAGAGCTCGCAGGCGCTCCGGGCTGGCGCTGAACTTTCTGTTCCCGGCTGCCTGTTTTGGAGAATGTCCTGGGGATGCCTCCCCTTGGGAGGAGGTGATGGAGCTGCCCAGGCCGTGCTCCCGCTGCAGGGTGACAGTGGCACACAGGCACGCTGTGACACCGCAGCTTTATATGGCCCTGCCAGCTCCTGCTGGGCCAACGTGCTGCGATTTGCAGGGTTTGCAGCTCCAGGGACCCTCGGTGCCCACAGGAGCAGCCACTCAGCACATCCAAAATTGCTTCCAGCTCTGCTCCGGGTGTTGCTCAATTCTGCCCCACGCTCTGCAAACTCCCTCGCGCTGGGATTTGAAGCTGGATAAACCTCAGCCAAAAAAGAAGCCTGGAATGCTTCGCCCAAATCTGTTCAGGGATCCCAGAGGTCATTACAAAAGTGAGTAAATATTAACATGCTCCCTTTCAAGGCAGCGTGTACAGTCAGTGTGTCAGACCCGGGAAGCTTCCCCTCCTCCAGCATTCAAGCTGGTGTGGACAGGCTGCAGCAGAGAGGTGGAAGCTCAAGTTTGGGTCACTCTCTGGTCCTGCAGACCTCCCCAGGCACTGAACCAGGGCTGCAGGCTGGGACAGAATTCAAAATGTGCCTTGGGCACCCACAAGGTCCAGCCACAGGTGAGTAACAGAAATACAAATGGTTTGCCTCCCACCAAACCCAATTAATGAGATTTATAACGCTTTAACCCTGATGGTCCCTAACACGAAGCAGGACAGTCAGCACCCAGGCGTGTTTGTCAGCTTTGCAGTGGCAGCTCAGGGAAAGTTCCTGTGCCTCAGTGCTCCCCTCCTTTCTCTGCCTTTCTCCTCATGCTCCCAAATGCCACTTGAACCTTTGAGGGACAGATCCAAGCCCAGCACTTCCTGCAGCTCTTTTCTGTGTGCTGGGGCCTGTCCTCCGTGCAGGAGGGGTTTTTGCTGTGTTCATTTTCCAGACAGGAGCTAAAAGCAATCAGCCTGTTTCTTGGAAAGGGGCAGGGGGTGTCTCAGCAGTCAGCCAGCAGTGACCTGAGCTCGGGAGGATGGACAGGAGGACAATGACACTTCTGTGCTGCTCGTCACCTGACCAGAAACAAACTGGCATTGACCTCACCCCGACGGGGGACAGACACAAATGCCAGGGCACAGAAATGGTGAGGGCTGTTCACAGTGGAAATGTCAGAGTATCTCAGCCCTGCTGGCTACACGAAGGGCTGCTGCTCCCACCCCAGCACAAACTGAGCCCTGCAGAAGGGGCCACGCGTGGTCCATCAGCGAACGCTGCTCCTCAGCCTCATTAAACTTCCCTGAAATGATAAATCTGCCTCTAAGAAAAGGCCACTGAGAAGGTTTCAGGCTGAGGGAGAAGGATTTTGAGAGCCCTGTGCTCAGATAAGCAGCCTGTGCTGGATCCTAGCTAGAACATCTCCTGGGCACCCTCATGGTAATTATTATACAAGAAATAGTTTAATATGAGATTAAGCTCCTGCATCCTTTGTACTCCACAAAGTACAAGGCAGGCAAGGAAACAGAGGAGCTTTAGAATTGTCTCATGTTCCCACACATGACTGCTGTTGCTGCTCAGCTCTTAACCAGCACAACAGAAACCTGAAGTCAGAATTCCCTGCACAGCCAGTTCTTCCATGAACTTCTCAATGCAAGGAATGCAGGATTGGGCAGCATCACGCAGGGCCAGTGCCCTTCCCCTGCTCTCTGCTTGCTGGGGACCCCTGGAAAGGCTCACACTGAAACCTGGTGCTGTACTCAGGCAGATCCTGTTGCCCATGAAAACAGGCTGCACACACTGCTTTGTTTTTGTAGGGTTGCTAGGGAGCACTGTTACTATTATTGATTTTTGTAAGGCCTCTGAACCACTTATCAAAACAAGTTATTCCACAGGCACCACAAGGAACGAAGCCTGGTTCCCTGCAGCTCTGTGCCCTCCATCCCTGAACTTTAATTCCCACTGCAGTGGCCTCTCCCTCTCCCAAAAGCCAGGATCTCCCTCCCACATCTCCCCGGTGCTTAGCAGAGCAAGAGGAGCAGAAGCAAGAGCTGGGTCACCACTCCAAACTTGTTTATTGGCTGGCTGGGAGCTACAAACAGTGGCTGATTGCTAAATTTGGCCTATTTCACTCTCGCTGGGGGATTAATATTGGACTTGCTCTGCTCTCCAGTCATCGGTTTGCATAAAATTTGTAAGAACTCATTCTCTCTGCGAGTTGATGAATTTAGCTGAAAATTGGCCAAAAGCTTTTTCTGAGAGGAAAACGGGGCAGTGGATGGGCAGGAAGTCAAGCTGCAGTGTGGAAATCAGGCTGGAAGCACAGACAGTAAGGAACTACCTCAATTTTGCAACCAAATACACAGGGAAAAAACCAGAGCACCTCATTAAGTCCCAGATACTCAGTATCACATTTGTAGCTGCCTCTGATAATGATTCTTCTGACACAGACTATTTACTGAACACACCTTGGATCTGGCAAGTGGCAGAGCACTGATGTGATGAATATTCACACATCAGATGTTGCAATTTTAACGGCATGGAGACCATTAAAATACCAGGGTCCGGAGTGAAAAAGCAAATGGAAAAGACCCGAGAAACCCAAGCCTTGAAGCTGGCCACTTGTTAATGGCAGCTTTGCACCTTTTCTACCAGACAGCAGAGATAAGTAGCCTTCACTTTCTTGAGTTTGTCTATTAAAGGACCTTTTTTGGGAAAATTTCTCGTGGTTGCTAACAAACACTGAGCTGCACCAGCCTTAGCAACACAGGGAGAGCGTAGGTGTGAGGCACCTGTGAACACACGGCAACTGTGTCTTGGTGTGTTTGTGTGTGTGTGTGTGTTTGTGTGTGTCTCCTAACGAGGATTTCTGCACAGGGATGGGGCTTGGGGCTGCACAGACCCAGAGGAACAGGATCTGCTCCTCTGGTCACCTTTGCAACACAGCAGGTGAGTAAATGTGGAAGGCAGCACTCCCAGGAGGAGGCAGGGCTGTGTAAACACACATCACATCCCATGCGCTGCTGGAGGTGGGCAGGGACCTCTGGACATCACTTTTTTAGGCAAGGCCACCCAGAGCCAGGTGCCCAAGACCATGTCCAGACAGCTTTTCAAGTATCTCCAAGGATGGAGAGTCTACAAACTCTTTGGGCAAATCCTTCCAGTTCTCCCCAATGTTCAGACAGACCCTTTTGTGTTTTATTGTGAGTCTGTTCCCTCTTCTCCTGCTGCTGGGCACCACGGCAAAGAGCCTGGCTCTGAGTTCTTTACAGCCTCCCTTCAGTTACTGATACACCATAGAATGGAATCATTTTGGTTGGAAAAGCCCTCCCAGCTCATCGAGTCCAAGCCGTGCCCAATCCCCACCTTGTCCCCAGCCCAGAGTACCGAGTGCCACCTCCAGCCCTTCCTTGGGCACCTCCAGGGATGGGCACTCCAAACCTCCCTGGGCAGTTCCAAGGCCTGAGCACCCTTTCCATGCGGAAATTCCTGCTGCTGTCCAAGCTGAGCCTCCCCTGGCCCAGCCTGAGGCCGTTCCCTCTCCTCCTGTCCCTGTTCCCTGGGAGCAGAGCCCGACCCCCCCGGCTGCCCCCTCCTGTCAGGGAGTTGTGCAGAGCCAGAAGTTCCCCCTGAGCCTCCTTTTCTCCAGGCTGAGCCCCTTCCCCAGCTCCCTCAATGATGAGATCCCCTCTGAGCCTCCTTTTTCCACACAGAACAGTCCCAGCTCTCAGCTTCTCCTCACAGGAGAGATGCTCCAGTCCTTTCATCATTTTTGTGGCCCTTCACTGCTCTCCTCCCAGTAGCTGCACGTCTCCCTGGTCCTGGGGAGCCCAGAGCTGAACACAATACTCCAGACACGCTTAGGAGCACAATCCAGAGTTCCTAAGAACTGTCAAGGGGGGAGAGCACCACCAGCAGAGTGACAGGAATTTGGTTTTGTGAATACGTTTTTCCTAAACCTGGAGACTCCCTTGTCCTTGCTTTCCTGCTCTGATGTGACTCTGGGACAAACAGCCTCAGGTGAGGAGGAATTTGGTGACCAGGAAAAGGAACCAGGAGCTGGGAATGCCCTGACCCTACGGAGCAGGGCTGTGCACCATTCCCAGGCTCTCCAGGCAGGACTGAGGCAAGCAAGGACAAAGCAGCAGCTCCTAGATCAGTATCTCAGAGAGGTCCACAAACATTACTACTCATCAGCAAGGAGAAGAGTTTCATCTCGTGTGAACAGCTCACTCCCCAGAGTCCCACCACATTCAGCAGGACGCTGTTTATACTGAAGAAGGCTTTTTATTGACTCTTTTCTCTCAAATAATTGATAAGCTCCCTCTGCCGCCCCAGTTTGATCAGCCTCAACCCCAGTTGTGCCCAAGGTCTGGTCTAGTTCCAGCCCATCTCATTATCTCGAGCTCCAGGAGCAGGTGGTGTTTACAGGACTTGGATTCCTGCACAAAGAACACAAATCTGGAGGCCACACTAGGGAAACAAAACTCATTCAGGACAAACACAGCTGAATTTCATTCTACGTCCCTTTGCATTATTCCCATCCCATTTCTTTTTCCTTCTGCATTCTCATTCTCTCTCTCCTCCCTCGTTGTCTTTTCTCCTCTGAGGGATGGGGTCAGCATCCATTGAAATCAGGGAGGAAACTCCCACAGCCTTCAGGCCTCTGGAACCTCTCAAACCTTCTGCCCTCTCCTCCCTGGGCAGCAAAATCAGCTCAGTGAGTGTCCAAGTACGGGGAGATCATTAAGCCACAGAACAGAGTGAAGGCCATGGGAGATTCTAGACCCATCCCCCGGATCCAGTTCAGATCTTTTTTCCCTGGGCTAAAAAAGTGAGGATTGTGTTATGCCTGGATGGATTCTGGGAGCCATGGAGAGCCAGAAGGTCCCCCCTGAGCCTCCTTTTCTCCAGGCTGAGCCCCCCCAGCTGCTCCTCACAGCCCTGACTCCTAATTCAGAGTTCATCCCTAATTTCAGGGTTTGAAGCTCCCCCTTTCACAGACGCTCGGAGTTTGTGTCCCACCACACCCCATCCAGACCCAAATCCTGAACTTGAACCCCAGCTCTGCTTCCCAGTTGCTGCCAAACTTCCCATTCAGCCATGCTCAGCTTGAAACTGGGCTCCGTGCTAAGCCCTGTGGGAAGCTGCAATGGAACAAAATGGGCTACAAGGTTGTCGGACTTATTTTTCACTCCTTACATTAACTAATTAGCTTTCTTCCTCATTAAAGTCCCTTCAAGCATATCAATTACCCAGCTCTGGTGGCGAGGACGCCACAATAGCCCTCGGTGCAATCAGATGAGTTGGAATTCAGCAGAGCAGACCAACAGGGTGGAGGGTTGGGTTACCCGTGTGTCAGCAGAAGGGCATTGTTCTCCTGACCTCCCTCTTGCAACAGGAGCTGAATGGTGGCCGGGAGAGGGCAGAGGAAATGCCAGCAAAACAGCACAATAAGCATCTCCCAAGGAGCTGCAAGGGGAAACCAGGGCTGGGACAAAAGGCCGGAGAAATAGCCAAGCGTTGGTCCAAATTTAGGACAGCCTAAAACTTGGCCTCGGCCTTCTTTTGTTTCTATCTGATGGGAGCGGCTTTGCAGTTCGTGTCTTGGTTAGAACAATTCCACCTCTCCCCTCTAGGAAAACGGGGAAGGAAAGGGATCTGCCTGGGCTGTGCCCCTGCTCTCAGCACCTGGTGGCCCAGCACTCACCCACACCAACCGTGTTTATCCCAGCAGCTCAGCACAGCAGGCTTCCACAGGGAAATTCCGGATCCGCTCGTTTTTTCCGAGCCAGTTTGTCCCAGCAGCATCCCACTGATGCCCTGCTGCTTTACCTGGTCCTTGGCACTGTCCTGCACCTGAGCTGGCCGGTCCCCATCTGCCAGAGGCTGCCACAGCCCCGCTGCCCTCAAGTGCAAACGGTTCCACGGGCACCAACAAAGCCCAGGCAGCAGCAGTGACACCGAATCTGCCCATCCCAAACCCCCACGTTCAGCTGGGCACGGGGACGAGGCTGCGCTGCTCGGTGCAGCTGAATACTTAAAAGCACGCAGACAATAAGAATGCATTAAACTTTTATCTCCAGTGCTCCAGCTACAATAAGCAATCAAAGAAATTGCCACTCTCCCAGGGCTCCCGATTGCCTAGAGGAAACCAACTTTTGTCTGGGTTGTGTGGATGTGTGTGTGTGTGTGTGTGTGTGTGAGGAAGGATGGATAAAAGGATCTCAAATACCAGCTGCAGTGTTTGGCTACTTTGCATTAGGCAAATGATGAGCGCTGAGCACGGCACAAAGCTCGGGCAGAGGCGGTTTTATGCACTCACCAACAGGGAGGAAGAAATAAGACATTTCTCACTCCAAAGATTTTCATGATCAAGCCCAGTTTTTGGCCTGTTTTGGGGTTTTTTCCCCCCTCAAATGTGAGTTTTATAGGAGACAATTACCAGCCTAAAATTCCTATCAGAACCACACTGTGAAAAACCCCTTTGCACAAGGCTGCCTTTCCCATGATCCAAATTTTGGGAGGTTGGATGTCACTACAGGCAGGTGTAACTCACCTTTCCATGAGTGGCAGCAATAGCAGGATTATCAAATCACATCACAGTTTCTAAAACTACAACAAACTGATTGAAAAGCTCTCATAAAAATTACACATGTTCCTTTTCACGTTACTCTCTGGCCATTTAATCATGTAGAAATTTCATTTCTCATTAAATATCCACAAACTGGCCACTTTCCTCATGAAGTATGCATGAATTATAGAATTCCTTATGCTCCTGAGAAAATAAACCACTTTAATCTGAGAAAATTCTCCATTTTATAATGTCAGAATGCTTTCTTTTCCTTTTTTGACTCAGAACCAGGGTGGTTTCAGAAAAGGTGGTGTTTGGCATGAACCAGCCTTTTCGTGTGAAGGGAAAAACTGTTAAAAAGAAAAATAAATTTAAAAGACAAAACAAAACAAATGCTGGTATAGATAATTTCGAAACAAATCTTTGCTTTTCAAACATTGTCTTCTTGTTTATTTTCCCACAATCCTTTAATGGGCAAAATTCCCTGGTAAGAAATCATAGTATTGAAATAACTTTCTGTTTTCAATCCACTTTGTTTCTTGGTTTCCCATTTTTCTGTGGATGTTTTTTGTCTGTCCTGCAGATAAAACCGTGTGAGTAGGAACGAGGTATTTGCTCAAGGAACTACGACACCAATTTTCTCCATTTGATTTTAACCCAGCACCAGGAAAAAGCTAAAATTCCCCCATGTGCACAATTGTCTCACTTGCAATAGCACCTCTCAGCAAAGGATCTGCACGAGCTTTACCAAGGAGAAGTGTGATGATTTACAGTCTGTTAAAAATAAACTTGACAGCGTATTAAAAATAACCTTTTTGAGAAGTCCTTGCTGCTCAAAGCATGGCTGGATGGAGCTCTGAGCACCCTGGGCCAGTGGGAGGTGTCCCTGCCCTTGGCATGGGGTGACACTGGGTGATCTTTAAGGTCCTTTCCAACCCAAACCATTCCATGTGAAATAACTATTTTGCCTTTAGAGCCTTAAACATTTCCGGCTCTGCCTGCATCCCCCCCAGTTTGGGATTCCTGCAGCAGCTTGGGCTGTTTCACACACCTTTCCTTCGCATTCTTTCATGGTTTTCCACTTCCAGAAAGACATCAAACTAACGTGCTCTCACCTCATCCCCAGAATATCAAGGGGATGCTTTAAAATCAGAGGCACAGAAACATTTCCCTGTGCAAATGGAGCAGCCGTGTGAAAAAGGAGAGTGCCTCCTTCTCAGGATGGGAAGGGATGAGGAGGGAGGGACAAACGAGCCTCAGGAAGGAGATTTCATGAAGAAATGTGCTTTTTTTTTTCCCTGAGAATAAGCAGCATCTTCCTGAGAGCCATCATTTTGATTCACTGCTTCACGTGTAAATAATTTACCAGGCTAAAAGGTCAAGAGCTGCAGGTCCTTAGAGAAGGGGAGAAAAGTGCAAGCTGTAAATAAGGGACGAGTAACTTATGTGGAGCATAAAACACGTTATAGGCAGCAAATGCACAAAGAGGGAAATCACAGCTCCACAACCACCTCGCAGAGGCAGAAATAACCTCTACCCCATGCTGCATCCCCTTGAACTTGACTTGAGAGCAGGAAGCACACTGAATACGATCTTTTGGGATAGAAATTACACTTTTAAATTAGCTCCACGACGCCCAGATGTGCTGCTGACGGATGCATGAAACAGAGGGGCGAAAGAAATTAATTTCCAGCCTCCTTGTTTTCATCTTTTCATCCTCTGATGTCAGGGTAATTGCTCCTCTGCTCCTGGATGTGCCAGTGCAGTCCTTGCCTCTCTCCAGAAGGTGAGGGAACAGCTGCTTTCCTCCCTGACACCAGTGGATTTCCAATCAGCTGTCAGGCAGCATTAGATCCCTGAATGCTTCCAGCTTTCCTCACGCTCAGGAACTCCAAATGTGGGGCTGCACTGCCCAGTTTGAGGCAGAAAAGATCAAATCTGCACGGGTTCAAAACTAGATCAAACCCCAGGGAAGAAATGCTGGAAAGACAAGCAGTACAAACAAGCAGAGGACCACTGAGGACCCCAGGGTGTTATCCTGACCTGGATATTCAGGTGGAAAGATCAGGAACAAGCAGCACTTTGTCCCACACAAGCCACTCCTCACGGTGGTTTTTACAGCAGTGCTGCCCTCAGTAGTGAAATCTGTGCTATGGAAAATTTCCCAGGCTCAGGCAAGGAAAGTAAATAGTGGGCTTGGAGAAACGGGATTTCATCCAGCAGCTTGCACAGATAGCCCAGGTTTTTGGGTTTACTCCCATCTCTGACACTGCATTCCAGAGCAATCACACGCTATTCATTTCCCCAGCAAAAAGCCTGTATTTCCCTGCCTAGAGGGGCAGTTATTGACTTCATCAGCTCAATTGGCATTTTTCATAAACATTTCTAAAACATATGAAAACTTCAAATGCCAGGCAACTCTTCCAAGGGATTATATTACACAGATAAACTCCAAGGCTTCACTTGATGATCTAGTGTGGAAAATTATCCCTTCTGCATATATGGCAATAATGTTTATATTATTTTTGCCACATGCTTTCAGCCTTTCATAATAATGGAAACAATGATATAAGAACGAACAACTGACATTTCTGTTTGAGGACACAGCATGCATTCCTCTGAAAGGCTCTGCAGCAGCTTTGCAAATATATTTTCCTTTGGTACTTGCAGATACTTTGAGCTCCAAATTGTTTCAGTTACAAGACAGAACCCACCAAAAAAACAGAGAATAAAACACCACCCTGTGGAGGTGGGCATGTTGAACACAACTTCTATTTACTTCCATCTCTGTTCTAACACCAGCCACTTCTATACTATGCATATGCATGCACACACTCACATATATATATACATATTTACATATAAAATAAACCAGTGTACAAATTTCAGTGCAGTGTTTCAGAAATAGAGTGATTCAGAAAGCGTGTGGTGTATACAGCATATGCTCCATGGGTGATATGTTGCCCAGCACAAATGGCAAACATGCAGGGAATAGACATTTTCTTCCAGAGCTCTGGAGCCTCCAAAAGATTGGCAGGCTGGGTGTGTGGTGCACATTCTCTGGGAGAGAATTACGGGCTGGGGAACATCCCTGCAGCTTCCCAACTCTTCCAATAATTTGCCACCTGCATGGCCAAGCTGTTGGTTCTGTAAATCTCCAGGATCTCAAAACTCTGGCCAGAGAAAGCTCCCGGCAGCGCTGACCCCGATCCACACACAGCCCCAGGGAACACGGCTTTAACTCCTTCAAAGGCTGGGGCAAAGATCAAACATGGCTTTGGGGCTGCTGACACCGAAAAAACCAAACCCAAGCACACCTTTCCTCTGCTCCAGCAGCTCCTGCTCTCTCCTGAGCAGGGTTGTGTTCCTGAGCTCAGCTCCAAACAGGCTCCCCAGGGAATGAGCACGGCCCCGAGGCTGCCAGAGCTCCAGGAGCGTTTGGAAAACATTCCCAGGGATGCACAGGGTGGGATTATTGGGGTGTTTGTGCAGGGCCAGGAGTTGGACTGGCTGATCCCTATGGGTCCCTTCCAACTCAGAATATTCTGTGTGAATATTCCACCTGAGCTTCTGCAAAACAACACAACCCTACAAAAAGCAGGCAAAGGCGGCCCAAAGCCAGCAGGCACAGCTGAAATGCACCTGAAGGACAAGAGTGAATTTAGCTGCACTGCCACTCTGCTGGATTCACCTTGGCTTGGATCAGCTCGTTCCAAACCTCACCTTTTTACAGCTCCCATGCACAGAGGCAGCAGGGAAGGATCTGGGTTGCAAATACACCAGGGAAAAAGCTCCCCTGCCAAGGACAGCAGAGCAGATTTGGGTCTGTGCTGCTGGAGGTCTCAGCAGAGAGAGGAAGGGAAGCAGCTTCCACAGCTCCTGCCTGGGAGCAGCTGGGTTTTGCCTCTGCAAGGGTGCCCATGGTAATTCCATCTGCATTTAGCACAGGCAGTGCCTGGCCACAGCCACCTATCCCAGGTTTGTCATCTTAACCATCGGCAGGGCCAGAGCTGGGAGAAACGGGACTCAGAAAGTGGCTCCTCATTTTGTGGCAGAGGTTGCCAGGGCAAGGAAGAGCAAACTGCCAACTATGTCTCCTCTGAACAGCTTTGTCTTTCAACGGAGATGTGGAAAACCTCAAGAGAGGGAACAAACCTTCTCCTCTTCCCAGCCACAGCGATCACCCCCACTGCAAATCACAGAACTCCAGGATCACTGAGGGTGGAAAAGCCCTCCCAGGCCATCAAATCCAACCTGTGACCAATCCCCACCAGAGCACTGAGTGCCACGTCCTTGGACACCTCCAGGGATGGAAACTCCAAATCTCCCTGGACAGCCCCTTCCAGTGCCTGACCATGCTTTCCAGGAAGAAATCCTCATGATCAGGGATGTCAGATCTCAACAAGGAACAGCACAGGGTCCAGGGGACACTCTGGAATGTTGGCTTTTCCTGCCTCTCCAGCAGCTGCCCTGCTCCCGAGCACTGGAGATGGGCAGGATCATGCCAGGCCTGGTGCCAGGCCAAACGCAGAGGTGGAAATCTCGTCCCCACTGCTGAGGAAGGAACAAACCCCATCTCCACAGAGAATTAACAGAGATCACGCCCTGCAGCAGGAATTGATTTGTACAAACCCAATGAAAATGAGAAGATGAGGGGACAAGGACTCAAACGAGTGTGAACACTGAGGGAAGCACAGGCAGGAATTCCACATGGGAATACACAGCCTACCAGCTCCACACCCCTTCCAGGACCTTCTGGCTCATGCAGCATCACAGTGTGAGTTTTCAGTGAGAGCTTTAAGGGGCAGAAATGAGCACCCATGGAAACAGATTTCATTCACACCACTTTTTGGGAACAACTTGGTTTCGTCGGCCAATTGCAACAACTCTGAACTCTTTGCAGGCAGCTGTGGCAGAGATGGCTTTTCCCCTATGATATCAGAATTTCCATGGGAAGAGGTGCTGGTTCAAAGCTCTTGTGATTGTGGTGACAGGAACGGGGTGAAGAAGGGGGGCTGAGAAAGGAGGAAATGTGCAAGGCAGTGGTGACAAAAAAAGGACTGACCTCTGGCTCTGATCATCTGTGACAGAAAGTGTGACTGGAATGAAGGTTTTTCACAATTAAATTACACAATTGTTTTCACAATTACAATTAAATACCCACATCTCCCTGGCCAGCCAAAGGAATGAGGTTCAGGGGGACTAACACAGGAAAATAAGATTAAAAATCATTGGTTGCCATTTTGATCCAAGTAACTTTCTACACTGATTTTTTTTTCTATTTATTTTACCTGAAATCATCTTTCTCCCTAAGTTTACAAGTTTGCTTCCCCTCAGCCTAAGCATTTATCCTACCGTGAGAAATGCATCTCCAAAGCAGCAGCAAACAGGTAAAAATTCTCCCATCCTGAGTCTTCTACTGACCTGAACTGTGCAAACTGCCTGAAGCTTTCCTTGAGGCCGTGGCTATAGGGAGAGTTCACAGATCTCATAAATTTTGTACTCGAGATGTGATTCAAGGAGAGGTTCACAGTTCTCCTCCCCGGGGGCCGGGCTGCTTTATCTAAGACACCACAGTTTAATGCTCTCACTGCGTGCTGTGATGTCGGGCAAAAACACACAGATAAAACAGATTAAACGCTCTGCTTTTCTCTTTCCCCCTGCTACAGATCTCAAAAAAAACTATTAAACGCTGCTTGACCTCGACCTCACAGCTTGTAAGAGAAGCCGTGAACCTTCATTATCTCATAACTACCTGCTTTGCCCCCTCTGTTGTGCCACCGTGAGAAACAGGTCACTGCATCCAGCCGCAGGAAAAGGCAGAGACCTCGCACAGGGACTCGGGGCAGCGCTCTGCTCCTGCAGCAGGGTCAGCACCAGTGACACGGCAGCTCCAGAGCAGCTGCGAGCATCCCGGGTACAAGAGGTTGCACTGAGGCTTCTCCTCTCCTGCATCACGGATGCTCACAGTCTCTCCCAGGAATTTGTTAACTGGGAGGGATTTTCAGTCCGGGGCAGTCCCCGGTAAACCCTGGGCTGGATTCTGTGCTGCTGAAAGGCTGGTTTTGCTTTGAGGTCGCTGCCTCTCAGCCCCTCCGCGGGAAGGAGCCATCCCAGGACAGCAGGAATATCCCNTGGATAGAGGGATGGGGATGGGGACCGATAGAGGGATGGGGACCGCGGCCGCCGGGTGCCACCTGCCGGGACCGCCGCGCTGCTTCCCCCGCTCCCGGACCGGCAACGCGGCCACGGCCGCCGGGCCCTNTGGATTCTGTGCTGCTGAAAGGCTGGTTTTGCTTTGAGGTCGCTGCCTCTCAGCCCCTCCGCGGGAAGGAGCCATCCCAGGACAGCAGGAATATCCCAATAAATAAATAAATAGATAGATAGATAGATAAATAAATAAAAAATCCGCCTCCTGCATCGCTCCCTTGCTGCTGCGAGGGTCTCAAGAGAGGGACCACCCCTCTGCCTTCGCTGCCGGCTCCATAACGAGGCTAAAACCCATTAATTGCGTCCCTGCCAGGGGTGA
>VZTG01003725.1:296675-348584 GCA_013397845.1 Melanocharis versteri | reverse complement strand
CGCTGCCGCCCGGGGACCCGCAGCTCATCGCCATCATCGTGGAGCAGCTCAAGAGCCGCGGCCTCTTCGACGGCTTCCGCCGCGACTGCCTGGCCGACGTGGACACCAAGGTAGCGGGGCCGGGCGCCGAGCGCGGGCCCTCCCCGCGCCCCGCCGCGTTCCGCGGCTGTGGGGCTGCTCCCGGGGCATCCTCGGAGCCACATCCACAGCCCGCGCACACAACGGCTCAGCCTTTCATCTGCCAGCCCAGGCTTTACTGGGGAAACGCCTTCCCCTGAGAACAGTGCTGCTCTGAACCTATATTTCAAAAATTCCCGTATTCCCTGACATCCCTATGTTCTCAAACCAAACCTTTAGCCTTTGCTTCTTGAGTAGATGTTTTCGAACTGTTTTTTAACATTAATTTTTTCCTCAGTCACATCAAACTCCTCATCATTAGCTGTCAGTGTTGCAGTTGAGCTGTCAGTGTTAGCCTGGATTGTTTGCAGTGGCTCTGTCAAAATTCAGCACTTGCTGGATTTTTTCCTGAAGTTTTATGCTTCCAGCAAGAGTTCTGTGCTGAGATCTGCCGTGCTTATCCAGGGGCAGCACCTGGCCCTAAGCCATTCCCAACGCTGTTGTGTCACCTGCAGGGAGCAGCTCTGTCAGTGCTGCCCGTGACAGACACCACAACACAAAACTCGGAAATATCCCTGTTTCCCTCTTGTTCTTCCCTTGCATCCAGGATGTGGATGGTCCTGGGTATTTATACAGATTTGTTAGTTAAATTCCTATTCAATGGAGTCACATTTCCTCTGATAAAACTCAGATAATTATAATTATCCTTAGAATTGTAAATTTATATTCTTATTTTTCTCTGCTAGTGCCACAGAAGCAAATAATTCAAGTTCTTGGTTAGGGATGCTCAGCCAGTTTCTTAGGAATTCTGGGGTGGCGGGTTTCCAGACAACAAGAACTCTGCTTAAACAGCTCCTGTCTGCACAGTTTGCATTTCACTGCAATTTCAGCCCCCATCTATCCAGCTATTTGAATCATTACAACAGCACACTGAGCGTTCTGTGCAATTTCCAGTTGTGTTCTCAGGGAAAACAGGATTATCTTTGTTCAGGGAGTGAAAGGAGGGAAGCACAGACAACAGAGCAGCCTGTGTGTGACAATAGATGCACTGTGCAGGGCTCTGGCGGGGGGTTGTTTGGAGGTATTTGAGCTGTTGAACTGGATTTATTTGTATTTTTTGTAGCCAGCCTATCAGAACCTGAGGCAGAAAGTCGACAACTTTGTCTCGACCCACCTGGACAAGCAGGAATGGAACCCAGCCATGAACAAGAACCAGCTACGGAATGGGCTGAGGCAGAGTGTGATCCAGTAAGTGAGCAGCAGCCTGCACAATAAATGATATTTGACGAGCCATAAATCACCTAAAACAAGGGAGATTTGGCAGAATTAGGATTTTCACACCAATTTCTGTTGTCCTCCCTGAGTTTCTTTGTAACAGTGGGCGCAGTCTGAACTCTCCCCAGAATGCACGTTATTGCTCTGCCTGAAATGGGTATTTTTGAGTGGTGAAATTTTTATATTTGCTGCCCAAATTGTTGCTGCAAAAACGCTGTGCCTGCTGTACTGAGCTGGATGACCTCGATCTTAACTTTCAGGAAGGACAAGAGCCTTTAAAGGTTCTTTAAAGAAAGAATCCTGGGGATGCCAAAGGCTTGTGCATAGACTCCAACCCCAGCAGCAGCAATCTCTGCACCAGCCTGAGCTCCTGCAGCACAGCACAGTTCTTGTCCAGCTGCTTCAGACACTGCACTGGGGGCCACCAGGATGAGCAGAGGATGGAGCAGCTCTGCTGGGAGGAAAGGCTGGGAGAGCTGGGATTGTTCAGCCTGGAGAAGTTTTGGGGTGACCTCACTGTGGCCTTGCAGGGCCTGGAGGAGCCGACAGGATGGAGAGAGACTTCTTACAAGGGCCTGGAGTGACAGGACGAGGGGGAATGGCTTCACATTAACAGAGAGTAGGGTTAGATGGGATATTAAGAATAAATCCTTCCCTGTGAGGATGGAGAGGCCCTGGCACAGGGTGCCCAGAGGAGCTGTGGCTGCCCCTGGATCCCTGGAGTGTCCAAGGCCAGGTTGGACAGGGCTTGGAGCAGCCTGGGACAGTGGAAGGTGTCCCTGCCCATGGAGGGGTGGCACTGGATGGGCTTTAAGGTCCCTCCCAACCCAAACCATTCTGTGACTCTGACAGCTTGTGCTGCTTCTCAGAGCTGCTGAGTTTTGATCAGGGAGAGGAGGACGAGGCATTGCACACAAAATGCTGTAGTGTAAAGAACATCCCCAGCCCTGGGGAGTTTGAAGAGTCCCTGTCCCTCCTGGAGTGGCAGGGCTGAGCCCTGGGGGTGCCAGGTGTGTGTCCTGCCCACCCAGGGTGCTGTCACCTGGAGGTGACACGAGGTGCTCTGTCCCTGCATCCTTCATGGCCCCATTATCCCGTGGCTGCTTCTCCCAGTGCCACGAACATCTCCATTTCCTGTCCCTGCTCCCTTGCAGACATGAGTTAACCCTCCCAGACAGCCTGTGCCCCACAGTCCAGGAGCCTGACACAGCCCCTGAAGTCATCAGTCACTTCAGCTCCTGGTGCTCAGTGCAGAGCCTCTGCTGTGTGCTCAGTGTCTTGTTTTTACAATTCATACCCATCTGTCTAGACTGCTACAAGGAGCAAGTGACATTCCTGTTCTTAGGGGGCAGGGCTCTTCTCCCTCCACTCAGCCAAAAAAAAGCCTGTGCTCTCACCTGCCCTCCTCCTCAGAATAGCTTATTTCTCTTTTCGTGCCAAAACGTATTTGTGCCAAAACGTGTTTGTTTGCTTTCATGTTGACCTGGTTTCCACAGGAGCCCTGCTAAAAGTGGCTCTTGGCCAAGGTGTCATTTAAGTACCTGGGAGACCAGATGTGAGCTGTTAATTCTGCAGGGAGCAGGGAGAGAAATAGGTGAGTGAAACAAGTCCCTGTTGAGGATCTCCTGAGTAGGCTGCAGTTCTCACCATGTTCATGCTAATTGCAGTTGACAGGAGGGCTCTGGAGAGTTGCTGGAGGAGATTGGGGAGAAGTTTTTCAGGGGAGCTGAATGACTTCTTTGTCTTTGTTCAAGGTCAGGAATGCTGGAAGCTGGAGTGGACAGAATTATTTCTCAGGTGGTGGATCCAAAACTAAACCACATCTTCAGGCCTCAGATAGAGAGGGCGATTCATGAATTTTTGGCTGCACAAAAGAAAGAGGAAAATGTGCCAGCACCTCCTCCAGAGCCTGAGAATAAGGATCCTCCTGCTCCAGCTCAGGATGCCTCCTAAAGGTCTGGTATCTCTGCACTTACTGCTGACATTCCTTGTGCCTCATCTCTGTATTTGGACAGTCCAAGATAGAGGAGGGCTTGGCAGGGGGGACACTTTGATCAGCAGCCTGCTGTCATTGTCACACAGCCCTCTGCCACTCCAGTGGCTGCTAAAAATAACTGGCACTAAGACATGGGATGATGTAAATCAGCTATCAAGGAACACTGTGCACTCTGCCAGAGCTGGCTTTGGATCAGCCCAAAAGGCCTTTTATTCCAGTAAAGCACATCCAAAAAAAAAAAGAAAAGAAAAAGCATATCCAGCAGCATTGACATGGATTGGCTGGATTGCCTTCAGAACTGTATCAAAATGGATTAAAAATATACGTAATTTACTGAAACACAGATGAGAATAGAGTGGTGACAAGTTATTGTGGTTTAGCATTGAAAGTTTTAGATATCTCTGCTTCAGAACAAACCCTGGAGTGTTGAATTGTCACTGACCAAAATAGTCCTGCTGGAGTAAGGGCAACATCTCTGGGAGTGAAAAACTGTTCCCTCAAAAAAACTGGTTTAAATAGAGCAACCTGGATCTTGCAGCTGCAGGGACTGAGGGTGCCTTTGTGGCAAACAAGTTCATTCTGACTTTTGTGATTAAAATAACTCCAGAGGCCTCAGGGGGCCATAACTGCTCCTCTGTCTTAGCACAAGATGTGCCCAACCTTGCTAAGGTTGCAGAGCTTGGTTTGGATATCGAGGAACTGCTGCCTTGATGGGAAATTTCAATCAGCAGCTTTGCTGGGGGACTTAAAACCATGCTGCATGAAAGGAAGTTAATTGTCAGTTGTTCCATCTGCCAGGGCTTTCTGAAAGCAAAAACACTCCATATAATCTACAGCTGATTTATTTAAAAGGAATAAGAACCTACAGTAGCTGTTCTAATGCTTGGAATTATGAGAGCAACCAGCATGGGGGTTTAGCTTAATAGGAGAAGTTAAAGTGGCTGTAGTATCATCCTGAATTATTTACTTGTGCCTTGCAGCTTTAATGCCTTGAATTTTTGCATTTATCTGGTTCAAGTAGTTTAAAAGTCCATTAGAACCCACAGCAAGGTGCAGTTGTTAATATATCCTAATCTATCCGAATGCAATGACTTGTGAAGGTACCTTTACATCCTCTAAACTCTCTTTTTTTGTCCTTGCAGGGAGACCCTGCTGCTGAGCAGCTGCAGTTGCAACATGCCCTGTTAGACTGGCCATGGATTCCTTGTTCCCTTTGGTGCAGGATTGCTGTCTGCCAAAGATGATTGACCTTTATTGGGCCTGTGGGAAACAGGCACTGAAATGGGGGAATTCAGGTGCACCTGGAGTTCTGCCTGTGGAGGGACAGCCCGAGTGGGGAGAGATTTCTGCTGGGAACTGCAGCATGTGTTCATTAGTCATGCCTTTGGGCAAGGGGGTGGGAAGGAAAAAAGGGAGTTGTGTGCTGTCTGGAGGGAGGAGGGAAGTGGTTTGAGATGCTACAAGGAGCACAAAGAAAGGAAAGAGGGTTTGGGGCTTTGGGGGTGTTTTTTGGAGACCAAGTAGAGCTGTCATATTTCCTTTGATAGAAGCCAGAGGAGAGGAGGCCTCGTGCCCCTCTGCTGGGTGACAGTGAGCAGCAGGTGCCAGGTCAGGTGGAACTCACTGCACTGCCTGCTTTGGGAAAGGCATTTCCTGCTCGAAACTGGAGCTCAAGCTTCAGGATCAGTTACCCAGATCAATTGTGTTGAACACAGGAACACGTTTACAGTCGGCTATGCCTATAGCTGATGTCACTCCTATTTCCCAGGGAGCTCTGGGGAGCAAAGGGCACACCAGAGTAGGGGATCAGGTGGAAATTTGTCTTTTTCTGCTTGGAAGACTTTCTTTCTCAGGTGCCTGGTGGAAACTGTCCTATGCTTTCAGCTTGAATGCATGCAGTGTCCTCTGGATGACAGTCAAATGGAGAATGTGATCACCTGTTCTGCCAGCAAATGTCCACACCTCTTTTGCAATAAAACACCTCAAAAAGCATCTCTGAGGCCTGGCTTCTTCAGGTTTTTTTCTTAGGGAGAAACTACATGAAGAAATCCATGAGTCCTGATGGCTGGAACCCTAAGGAAAGTGTGACCTTACACATTTTGTGGGTTAATCCAGGTTTAACAGTGTGGGGTTGTTTCTTATGAAATAAGATGGTTTTAGCATCCTTTCCACAGAAGATGTCTCAAAAAATGTGAAATCTTGTGAAGATTGTGTGAGTAAAGGGCTCTCTCCTGGATGTTGGTTTGGGGTTAAAGACTGCTCAAAATCAGTAATAAATGTTTTCCCTTAGGGCCTTAAGGGCAGCTCTTGACAGAAAAGAATCTTTTACCTCCTAGTAGGGTTCTCAACCACTTCTTTGGAACTGAGCCATTATTCAGGGGGAAAAATGTTTTAAAGAGTCTTGAAAGAGCAAATGAAAAAGATTCTGACTGTGCTTAGGCATTAGGAAATTCTGGATGACAATAGGAGTAGTCAGGGAGCAGGGACAGCAGCTCAGGGTTTTTTGTAGCAAGTCGAGCTGGATTTACTGCAGTGAGGAGGGAACCTGAACCTGCATTTCCTACCTGACAGCTGCTTTAAAAGATGAGTGAAGGCGAATAGACTCAGCCAGGGTAGTTTTTAAAAGGCTTTTGCATTGTTCTCTCTGTGTTAACTCTGAGCTCTGAGGCTGCTGTGCCTTTGGTGGGGCCCAGCCTGTGCACAGTGCACAGCTCCAGTGGCTGTGGGAACCCTCAGATCACAACAGAAGCACCTGAGGAGTTGGGGCAGCCAGTTTGGGATCACAGGCTTGAATGTTTGGACTCTGAAGCCCTCGCTTTGGATCAGAGCCTTGAGAGCACCCCTGACACAATAGGACAGTGACAAAAGCCACCAAGTCCTTGTGATGAAGGACTTGTGCGGTGCCCTTTGATTAAATTCTTTGAGTCACACAGCCAGAATCAGGATTCCAGCCTTAAAACCTCAGTGATGAAATAGAAATCTTCACACCAGAACAAAAGAACAAAGCTGTACCCACTGCAGAAGTGAAATTGCCCCTGCAGCAGATTGTTGGACTAAAGCTGGTACATGAGTCGGGTTTTGCTGTTGCTGGGTGGGTTAAACACAGCCTGAGCAGTTTGGGGAGGCAGCAAGGTCTAAAACACTCAAGGAGTCAAGAAGTTCACATTAAACTGAGATGTTTGCACAAGCATCACTTGCAGCACTGCAGAACTTTCCTTATTTTCCCACTATCTTTTTTCCCTTTTTCCATTAAACCTTGGCCTGCAGCCTTACAACAGTTCTGATCTCTGATCCTCTGACAGTGTCCCAAATGCTGTCATGTTAGAAAAACTGACAGCAGAATTCCATTGCCTTTCCCCCATTATTCTTTAAAAATGTACCTGTAATGCATACCAAACACACAAAGTAATCCATTTTTACAAGCGCACTTATTTTAGCTGAAGATGAACTTAATTCCAAGTACTGAACAGGAGTTAAATGATAAATAATGTGTTTATAACACATTATTGAAGTAAAACTGATTCTTGCTATAAATTAATAGGCATTTTCTGATTCTTTTTTTAACTTCTTATGCAAATCCTACATAAAATTAAGGGGTGATTCCTGATGCACTTTGCTGTGTGACTGTTCTGTGATAACTCCAGAGATGCTTTTCAGTGAAAGCTGGAGCAGGTTACCAGCAGAGCCAGGCAGAACTGATCATCTTATCAAGGTCACAGTTCCACCTGAGTGGATTTTGGGTTCCTCCAGCCCCTTTGCAACTGCAAACAAAGTTTTCAAGCAGGTCACACCGACTCAAGCAGACTTCACCAGGAGGAGCAGAACCAAACTATGTTATCTACGTGATCTTTAAGGTCCCTTCCAGCCCAAGCCATCCTAAGATTCCATAATTACATATTTGGCCAGTTCTGGGTTCAAACTCACAGAGAACTGGAGCGGTTTAACTCTTTCACAGATATTTGGTGGTTTATACTGCAGTGAAAAACGTATTTTACCAGTTTCCCTAAAGAGAGCTCGGTTTAACTGTGAGCAGCTGGGGTCTCCACAACCACCAAGTGCAGGAATTCCTGCTCCTTCCTCCCTTTCCCAGCGCGGCTGTTCGGAATTTGGCCGTGAGAGGGAGATAAACTCTTGCTTCAGTTCTCAATTCCTCCCTGCAAATCCCGAGCAGATCCAGGATTCTCTCGCTGCCTGCTGAGTGAATCAGCTCAGCAAGGTGTGGAGAGAGCTTTCCCAAAGTGTTTCCATGAGCTCTGACTGTGCTTGTCCAACACGGATCACACAGCAGACACTGACATTTCTCAAGAATTTTAACAGTAGGAAAAAAATATCAGGATTAGGGGAGAGAAGTGAAGAGCCCCAGCGATCAGGGACAAAATCACAGCGTCAGGATGCGAAGCTGTAAATCCTGGCCTACCCAAATCTGCAGCTCAGTGGTGTGAACAAGGCTGAGGCCCCAGCTGGTTGTGCCATGAGATTGTATCAGAACCATTGCTGCAGTTCCTTGCGTTTTTTGTGATTCAGGTGCTGAGCCCACAACAGAGCAGAGTTGTGGGCTCAGCCTCAGGAACATGACTGGGCAGTGAGCAGCCCAGTCTAGACACCAGCCAAGCCGTGCCCAGAGAAATGTGCTACCTCAGCCATCAGCCTGGGAGCTGGCTCCAGCCATCCCCTGCAGCACTGGGACCAACCTGGCAAAAGCAAAATGCAGCAAGTCCAGCCCACCTGAACAGGCTCGAGGACCTCATGTTTCACCAGTTCCATCTCCCTGACTCACAGAATTCAGTGCCTTTTGCACTGATGTCTTTAAAACAGATCCCTGCTCACTCGAAAAAAGAGGAAAAAAATCCACAAAGCACTTCAGGTGTTGGCCCTACAAAGAATTCACAGGAGGACAGATGGTTGCAGTTTGCTGAATTGGGGCCTTTGGGAATTCCGAGAAACTTTATACATTAAATATACTCATTTTGGAAGGGATTTCTAACAGAAATACAAAACCATCACCATGAGTTTCGTATTTCATCGCAACTCTGCAAAAGGGAGATGAAACGATCACAATTCCGAGAACACTCCTAAAATTTCACATTTTCTACAAGGGGGCAGCACAACCGCAGCAAAAAAAGAAAACCCAGTGGGAACTCTTCCCCCACAGCCCTCCCTGTGAGACACCAGGACATCGAACACGCCCCTCTCTGCCAGCATTCACCTCCACCAGCTCCTCCTGCCAACATTTACTCCTTCCTCCAGGTAGTTCTGCCTAACTTCTGCCAGCTCAGTAAAACCAGGACTGCTCTGACCAAGAAAAAGAGTCTAAGCTATCACCAGCAGCAGCTCGAGCTGCACGCCTTCACTCCCCAGCTTCTCCAACCACACTACACACACAAGACCTTGAAAAAAGTACCCCACTAACACAAATCTTTTCAAGAAACCCCAAATAAAGTCCAGTTCAGCCTTACCTTGCTCTGGAGAGCTCTGTGCTCCTCTCCCCCCAGGCTCTGGCTCTCTCTGTGCTCCCCCTGCCTCAGCCCCAGCTGCAGGAGCTCAGTGGAGCAGTTGGTCTCATCTCATCTCACCTGAGGAACACCTAAATCATTGCCTTCCCTCCCCAATCCCTCCCAGGGAAAAAAAAAGCTGCTTCACCTGCAAAAAGGGATGACTGATTATGTACAACCCTGCCCGAATCTCTGCTTCCTACAGGAGAGCCATGATCTCATGCAAAAATCCATCTTTCCCAAAATGGCTTGGAAAAGCGGCATCTGGCAGCTGCCGGCCCCTCAGGTGACACCTGACAGTTCCCCAAAGCTTGACACTGCTCCCAAAAATCCCACCCACTTCCTCCAGGGATGTCACGGGCACTCGGGGGGTGGCGGGTGTCCAGCAGAATCACAGAATTCCAGCAGCCACCCTCAGTGGTTTATTTGGGGAACAGATTCCCTTTTCAACCAGCGCTCGGGGTTCCGCGGGTACCGGGATGCGGCTCCATCTCCAGCCGATCGACACCAGCCTTCCCAGCCCCCGTGGCTGCCGGGGAGCCCCAGGGGTCCGGAGGGAAGGGGAGGGGGTTGCTGTGGCAACAGCACGGCCCTCTCAGCCCATCCTGAGCCCCCCTCGGCCCCCCAGCCCCGGCCGCCACTGCCGACGTGCAAGGCCGCAGCAGCGGCTCCGGGCAGGCAAGCAGGAGGGAAGGACTTGTGTCAAAAAGGCAACCCCAGGCAGGATTTGAGATAGGAGATTTCTCCGTTTTTTGGGGGGTTTTTTTTAGGCAGAGGATCGCCGTTTCCAGAGCAAACCCAAATTCCGTCCCCGAGTCGCCGCGGTTTTGCTGTTTGGTGTCGCTCTCGCTGTGGGGCTGCTGAGGAAAATGAGGGGCTGGAATGGGGTTGGTCACCCCAAAATACAGCTTGCCCGCAGGCTGCAGTGCTGTTTGGGTGGGATGTAAAAGATTTATCTGGTTATGAGGCTCCCTGGATCTCAAATGAAGTTTTCTGTGCTTTGGGAAAGCAGTCTCCTTCACACAAAACAGAAGAAAAGGTGAAGTTTGGTGGGTAAACTTCACCCCAGTCCCTGTCAATTAAGGTATTTTTTATAGTTTTTGTATCGGGGCAGAGTTTGCTCTCAGGGTTTTATGGATGTGCACATCCCTCCCACAGCCTCCCTGCCCTGCAGAGCTGCCTGAAGCGAGTTACAGCGGGAATTTGGGCAAATGAAGGAAAGCAAATGAAGGAAAGTCTGCCACGTGTGGAAGAACCAGCAGGGTATCCTTAGGGGCAGGGGCTGGCAAGTCTGCACCACCACAGGGAGCCCCTGAAGCCTGTATGGAAAAGTATAAAGAGGGAACTGATTTTTTGGTCAATGCTGCAGACACGAGAAATTCAGGGAAGCAGGCACTCGGGTGTGTTTTCAATTAAATATTAGGTTCCTTTGCACTTTGTCCATCCCCACTGAACAGACACTTGGGGGAAGTGCTCGCTATCCCAAAGTCAGGGAAATCTTCCAAGCTCATAATAAAAAAATGAGGTCCTGGGGGGTTTCCTGACCAGGATTTTTTCAGGTCTAAGGACAAATCTTTGATTTTCAGTCATCTCACCATGAGAAGCACTTGTGAGATGATTTGCTGCCCTGACCCCTGGTCGTACCAGATCAGATTAAGAGATTCCAGTCTGTCCTTCTCAAGCTCAGCTCCTTCTGTTCTTGCCTAGAAGAAAAACCTCTCCCAGCAGAAGAGTTTTACTCTGGAGGCTTCAGGATCTCTGAGAAGCAGTAGGAGAGATGACAGAGCTGCCTTTGAATCGAGCTGTGATGAATAATTTGTAATTTTGGTAGATGTAATATGTATGACATCCCTTACCTCGGTGAGAGCTTGAGACTTCTCTGCAGAGAGTGAAATCAAAGTAAAGAAACTGAGCTGAAGGCAGAGCTCAGACCCCAGCCTGCAGGACACCGAGGCACTGGGAGTTACTGGGAGGTGATCCATGGAGAATAATCCCAGCCAAACCAGCAGTTCAGAATTCTGCAGGCATCAACCGAGGGCAGTTGCAATGTGAGAGCCCATCCAAGAGAAATAAAGGCATGGAAATAATGTTCTTGGGGACTGGAAAAGGGCTCCAAAAAAACGGGTTTATGAGATACTGGCTCATAATAGGGATGAAATTGCCCTCACTGAAAAGCAGCTGATGCACAGCAAAGAACTGGTCGAAATCTTTAAGGCTTTAATGAGAAATTTAAAAAACTGGAGAGCCTTTTATCAGTTTGAGCAGAGGACACGGAATCTGACTGGGCACAGATACCCCTAACCAAGGCTCTTCAGGAAAGGTTTTGATGAGTATGAGGAGGATGAGACAGAAAATGAGAAGATTTAATCTGCAAATGCAGCAGCAGCACCTTGCCTGAGCCCCAAGAGGCACAGAGTGGATTCTTGGGGTGTCCTGTCCTTGTGGGTCCCTTCCAACTCAGGATATTCCATGATTCTGTGATTCTGAGATTCCCTCTGCTTGCATCCAGCACTTCCCACTCTGCAAAATGACACCTATCAACACTGCTCACACCACATCATCCTGAAGATCTGGATTTTGTTCACACAGAGAATCAGAGGGCAAGCCTAAGCAGCAATAGAGTTCCAGAAGGCCTTAAAAGTTCTAGGAATTCCGAGCCTTTTATTAGGTGAACCAGCAAATCCACAGGAAAAAATTGCTTTGGGATTTGCTGTTCAATCTTACTTTTCCACATTGCTTTGAGCTGTGAAGATGTGAAAGAGTTCAGCCTGCACTGCAGGCAGGGGATGCATTTGTGAAGCATTCCCTGCCACTTCTGCAGAATATGGGAGTCCTCCCCATCAGCCACGCGCTCTCATTCCCAGCACAAGATGGTAATAAGCACAAAAGAAGAACAAAAATCGAACTAATGGGACTTTAAACAACCAGAAATAAAATGATGACAGGGATTCTGACAGCTCAGTGCTTGGTAACACCTTCACCTCTCCCAGATGTCAGAGGATAAGCTATTTTTACCCAAAAGAGACGGCAGAAACGGGAGCTTATTTGGACACCTGCAGCAGAAATTGATTTAAAGTGATTTGAGCTTTGAAAATGGGGTTTGGAGGTGACTCATTGGGCTTTGTTTTTCTGGAAGAGGGGACAGACCACCTGAGATTCTTGGTGCAGGATCAGTCTCTCCACTCTAATGCCTGTCAGTCATATTTAAATACGTGCAATATTTAACTTTTCCACTCTCTGGACCTGGACATTAAATAGGCTTTCATTTTAGACTTTGCCAGTGGACAAGATGAAAGTGGAAATTCCTCAGGATGGGCATATCAAGGCTCGCTTTTTTTTTTCCATTTTTTTTCCAATTTTTTTTTCAACCTTTTTTTTCTTGCTCCATATAGAGCAGAAAAAAACCACAACATAATTCCCCTGTCCCACTTCCACCCCAGCCAAGTTCCACCTCCCACCAGCGCTGCCAGTGAGTGACCACTGAAGTGCAGCTCAGGTTTATCCCTCCCTCAGCTCCATCATTCCCACTCCAGGCCGTGGCTGAACCCTCTGCTCTCCCCGTGCTGAGTTCACCAAGTCCATCCAGGCAGGAGCTCCATGTGCCAGGAGCACTTGATCCATTGAAATATTAAATTTCATGCTGCAGCCTCCAGCTATGTGACCCGGAATGTCTGACCTGATGTCAGAGGGGCCTGGGGCTGTGCACATATCTCCCCAGGGCACCCTGCCCTCTTTCCACCAAAGGAATCCGATCCAGCTACAGGAAAGAGGAGGAATTTTCAGCTGTCCCATCCCCTGTGAGACAGTCTGTGCTACATGAGTCTGATGTAAGGTGTTTCTCACCCGCTCCCTTTCTCCTCTGTGCCTCTCTAGGTACTAATGCTGCACTGATTTCTACAAATAGCCACGTAAGGAATATGTGTTTTCCCTTTTTCAGCTTTAGCAGCCAACACCCCACATGGGCTCCACACTTGCAAGGTGCTAAACAGCTCTGTTACCCACAGAAATCCAGGATTTCGCAGAATTTCACTGCATTTGTGGGATTTGCTTCATCCTTCATGGGAATCCTGACACCTCTGGGATCAGGGAGTACCACCTCAGCATCCATCCCACAAAGAGCTGCACATGAAACAGGGAGATAATTCCTGATCCCAAAACTCACAGGAGCTGGGAGTTGGTCCCTCCTCCCCTATCTGTTATCCTTGTGATTTTAACTGGCTACAAAAGGTGAAGTCCAGAGCTCCACCAGCACTAGGAGAGGCAGGAAAATGCCTTTCAAATTTATTTTCTTGCCATCAGCTGTTTTCAAGCAAGGGTGATTTTTAAAGACCAAAGGATCTTGAAAATTAGGTATCTGGGTATAGAATTATCACTGCTGTTATTTAAAGAGCAGCATAGTAAAAAGACTCATTTTTTTCAGGCTTTAACAACTCAAAGGTGGGAAAACCCTCTCAGAGTTTTTGTAGATGCTGAAATAGGCCTGGCTTGTGCAAAATGTCACCCCTCAATGGGCTTTTGCCCCTCAATGACACAGATGTCACAGCAGCCTGGTCTGTCTCCACTGTGTAGGGACACATCTCCAAGTAGCTGTTACTGGGCTGTGGATGCAGATATTCCAAACATTCACACGCTGCTGATGGAAAAGTGATTTTTGGGGAGCATTTTAACAGTGTGAGTGTCAGCCAGCAGTTGTTTCACCTGGCTCATCATTTGTCCACATGGCATGCAGGAACTGCTTCATCAGGCCAGAAGTGGACAACAGGAAAGCCCAAAAGGAAAGCACAAAAGGAAAGCTCAAAAGGAAAGCACAGGCTCAACCCTGGGGATGGACTCGGGATCTCCTCTGTTCCTATCCCAGCTCCAGATGGGATCCCATGCTTCACTTGGAGTAACACTTGTAAACCCCCTACATCATCACCCCAATTTAGGAAAAGCAAATAATCTCCCCACCCCACCTCTCCAAACTGACTTTGTGAGAGTTAAGGTTTGAAGGATGTCCTGAAGATTAAATCCAGCCCCAACACTCACCCCAAACCCATCACGGTTGCTTAAAAACTGAATGGCACAATGGAGATAAGCAGAGCCACGGAGTCATTTGGAAAGTCCAGACAATGAGCTCGTCAATCAGAGCTGCTCCCAGGGCAGATATTTAAATAAATGCTAATGAAGTCATTGCTGCGACACCCCCACCAATGGGGGCTGCAGCATTTAGGGGCAACAACAGCCCCGAGAGCAGACTGTCCGTTAAAAAACAAAACACAACCCTGAAAAGCCCCCAAAGAAAGCAACAGTTTGTGCATGTCAGGGCTCTGAGGAACGCTGTACCTTCGAGCCAGGCTTTTGTCCGAGGGGAGGCTTTTCCCTTTCAGCCCTGCCTCGCTCTCAGTGCCCGCTTTATCATCGCTGCTTTTCGCTTGCCACGGACCCAGATGCTGCAAGAATGGGCAGGCTGTGGCTCCAGCTGAAGGCCCCTGACATCAAAAGGCTCCCGTTGACTCCAACGGACACGTAACCAGCCCTCCATAAATCACTGGAAGTCACTGATTAAACAGGCAGCCCCTCGTGAATAGAGCAGGGGCGCGCAGAACGCCCCTGAGATTTCCTTGCTGTGCTCCCTGCAGCTCTGCATGCTCGGGGACACGTCTGCCTCTGCTTTATCTCGTCACCTCCATGCTGAGAGTACTGCCAAAGAAGGGGAGAACTCCTGTGAGTGCGGCCCTTTTCGGGGTGCTGCGTCGTCTTTGCTGTGTTTTCTGGGAGTTGAGCATCCCCACAGCAAGGCCGAGCAGCTGATTCCCAGATCCCGGTTGTTACAACAAGTTCCGCACTGGAGAGAGGTTTGCCAGCCACAGCCATCGATTTAACACCTGATTTTTCTGCCAAACCTCCTGTTCTGCACGAAGGAAGCCACCACAGCAGAAAACTTTTGTACGAGGAGGCTGAATTCTTCCCTCAGCTGTACACAAGCAGCTTTTTGACCTGAGGATTCAGGTGATAAAACCGGGAGGGAGAATTTGGTTTGACAGCCTCCAAACCTTTCCCTTTCCCACCCAGAGCTACTTGTTCTGCTGGGAAATCAAGGCAAACACAACGGAAATGTGCAGCACTGAGGCCTCCTCAGTTACCCTGAACATCACTGGATTGGGGAATAGCAAATCTCCTGCTGCTCCCATCCATGCTCAGATATTCCCATGGGCACAGCTGGATTCGCTCCTCTCCTGCAGCTCTCTGGAGGCCAGGAAACACAACCTGAGGGATTTCTCTTGCAACTTTTCCCGGTGTTTTCCACAGCGGGTGAAAACCGGGCCCAGCTTCCACGCGAGCTCGGGATAACACAGCCCCACAGAAAACACGGCTCATCCCTCATTCCAGGAGCACTGCAGAGCATCAGAGGAAGAATCCGAGCTGTTCTTTCCCCGTGCCACGGGAGAGGGGCCGCATTGTGATGATCTGATGGAAAAGAGACCTCTTGGCAAAGCTCCTGGGCAGGGTGTCCCCGGTGGGGCCGAGCTGGGCCATCCTGCCCTGGCTCCCAACACACACGAGGGGCTGTGCCTTCGGCCCCGAGCTTTCTGCACCTTTGGGGGGTTTTAAATCGCATTGCAAACGAGCCAGGGGTGTGGACGCTGAAAGCTTGGTGGCAGAGAGATTTTTCATTGTCTGCCTGTGTCCGTGAGCATTCTCACTTTCTCACGGAGCTAGCTGCAAAACAGCCAGCGAGCTTTTGTAAATAATTCCTCTATCTTGCACCTGTGAGGTGTTTTTGGACTTTGTTATTGTAGGACTGAAGGTCTGTCTAGGAAATGTGTGTTTTTAGGATCTAGCCAATAGCCCTGGTGGGTGGTCAGCTAAGATCCAATGGCTTTCTATAACTTAGAGTATAAAACCCTTCTGTATATAAATAAATAAAGGCTTTTCTATCTAGTCACTCCTGATTTCGGTTCTCTCCTTCCTCCCCGGGCCGTGTCCGTCATTGCAACACAGGGGTGTTTTACAGCTTGCAGCCATCAGGGCCTGCACTCCGGGGCGGCCCTGGAGTGGGTGGGTAGCTAAGACCCAATGGCTTTTCTATAACTTAGAGTATAAAACCCTTCTGTATATAAATAAATAAAGGCATTTCTATCTAGTCACTCCTGAGTTTGGTTCTCTCCTTCCTCCCCGGGCCGTGTCCGTCATTGCAACACAGGGGTGTTTTACAGCTTGCTGACAAGGCCACGTTCTGCAGCCATCAGGGCCTGCACTCCGGGGCGGCCCTGGAGGGTTCTGGTTTTACAAGCATTTCCCAACGCAGTGCCAGGAACGCACAGGAAACGCTGGCATTGACACCAGCAGCGATCAGGGGGTGTTTGTCCCCTTCCACAGCTGGCCAGAAGTGCTCCCAGCACTGGGAGCAGCCCATGGGGATGAGCTCTCTGGGGAAGGGCTGCTGTCTGTCCTCACTGGGGATTTTATGGCTGGTTCGGGCCACTGGCAGGGCATCTGTTGTCAGACCTGCTCCTCCCTCACTTGAGAAGTTATTTGCCTCATCAAGGGCCGGTTTGCTTGTTTAGAAAAGGAGATTATAATATTTATTTCCCAGCAGAGATGCAAAGCCTCGTCAATCGTTACTTAAGCAACTGAGGGTTTTTATTTGGATGAGGCTAAATAGGTGTAAAATTATAGGGGGGATTAAGACAGATTAAGGGGTGCCTGTTAGTCAGAAATGACTCCTGGTGGGCTGGGAATATTTCCAAGAGGCTAAACATAACTTGCAGCAGCAGCACAGAGCAAGCACCTTGTTCTACCCTGTGCTTGGAGTCAGCACCTCCAGCAGTGCCTTAAAAACCTTTTCTCTCTTTCTCAGTGTTATCGATAACGCTTTATCAATAACACTTTGCCAGCGTTATCAATCACGGTTTATCAAGAACCCTTTTTCATCCCTTCACTCATCTCAGCGCTGTCTGCTCCATTAGGAGGAGGAAATGCCACTTTTTACCCATCACAAAGCCCCACATGCACCTTATTTCTTCGACCTCAAACATCTCGAGGGTGGCAACAAATCAGAAAGTGCAAAGGAACACTACCAGGGAATAATATTTCTTTAAAAAATTTTTAAAAAAAAACAATCTCAGCATTTTATTTCCCTCCCCTCAACTTGCTTGAAAATTGTGCAACGCACAAGTATTTCAGCCCAGATAACACGCAAGCTGCAGTTTCAAATTGCGAGGCAGCAGTGGATTACCTCTGGACTGGATGTTAAAAAGGAGGGATTGCTTATTTTTTTGAAAGAATAGGGGAAAATGTGATACTTTCAAATATTTCTGAGGTCCTGGGATTTCTGGTTGCGTAACAAGCAAAAACTTCTCTTGAGTCATTATCCCCTCCCCTTGTGAAGTTCTCATTTGTTTTCACACATATGACATATCAGCTTCCTACATCAGTGGGTAGGAAGATCGTACCTGCTTTAAAATCCTTTATAATGCTGCTTCTCCTTCCCTCAAATAATTTTTTTATATTTAAAAAAAAACCCTTCAGGTAATCAGTCAGCCCACAGATCTGAAGAGAATCGCTGTCTCCTGACAATGACATATTGCCTGTATTTTAGGAAATCTAAAAAAAAATCAGGGCGTATATTTACTGCACTGATCTGTACCTGGAATCCTCCTCTCGATACTGCAAAGACACACGGGGCCTGTGTGGAACAGAAACCTCAAAACAGAAAGTGAAATTCTGAATAAAGGGCAAATTTTTTTTCCAGTTTTTAGAAGAAACTGAATTGTGACACTCAAAGTGTCACACCCAAAGCTTCTCCATGTAGAAGTGCCTTTGGAAAAGCTGTTTGCCTTTGGGATGAGATTCAGGGCTCGGGTGGGTGCAGCATGCTCTGGGTGAAAGGAGGAGTCCACAGAGGGAAGCAAAAAGCAGAGAGATCCCAAAGGCACAAGAGCCTGAACAGCAGCAGCCAGGAATGTCTGCCCTCCTCCTCTCCTCATCTCCACTGCTCCCGAATAAAAACACAACAGTGGGTTGGGGTTTTTTTGTCAGTCTCAGAAAGAAACAGGTCAGCCCTTGGATTCCAGGAGGCAGAGAAGTCTGCATGGCCACAATCCCATGCCAAGGCTTGTGATCCCCATGGAGCTCCTGCTCCTCCTCCCCTCAGCTGCTCAGCACTGCACAGTCCCTGTCCGTGGTGGGCTGTATCACAGCCTGGCTTTTCACTCATAATCACCTGTGCCTTTCTCACTCTTAACACTTGAAATACAATCCTTGAATCACCGTGTTTCTGTCCGGAATGAGGGAAGTGGGACGGGAGCGATGGGATGCGCGTGAGGATGGGGCACAGGCGGCTCAGCTTCCTCACGCCCTCCAGGAGAGCTCTGCTCCCCAGGCCATCTCCCTGCCCTGAAATGCCTGGAGCGAGCCAGGTGCTGCCCCAAGGTTCTCCCTTTCCGAGGTTTCCAGCAGCCCTGGTGTCCATCCCACCCAAATCCAGGGAAAGCCAAGCGCTCCCCTGCTCTGTCCAGCGCCACATCCAGCATGGGGGCAAAGCTCCCTCCTGCAGGTGGGCACTGGACAGCCTCAGGAGCCCTTCCAGCTCCCAGTTTTGCCTCCCAAGCCTCTGCTCATTCCCAGGGCCGCTCCTGACGAGGGTTTATCCAGGACAACGGGGAATTTGTGCCAAGAGAAACCGAACCCAGCTCGGAAAGGAGGGGTCCCCCTTGTCTGGAGCACAAGCCCAGCACAGCCAGGGATGTTTTCTCTGTAACCAGATCCTCTGACTGGAGCAGAAGGGGACTCTGTTGGGAACCAGCCTTGCCTCCCTCCAGCTTCCTGTTCTCCCCTTCCCTTCTCACAGGGGATCCCTTCTCACCCTAAAGGAGCCCAGCAGTGCAGCCCTATTCTCAGTGCCAGCCATTCCCACTGCTTTCAAGGTCTAGAAACAAGATCTAGATTTCAAAATCCAGCAACATCAGCCCCTTCTTCTCTTCCTGCTCCATAGCTCACTTTCAGCTCCCTAAGGGCCCCCCTGATTTTATCCAGAAAAAAACCATGAGTTTAAATGGGAGCTCACAGCCAAAATCTGTATTTTTTTACATCGAGGAACAGGTACTAAATGAAAACTCTCCTAGCTGTTGAAGAGGTCGATACTCCTCCAGAAACCAAATGATCAGGCCATGTTCCTCATTAAATAACCCACAGTATGAACACCAATATATTCTGTTAGCTTGGTGCTGCTAAAGGATGCTCCAGCCCCCTTTTCTTATCTCAGAAATAGCCTCTGGCTGTGATTGCAGATTTAAAGAGAAGGCTTAGAAGTGGTGATTTTGACACAGGGGCTGAGAGGCCGCTAGAGAAATGGACGGGAGAATAAAAAAAGACTGGGAATGAGATGAGTTTTAAGGTCTCTTCCAACCTGAACCATTCTGTGGTTTCCAAGTGGCAGGAGAGGAGCCCCCAGAGCAGTGGGGGGTGTCTGCAGCACCTGCTGCTCCCTCTCTGCCGTGGTGACACAGCCCAGCACAGCCCATTGTCTGCTGGGACCACAGGAAGCTTCATCTCTTCCCCAGCACATCCCGAGCTGCTCCTGCTGCTCCTCCTGCTCCGTGCTGGCCTTGGGAGCTGCCAGTGAAACAGGAAACCCGTGCTGAAAAACAAACCGGTGCCACCCAGCAAGAGAAAATGAACAATTTCCCCAAGGAGCTGGCTCAGAGGGGACCTGGCTTTGTGTGGCTAATTGGGAGGAACAAATGGCAAACCACAGTTCATCCCGTCCCATCCATCCCAGGATGCACCCAGCATTTCCACTGGCTCACATCAACCCCCCTTGGGCACTTGGCAGGAAATAAGAAGCAACTGCAGCAGCCCCGAGCCCTTCTGAAAGCAGAGCTGGATCACTATGTACCAAGGGAACCGTGCCACCCATTGCCAGCTAATCCTGCTCCAAGAGCCCTACAAGGAAGAACCCCTATGAAGTAATGAGAAACTTCAACCAAGCACGAGGCTCTTTTCTAAAAGGGCCATTTATCCTCGGAGGGGAAGCAGGAAAACACACATGGCACCACTCGGAGCTGCGTGCTGCCTGCTTGGTACTGCGCGTTCTATTTTCACATTTTTATAATTATCACATAATGCATAATGCGACACAAACCAGGAGACGTCAGCTCTGTGCAGAGCCAAACCAAGCACTGGCAGGCGCTGCGTGGTCCCCACAGGGCAGCCAGACCCTGAGCTGCCCCTCCTGGCCCCATCCCAGGAACATCAGCCACGTCCCCGTGGCCCAGGTCACCCCTGGAGCTGCTCCTGCCCTCACACTCTGCACAGGATAAACCCTTCAAGCTCCATCCAGGGGGTTTGAATGAGGTGCCAGAGCCTGCAGTGGCTCACAGCCTCTCCTGGACGTTCCCCAGCCTGCACAGCCAGGTTTTCAAGCCAGGCAGGTGTGCTCTGGATGGAGAAAGTCCAAACACAGCCCCGAGGAGCCCTGCAGGGTCTGGCCAGCACCGTGTCCTCAGGGCACGTGGTCACCCTGGCAGGACACCCACACGCTGCCCTTGTGCCAGTGTCCAGCCTTGTGAAATCCCCGAAATTCTTCCTGGGGACATGGCCTAAGTGAAACTTGTCACCATTCAGGGTTTCAAGCTCCTTGTCCCGAGGGTCCCTGCCCAGGGCACCCCTCTGGCTCTGTGTCCTCCCATTCAGGGGTCTGCTGCTCTCCAGTCCCTCTCCCAGCTCTGGCACTGCCCTTGGCACCTCCTTTGCTCTGCCACAGCACAGGCCAGCAGCTCCCTCTGGGAGCAGTGGCTGCCCTGAGTCAGGGCACAAAACATGGGGCTGGGACTTCCTAAATCCTGGGAGATTTGCTCTGGGCTCGTGACAGAGGGTGGAGGCTGCAGCTCCATGGAGCACCTGGTCTGGTCCTTCCCAGGGTGATGAGGGATCCCTGCCTTGGCTCCAGCATCCTGGCACGGGCACATTCCTGTCACCAGGGCCACTCACACACACACAGAGCTGTGCTTTTCCTCATTAAAGGTCTCATATCAACTTTTCATCCTCACACTCGATCCCAACCCTTGCTCTGCCGTCAGGACCAGCTGGCTGAACCTCGCTCTGGAAAAGCAGAGCCTCGAGTTTAGCCATGGCTGGCACAAAGCAGCAGCTTTGAGAGATTTCTGCAGCAGGTCCTGCTGAGAAGAACAGAAATTATCCCGAGGAGAGCTTTCTCCTGTATGAAAATTCCTTCATTTCCACAGAACTAAAAGGTTTTGTTCTCCCTCCCCACCCTGACCTGTGAAACACAGATGAATGTACAGTGCTGTGGAGCAGGGATGACCAAGAGGGAGGAATAAAGCATCTTTTTTCCCTCCTGTAGGAAAGTATTGTCCAAGTAACCAGCTGGACTGAGGGGGGGCTCCTCCAGAGGCTCTGGCATGCTCTGCTGTTCCTAGACTAAATAGATTGCTGGGCTTCTCCAGCCAATGCTGGTTTACAGAGAAGCTGTGCAAAGTAAATATCTCCCTCCCAAGGCCAAACCCCTGCTGGTGCCAGCTCTCAGCTCGGAGCAGATGTCCCTGCTTGGGCTGCAGAGCCCCCGAGGAGCAGGGCCAGGTGTCCCCAGCTGTGCTGTGCAGCTCCTCGGGCAGCTGGAGGGGGCTGGGGGTGTCAGACAGAGAAAATTCCTCACCGAGGAGATGGGAATACAACCACCACTCAGTCAGGGGTGTTTCAGTCACTTGGCGAAGCCAAAGAGTTGCTGTGTAACCTCGGGGAAGTAGCTTAAATTTTTAAGAGGCAGAGTTGAGCAGCACAGTGGGTCTGTGCTGAAGAAATCTGCTCTGGGAGGGAGTGTCCTTTGTCAGGCCGAGAGAGAAAATGTGATTTATTATCAGAGATGCATTCGGGAAAGAAATGCAATTCAGCAGTGCTAAGGTGGCTTCTAAGCCTGACGCAGGGAAAAGCTCAAGGCTGAGTCAGGACCCTGCTCCTGAGATCAGCTCGGCTGGTCAGAGCATGTGTGAGATGATGAAGCTCCATTTAGGAACTTCTCTGCCAGTTCCTCCACCACAGTGACCATGGAGTGCTGGGCACTGTCCAGAGGTGCAGCAGGAACACCAAAGCACCAGCCCCTCCCCTCAGGGAATCCAAGATTCCACGTGATGCCAAGCGGGGAGTGAATCGTAAAGAAATCCGTCTTGAGTCGGATAAAACAAGAGGCCAGCTCATCCACAGGACACGTACAAAGGGGGAAAGGCAGCGGTCTGTGCACTTCTCTCCTGCTTTCAAGAAACTTGCAGCGTCAGGCAAAATTGGAGCTCTAACCCAGCAGCAATGAAATCGCCTTTCACAAAAAAACCTCTGCCTGCATCTGAGCTCTGCCTGCATCTGGTGGCTGAGAACACTGCCAAGGCTTTAACCCTCTGCTGCTAACAGAGAGAGATATTGATGAGCGTCCCTCTGGCGAAGGAAACCAAATGGTGTTTTTAACCTCAGTGGATTCCTTGCAGCTTTTCAATTCCTGAGCAGGGCTGTAGCTCCAGACGGGGGTGTAATTGAGATGCATTATCCTCTGCCTCCGAAACTTTCCCAGGCACACATGTGCACACACACAGACTGTGCATTCAGCTATAAATACATTCCGTACCTGCACAGGCATTAAGCTGCTGCTCAGGGGCTGTCTGGACATTCCCCTGCCAGCTCTGCAGCCACAGCACTCAGCACTGCCAGCCCAACGTGACAAATGGAGCAAACACAGAAAGCCAGCTGGGAACCTGACCACGGCCATGAAAAGCAGGAGAGGGTCTTTTAAGGACCAGTCCCCTGCAAAGGCAAGGATTTGGGGTGTTTTCAGCCTAAAAGGGATGGTGAATCTCTTTAACTCTCCTACATACAAGAGCAGCAACTTGGTGATGAACCACCCACCCAGCTCTTCGTCCTGAACCAGCCACCATCTGTGCCCAGCATGGCAGAAAATCTCCCTCCAAAACCTTCCACCCTCCTTTCTTACATTAACCTTGACAAAAGGCCAAATTCCATCAGAATAGGCTGATCCCATCCATAGCACAGCATCTCCTGGGGTGGAGGAAGTGTGCCCTCGAAGGGTTTCAGTGGCATTATGACCTGAAGCAGCATCACTGACCTGAGCACACCTCAGCTCTGAAGGGCTGGGATGCTCTCCCGACACAGCTCCTGAAATTCTGATTAACTGTGGGTTTTAGAGCACAGATCTCGCTCAGAAATCGGGGCTCCGTGCAAGGAGAGTTTGCTTACAGACCAGAGACTACAATGGAAACCTTTTAAGAAAATATTTCATAACAGTTTTAGTCTTTCTTTTAGCCTGGGAGTGTAAATGGGTTGCATTATAATGAGAGGCACCTTTCTAGAGACCTATAAAGTAAGAAAATTCATATCCTCCTCCTATGAAACACAAGATGTGCCAAGGGTTACTTCCACCTCGGAAGAGATGATCCATCAGTGAATCCTAAAGCATTTCATGAGAGCTAAACACCTCCACCAACAGCATCCACCTCTGTCCAGCTGCAGCAGGAGCGAATTAATCCACAGAAAAGGAAAATAAGGCACAAAAATCCTACAATAAGTGTCTTAAAACATAATCCCATAACCAAACCAGTATGGCAACCTGATCACGTGTGATTGGCAGGAGAAACTATATCCTTTCCTGGAGAAAAGGGGGAAACTCATTCTGAAGGGGAGCAAAGGTTTTTGGACACAGAAATAGACAGTTTACAACTCACCACTGACAAAACCTCACAAATCTAAACAGAAAAGCTGATCAAAAGATTGTAGAAACAAACTGACAAATAGAGAGAATTTTTTCGGCTTTGTACCACAGTGTCCAAAATGTTCATCCAAATTTTTAAATGTTTATTCGAAGCATTCTTCAGAGGTCCTCAGAATTTTGCTGTCTATCAGTTTGAGGCCCATCATTTCCTTTCTTTTGCACTCTCCTCCCACACACCCCCTTGCTGAATGAGTTGCTGGGGTTGCTTTGCCTCTGGCACACAATGAAGTCTCACACAGCCAAATGTCTTCAGAAGTCGGTGCCCAGATCAGTTTGGAGGTGTTTTATCTGGACATTCAGCCACCAAACCACTCGCTCTTCAAAGAGGAGAGGAACTGAAGGCTGAACTGGCTAATTCAGGGAGGAAATAGCTCATGCTGAAGCAGCCAGTGAAGTGACCACTTTGATTACCTTGATGTAAAATAACGGGATTTGGCCCAATTGTTATTTTTCCACCAAGCACTTCACAGAAGCCAAGGAAAGCAGAAATTTTATCAGCTTGAGGCCACTATCAGGTCACCAGGCACCTTCCCCTTCCAGGTCCCCAAACACTGGGCAGCTACAGGCACCTCGTGTGCATGTGCTGTGCTGGCCTCACTTCAGAGAGCTGCACCAGCGAAGGGAGAACATTTTTTTCCACAGGAAATACCAGGGGAACAAAGAAAGAGGTTGAAAAACTGCAAAAGTCACCTCTCAGTGTTCAGGGGCTTTACTTCAGCCCCTAACTCCTGTTTGCCCAAACAGTGCACCTGCTCCTTATGTGTCTTCGAGCCACAGAGACAGAATTTTCCAACAAAAGTGTAACTTCAGGGAGGTCAGGTTTCCATTTCCAACAGGTTCTCTACTCTTACCTGGGAAATTCAGGATGCCACTCTGGATTTCACAGCAGTGACTCTCCAAGAACTCAGGTCTGCCTGTTCCAAAAACACAGACCTGCCCCACTCTGACCTCACAGCTGATTTCCCTGGACCTCGAGCACGACGGAGCCTGTGGGACACAGCTGAGCAATTCAGACCATGTACCACAGAGGGCAATAATCCTTCTACCCATTAATTAGGTGCATTTGTTACTGGAAATGATGCTGAAGTGATTCAAGTGGATGAAATGACAAAAGAAAACCTCTGGAATCAAGAGGCACTTGCCCAACCCTCGCTGCTGCAGATGCCCGGCGGTCTGGCAGAGGTCAGGACTGTGGTGAAATGCCCCTTCCCAAAGAAAAAGCCAAATGTCATCACCAGATCCTGGAGGGAGTGGGAGAACGGACAGTCTGGCTTGAACTAAACCTTGGAAACCTGAGAAGATTGCTCGGGATTAGCCAGTGGGTAACACAAAACCCCAAAGCCACAATTACCGGCCGAGCAGCAGCCCCTCTGCCCAAGCTGCTCTCAGCCCTCCCAGCACTGCATCTGTGGGAAAAGCCAAGTGGAGAGGGCCTGATCCCTCCTGCCCGAAGGCAGCTCCTGCCTGGGGAAGGAATATGAGTTTTCAGTGCTGGCATTGCTTGGAAAAAGTGTCGGGAATGCCACGAGGTGGGCAGTGGAGCAAGGTGGGAGAGGGTCTGACACACACAGAGCTGAAAAACCTTAGTGAAGGGAGAAGGAAACCACCCACATCTGGGCCTATTCCTGGATGTCAAAGAGCCTTCTCGGCATGTGAGATATTAGGGATCACGCTCGCTTGATGCACAAGAGATGCTTTGAAATGGTTACAGCCTTTTTATTCACAGAAACTCCCTCTGAGTTGCCTTTTCTTCTCTCTGGGCAGGAGTTTACACCAAGGTTTTATTTGGCTTCAGGGCAAACACGATGCTTTGCAGGAAAGCACTGTCAGACAGACCCCTCTCCTAGACAAGTAATTAGGAGAACAAATAGCTCCTTCTTAACCCACAGGGGAGGCTGCCAAGCCCTCTCTCTGCTATTCTCGGCTTCCTGGCTCAGAAAGGGTTACGTGCAATCTAAAAGGGTGGCTTGTCCTCCTCGGGCTGCTCGGGAAACCGTGCAGCTTCCAGCTGGCAGCAGAGCTGGGCTGGGGATGCTCTGTGCAGGTTAGCCTGCCCTGGGAACAGGAGCCATCCTCTGCCCTCCCGGAGAGGAGCAGGCAAGGGCAGGGTGGGGCTGCTTCAGGAGGGCCAGGTGCTCCCCAAAAAAAACCAAGCCAGGCAGTTCCTGCCCTGAAGACCCTGCAGACGAAGTGCAAGGTGGTGCTGCAGGCGAAGAGAAACGTGCAGAGCGAGTTGGAAGGATTAAATATCTGGGTTGCTGCGAGCTGGAGGGCAGTTATGGTGCCAGGCCTGGGAGCAGGGCTCGGAGCATGGGGAAGTCCTGGAAGCAGGAGCAGCAGCTCTCCAGGGCTCTGTGGGGCTCTGTCTGCCTCTGAGTGCAACTAATTTCCAGCTGTGATGTCAAAATTTTAGTTTTGACTACGTGCAACGTTTTAGATTTGCTGTGAAATCTCTGTATTTTCCACTTTGTCTCCTAAATCCACGTGGAACATCCCTAATGCTTTAGTTTTAACTGCAGTTCTACTGCTGCCTCTGTCAAACAGGCATTGCTTTTACCTCACCTGAGAATAGGCAGTGTAGGTCACAATTCAATGACTTTGTAAAGGTTCAGTGCTAAAACATATAAATATAATTGTAAACCATATAAATAAATCCACAGAAGGACAGCCAAAACCTACACACAAGATGTCATATCCTTAATTTAAAACCGAGCCGAGCTTCATAAAGCAAGAGGATTTTAGAAAAGTATCAAGCACTAATTAAGAGTGGTGTCAATGAAGTGAAGGGCAGTTCTTAAGAAATAATGTGCAATTTGCTGTCAGTGAAACTTGGCTCCTGACTTTCATTGGCCAGTGAGCGCAAGAAGGTGCTGCTGTCCAAAGAGGACATCCTAGATCCAGCAGGAAAGAGGATAAATCCCAGAGCAGCCATTCATTAAAGCAGTTAAAAATCTTCCCCAGAGCTGTGTGACTCCTCAGAGAGCAACTGATTACGTGTTCTCAGAGGTATCTGATGAATTCTCTGGTTTTGGACATTTCCCTTTCTAACTCTGCTACCTGGAATGGCCTTTTATCCCCCACAAGAAAACCCTGAGGCAGAAAGCTGGACACTGAGAGGGGATGGGTGAAAAAAGAGGGTTCATTTCAGGGGAGCTTCCTACAGTTCAGCTGCTCCTCATAAAGCACCTCAGCTATCAGGACATGGTCTGACCGTGCCTCTGAGCTTTCCTCACAGGGACTCCAGCAAAAGTCACAGCAGCTCTTCCCCCAAAAAGCCACCAGCTTCACGTGTTTGAAACCTGATGCACGTGCAGGAGGCTCTGCTGGGATTCCCATCTGCCTTGCTTGCAGGGAAAAATCAAGGTTCTCTCTTCCCATGACATCTGAGGCTTCTCCTGGAGTATCTGAGTCCTCTGGTGCAGAACGAGTAGAAAATGTGTGAGTAGGGGCAGGATCATCTTGAAATGAAAGGGGTAACAAAGAGAACAGGACAAATGGGGGAGGGAAGTGAGGGAGAGGAGTGGCATCCTGTGTTATGCTTGATGCAAGATATGCCTTATGATCCTGCTCTTGGTCAGGACAAAACTCATATCCAGCCTTGGAAAGAGGTCAGTGTCAAAAAAACATGAAACGAGGCTCTTGTCATTCACATTTTCTTAATGAACTGGAAACGCACAGACTATTCCTAGAAAAAAAAGGGGAGATCACTCCTCTTTCTCTGTGTGAGAGTAGGGGAAAACCCCTTCAACCTCTCAAGATGTGGTTTGCAAATTCCCTCTCTCTGAGAAGCTCCGGACGAGTAAATATCACCAATAATCTCTCTGTGCTGTCCAGAAGAAAATTAAGAAGTGGGAGGACAGAACAAATCCTTGTGCTGAGAGCACAGAATGGCTCTGGCTGTGCCTGGAGTCCAACAAACCCTCCTGCTCCCCGTTTTCTGCCTGCTGGGACCATCCATGGGCAGTGCAGCAGGGTGGATCCAGGAGGATCACTGCCCATCTCCATCACCGTCGCATGAAAGGCTCAAGAACACATTCCACTGGTGCAATCAAAAAGAAATTGCCCTCACTGGGATCCTGCATCGGTGCTTTTATGGTGTTGGGGTGAGAAGTGTCTATTTATCCTCTCTCATTTCTTGTTAAAAAGCAGAGCCCCTGTCAGAGCTGAGGAGAGCTGCAGCACAGAGGAGACATTATTCTCAGCTTTGGATTAAGATCAGTATTTTAATGAAAGCACTTATTAGCCCCAGCTGGGGCTCAATTTTCCAGTGAGTTGGGAAAAAAAATATATATATTGCCCTGACTATTCTTCTCTGGGGATTGCACCGAGACATCTGAGAGTATCAATTACTGATCATAATTCTCTATTGGAAACGAACAGCTGGGGAAAAGCCTCTGCCTGGAAACGACTGGATTGCTTTACATTTGAAACTATAGTTCCTGGCTGTTTGGTGTCCATTTTTTTCCCTGCTCTGGGATGCTGACAGCTCTCAGTGGGCCGCAGGAGCCCTGTCCTTGTCACCCTCTCACACCAGTGTCCCCTCAGCACCCAGCAGAGGTGCACTGGAAGTAGGATGTGCAGGGAAGTTTCGGGACCTGGATGGTGTGGGAGGATTATCACTGCTGTCCCCTGCTCCTGGGAACATTTTTCAGCCAGGAGAGCTCAAGGGCCTCCCCCTTCCTCCTGCAGTTATGGGGTGGAGGAATGAGCACGGGGTCACAAGGTTATTCCTGGGGAAACAGATGCTCACATGTCCCCTTGGAATATTTGCACTTTCTGGTGACTTAGGCCCCGTCAGAACAGGCTTGGGAAGGTTTGTGACAATGCAGGGATAAAAGGAGGGTGAATAAGCAGTGCTGGAGGGGGCAGTGGCACAGAGGGGTCTGCATGTCCTTGGACACGAGAGCTCTTCCCTGGACACACACAGGGAAACAGACCCTGAGCTGGAAGCTTGCAGCGGGGAGTAAAAGTTAATTCCATCTCGAACCTTTTACAACAGCTGATGCAGAAATGGATGAAATCAGAGCAGAAGCTGTTATTTCAAAGCCAAACCTCACAGCCCTGCCTGGGTCAGCAAGGAGGGTTTGCAAAGGCACTGCACAAGGGCCAAGTGTCCCCAGCAGTGGCTGTGATGCGTGGGGCGTGTGCAGGGCCACCAGAGCCACCAGCCTCTCCCCGGTGCCCCCAAGGGTGGAGGAGGTGGCAGCACTTCCCTCCTGCCCCGAGGGATGGAGAGAGACTCCCACAGATGTGTGCCAGCCCTTTCTGGGAGAGTTTGGAGCTGTCTGCACGTGAACAGCTGCACTGACCCGTAATGGATGGGCACTCCCAAAGGCGGATTTCCCAAGGAACAGGCTCTGTGTGTGTGCACCACACGTCTTGCTGGGGCTGGGGGCTGTGTCAGGGCCAGGGGGACAGGAGGGAAGCCCACTCCAGCAGTGGCCAGGTTGAAGGCTTCACATTCTTTCAGCTGTAGTGGCTGGAGTTATTTTTGCTCCACTTGGAATGTCAGATCCGAGTGGGTTTTATCAGAATATCGAATCAATGAAATGCTCTACCTGGGAACCTGTTCTCCAAATGCCATGGAAAAAACCCCTCAGGCTCCAGGAGCTGGTCCCCAGCTAGCCTGGGACCAAGTAGCTCAGGAATTTCACAAGAAAGCAAAGAAAATCCCAGGCACGTTGGCCTTGAGAACTGTGCTCCTGCCTGAGGTTTGATTAACTTTTTTATTCCCCTCCTCATCCCCACAACCAGCTCATCCCAGCTGAACCAGCAGCCTGATTCCCTGCAGGGAACAGAAGGGAATCTGCATGAAAACCAAACCTTGGATGACTTTCCCACCTTTTAAAAGAGAAAAAAAATCCTCCCTGCTGGCCCTAGACTGTGATAACCCAGGGCTGAGGAGGCACCTGTTCAGAGCCAAAGCCCAGCCAGTCTGACACGATCCATTCCAGCTCCCAAAACCCCTCCAGCCAAGGGACACAGCACCCGCAGCTGCTCCCAGCCAAAGGCAGATGCTAATCCTCATCTCCTGGAAACAGGCAGTGAGCACCTGAAAAGAAACCCAGTCCCAGCATCACACAGACCAGCCATTCAGCTCAGGCCAGTCCCATTAGATTTGGTTGACAAAAGAATCCAACGTGCACATTTATAATTTGCCAGAAAAAAAAAAAAAAAAGGGGGGGGGGGGGGAAGGGAAAAAAAAAAAAAGGGAAGCCAAGCTTTCCCCTTCTGAATGGAGAGTGTCTGTGGCCCAGCCTCCCTCCTCGTCAGCAGACAGGGTGGAATTCCCAGGCTACGGGGGAGATCTCCTGGGGCTGATCATGTTCTTAAAGGCATGTTCCCAATCAAGAAGGCTGGGATGAGGCATAATAATTGCATAGGCTTCCTGAGAACCGGCTTAATATCCCTCCAGACTGATTTAACCTAGTTTTTCATTCTGCTTTCACATCAAAAAATGAAGGTCTGTCTATATCTTGATATACTGCAAATCAGGAAATGGAGGCGTATGGTATATCTCATCCTCCCCTGCCTGGAGCTCTCCACGGCACGCTGCCAAGGCTTTGTGTCAGCAAAGCTCTGCTGATTAACGCTGGGGAGAAAGAGAAACCAGTGGCCTGTTAAAGGTCTGAGAGTCAGTTGCCATCTAATCCCGGGCTGGCACGGGGCTTCGTGTCCTTGAAATTGGTGGGGAATAATTAGTGTCATTACCAGCCTGCATTACACCTCTGTTGGGCTGTGAAGACAAACGAGGGCGGAAAGTTTTGAAGGCTCAGGGCCACGGCTGGTTCTAATTCTCATTAACACAAGAACACTGGGAAATGTGCCCGTGTTGCTGGACAAGTGCCGAGCTTGTCCTTCCCTTTGGAGCCTCTGGAGCACCTTGAGGCCGTCCCACAATCCAGAGGTGCACGCTGCCATTTCCCTTTCCAGCTGAGGCTGTCAAGCTTCTGGAAGAGATCCCGAGGGGTTCAGGGAGAGACCCCAGCCCCTGTGCCTGCCTGATGCTGCACGTGTGCTGCCACTGCCCCCCGGATGGGAGAGACTGAGGTTAGCAGCTCCTGCAGCAGGGATCCACACTGCCATGGGCAATAAAAAACAGAGAAACCCCCAGCTCCATCCCAGGCGTAAATCCCAGGCAGCACCCAGGTAAATAGTGGCAGTCTGGCTGCACAGAGGGTCGGTGCAGGCTCCCCAGCCTGGCTGCTTTGCAGAAACATTGGGTTTTTCTGTTCCCTGAGAGCGGGGTCAGCCTTTCCTGTGGACACTTAAAGCTTGGTGGCAAAGAGATTTTCCAGTTTTCTGCTTGTCAGTGTGCATTCTCACTTTCTCACGGAAGCTAGCTGAAAAACAGCTAGAGAGCTTCTGTAAATAATTCTGCTATCTTGCACCTGTGAGATGTTTTACACCTTGTTGTTGTTATTCTGAAGAATTGTTTGGGAATGGGTGTTTTAGGATCTGGCAAACCATCCTGGGGGGTGGATGGCCAGGGATCCAATGACCTTATACCATCCCAACGACCTGGGGTATAAAACCCGCCAGTATATAAATAAATAAATTCATTCAATCCTGTTCTTCCTGAGTTCAGCTGCCTCTTTTCTCCCTGGGCTGTGTCTAGCTGTGACACTTTCCTGCAGGGACAGCCATCAGTCCCTGCTGTGGCATCAGCACAGCCCGTGCTGGTGTCAGAAGGGAGCTGCTGGCTGAAAAGTTACCTTTCGACTCTGCTTCACAGTCAGACTGCAATCACAACTGGCCTTCTTCAATAGAAATGCTTTTAATCCTGTAATAAGGTGCTCTGCAGACCAAGGCACTGTTTTATGCTCAACGTTGCCAGTTTGGACTTGCAAGTCCAGCTTTAAAAAAACAGATCTCTAGCAGTACAGTGAAAAGTCACTGAGGTCTGTGAGAGCACACACCTTGCAAATGTATCCCCAAGCTCTAAACACCATCAGTACAACACATCTGGGAGGTTCCCTTCCATTCCTGAGCTGGCTCAGCGTGGCAGAACCTCTCTGTGACAACTGGGCAAGCCACGTTGGGATGCCACATGTTTGTGACACAGCAGAGCGTTTGCAAAACCTTTCAAAAAAGAAAAAAAAAAACAAAAAAAAAGCAGTAGATGAATTACATTAAGGGGACTTAGTGCCATGAATAAGAATTGCTGCTCTGAGCCATCCTGGTGAATACTAAACTCAGCTCCTGGATAAAGCCACACCTTGTCTGCCTCAAGCTGCCATGAGATCCCTGGGCTTCCCTCAGATCCAAGGCAGGAGGGAGCAATAATCCCTTAAAACACGTGGGACCAGTTCCCAGGTTTCTCACTCCCTGGGAGCTCAGTCCTTCCTCCCACACTGTGGCAGTGGCTCAGACATTTGAGCTCCCAGCCCCAGCCCACACTCTGGCTGGTCCAGAGGCCACTGTCCCCAGCAAGAAACCAGCTCCAAGCCCAGAACTTCACTTAATTTGCTGCAATCACTTCGTGCTCTTTGCTGCATCCCACGGCAGGACAGGGCAATGGAAGATAAAGCAGGCAGTCCCCAGCAGCCCCTGAGCAGACGTGGGTGAGCACAGAAACTCCACAGGCCACGTTTTTGGCAGATCCTGGCCTATCTAAACAAACAGGCAAGGTGACCTGAGCTCCCATAAATTTCCTGAAAATCTTTAATGACTCTAAAGGCTTAATAAAGTGTTTCACAGCAGAGGCAGCAGCCAGTAATTACGGGTTTGGAATCTGTGGGGTTGCAAGCTGAGGTCCAGCTCAGAGATTGCAAATGCAGGCAGCAAGAACAGCTCTTTCAGAGCACAGCACACGTCTTTTGCCACCATAAACCCTGTTTTTTGAGCTGCTGTGTCCCTAGCCAAGCATGCTGTCAGCAGGAGCTTTAATCAAACGGCAAAATACATTAAATATAGAGACAAATCCTTAGGGATGGAGTCGTAAAGCATTGTGAAAGTGTCAGCCGAGCGCTGGGAGACCATGATTTAGCAAAAAAATTATAAAGGGGCAGCTACAGGCTGCAAAAGCCAGACTTCTACTGGAATTAGGATGTGCAGGGAAGGTTTGGGACCTGCCATCGTGTGGGAGAGTTGTCACTGCCGTGCTCTGCTCCCAGTATCCACACACAGGGACCCCAATACCACATCTGCAGGTGGATACACTGCAGCTGCAGCAGGTTTAAAAGAGGGGAAGCAGAGAGAAGGGTCACAGCTCCCACGGACACCCCTCAGGCTCAAGGGGAGCCTCTGTCCCTGCCTGGTTTTTCAGATCTTCGGCTCTGGGGAAGACACTCCCCCAGGAAAACACAGCCTCACGTGTTCCTTGGAAAGGCTGCCAGTCCCAAGTTACTCATCACATCTCCCTGACTGCCTTTAAAATGTTTTTCATCAGCACTTTGGTCATCTTTTCACTTTTATACGTGGTGCTGTTTGCAGAGCCCCTCTTTAAAACCGACTGACAGGTTTCAAAAGCAAGCGAGCCTGTTAGTTTTCCCTTTTGCCTGTCATTACACAAGAGTAGTGCTTGAGCTCCAAGTTCCTATTAAAAAAGAGGACTAAATTAAGCTCTTGCATGAGGTCTCTAGAGATGCATCAGTCAGTGCTTTCTTACACACTCCCTTTACAGAACAGGGAAGTTTGTGTACCAACCCAACCACGGCTGTTCAACTGTCAAAGCCCCTAGAGCTACATCAATCCACAAAAGAGCAACCAAACTCCTTTGAAACTTCTGCAGTGAGGCAGAAGAGAAGAATTTGATGTTTAAGGCTTTAATCATAGATTTGGAGGCCTCCACTGATCCGTGGTGCTGACTGCTGCGGGAGAGCTCGCACCTCGTACGGGTGAAGAACTAAAGTTTGGATAAAGGGAACTTCAAGGAAAAAGAACTGAAAGGCACAGTGAGCCCTGTAATTCCAAGCATTGTGTTAGACTCCTTCTGGCAAGTGTCCCTTTTCACAGATCATTGCAGGATTTGTTAGCTGTTTCTACAAATTTAGAAAGAAAATATCTCACACGCCCGCTGCGATCGGGAACGCACCAAAGCAAGTAAACAGCACATGGTTAATGTTTCCAGAGATCTTTCCATCCCATCGAACCATTCCATCGGTTCAGTCTGCACAACAAGAAAGCAAATGGCTCAGATTAGAGCTCCCAGCAAAAAAAAAAAAAAAAACAAAAAAAACCAAAAAAACCACTGGATTTTGCAGTGCTGCATCCCTCAGTTTGCAGAGCCAGCCCTGGGATGTGGTGAATAATGCAACCCTCAGTCCTGCTTAAGCAAAACAGATGAAGCCCTGACTTGTTCTTCTCTTGCTGGTGTTTTTGGAAAGCGCAGGAAGGAAAAAGCTGTCAGACAGAAATAGTCTGTGTGTCACTTCAAGCCAGTCACTGGGGACCTGGACTCAGAGCCCACTGAAGTCAGTGGAAAGATTCCTCCCGACCTCCCCGGGGCTTGGCTCAGCCCCACACCAATGTGCTCCGTGCAGGTGTAAGTTTACACGTTCCTTTTTAAGCTGCCTGAACAAAGAGTGCCCTCAAGAACCACCTTAACCACAGCTGCATTTGTCTCTAGCAGGGAGCTTCCACCCTGCCTTCAGCAATGTTCCTGGGCTGGGGCCAAATCTCCGAGCCAGCACATCCCTCTGTCTTCTCCTGCAGCCCTGCCCCTTTTGGAGGCCACATTTCCAAGTGTCCAGTCACATGGAGCTGGCCTGGCTCTGCCCTGTGGTTCTTCCCTCCATGGATCACATCACTGCCACCCCAGAACCATCCAAGGTTTCCTGGGAGCTGCAGAGTTAACGTCCCACAAAAACCTTCCCCTTGGGAGAGGGTTCTGCTCTCTGCTCTCTGCTGCTGGCTGGCAGCACTGGGCAGGGGCAGAGCAGTACGTGGTGACATTCATACGAATTCCTCTTTCTAGATTTACATCATTAGCAGCACTTCTTTCGTTTTATCCTTTTAGATAATCCCGAGCAAACTCTCTTCTGAATATATCACTTCATATTCCAGAATACTGAATGAGGAACTGGGGTTTTTTTTCTATTCCAGCTCAAGGTAAAAAATCAAATTATTTTCACTTCTTAGCTTGTTTTAGCTAACTCCAGGAAGGCTCCACCAGGTAACAGAGATCACTGACAACCCAGAACTAAGATCACCTCCTGAGTTTGATGAAGGAGGAAGAAGAGCCTGCACTACCAGCAGTCCTGTAAACCAAACAGAAAGTGAAATCAATGTGAACCTTGCCTAAATAAGTCCCTTCTGTGCTTGGGTTTCCCCCCCCAACTCCCTCAGTTTCCCCATCTCCAGGTCTGGACATCAAAGCTGCCGTGTGTAATTTTTAAAGAAAGGAGCAAGCCAAAAGAAGGATGGAGGGAATGGAAAGGCAAATCCTTCCAATATTAGTCAGCCCTGACTTTGGCTGAGTAAGCAGCACAGAGAGGCAGAAGGCAAAGGAACCAGGAAGGCTGGAAGTGCTGGGTTTCAGACAATTCCACCGTGACAACGACGTCCCTTTAACACAGGGGACGGTTCAAATCAGCAGCCCTGAGCTTGGTCCTGCCGGGCTTTGCTCCCTGCCAGCAGTGCTCAATGTGCTGCTTTGTCTCTGGGAGAGGACGTGGAATTGCTGTGTTCATTATTTACAGATGTGCAGATATCTGAACCTGCTCAGCCACCAGGCTGAGCTGCCGGCCAGAGCCAGGGGAGGTTCACAGGAGGCTTAGGAAGACTATCCTGAGAGATGAGAGTTGGGTTTCTGGCATTCAGTTCATGCCATTCGCCCCTGGAAAACACCTGCTGGTTTCTTCCCCTGCACTCACAGGGAAGCAAAAGACAATTTCATGCTGTTCCTTATCTGCCTCCTCTGCATCCTCCAGTCAGTTCCCACCAGAGGTTCCCTATCAGGTGTCACATCTGGGAGGGATGGAAAGCTGACAGGCAGAGAGCTGCCTGCCCAACATCTCAGATTAACCATTTCCATGCTTTCCCCTGTGTAACCGTGGGTCTGCTCGCAGGGTCAGTGGTAGGTAAATAACTGGAGCCCGTGGAAGCTCTCCTCAGCTTGGGACAGTGGTGATTGAGACGGCCCTGGCCCTGCCAAAACTAACATCAAATATGTGTTGACTTCAACACTCCTGCAAAATGATAGCAACACAATGCTGTGACATTCCCCAGAGTGACCCCCTGCAAAACTGAGGCAGTGGGGAGATGAAATGTCCGTCCCTAGAGGATGGAGAGTGGGGGAAGGGAGCAGGAGCCTGGCAGGTCCCAAATTTCAGTGAGAGGAGCTGAGTTAAGGTGAGCGTTTCACTTTTGCTCTGAAGGATTAAAGTCTTAGGAGGACAGACTGGCAATCTTTCAGCGTTGCTCTGTCAGCCCATTTTGTGGGAAAATGGGATCACTAAGGACAGGTAACTTCCCAGGGAAGATTGAACCATTGGATGGCAAAGCAACCCAGAGCAGGTCCCACATTCCTGGCAGGGACCAGTCACACATCCACAAAGCACTGAGGTTAAAAAATCCTGATAATGAAAACCACAAGCTAAGACATTTGGGGCACCCCCACATTTCTGTGCATTTATCTGACACTTGTCAGTTGAGATTCCTCTTTTACCTAAACACACAGAAGCAGAGGGACTTTCAGGGGATCTCTGAAAACAATGGGGACTTGGAAATTAAAAAAATTCCCAGTTCCTGGGCTAATGCCCCAGTGACTATTCACTGCTAACACAAGGCAGCTGAGATACTGCTAAAGTCACAACAGCGAGGGGTAGAAGATAACAGGATTTACAGGGTTAGGTTTAACAGGTTTGAAGGTTAACAGGATTTTAAGGCTAGGACTTCAAATAACACAGCAAAAATGAAAATCCACAGTTACAAAGGACGGTGTGCATTATTCATTTCTTTCTCCTTGCCTCTGCACAGGCTGTAAATCAACCCAGATCAGGAGATGTCACCAGCCAGCGCTGTCCCTTGCAGCCCAGAGCACTGGGCTGCCAGACAGGATACACAGGGGTTTTATTTTCAGGGCCCTGCCACTGAGCTGTTACGTGACACCTGGAAGGTCACACCACATTTCTGCTGCTTCTCCCACCAGCTGCTGGGTTAGGTTATGATTATTTCTATTATTTCTACCCGTGCTGCTATAGGCAGTACTGAGGAACCCCCTGCAGATCCCAGGAGCTCATGGTGCAAATCACTGTGTGCACAAATTCTGTCCAAAAACTCTCCTCCCAGGAGAAATTTATGCCCTAAACCAAAGGAGAACAGGTGGAAACAGGCAGAAATGCTGGCCTGGGGGGGCCAGGGCAGCCCCTCAGCCTGGGCTCAGTGTCCTGGCTGGAAGGGCTGATCTCTTGTGGGTTACTAATCATCACCATGGTACCAGCAACACACAGTTCATGTGCACAAAGCTCCTGGGTTGCACACAGGGGATTCAAACACAGGGAAACAGATCCTGAATGCCCAGAAGAAAACCCTCAATCCACACCTTTAGTCTTTCCTAACATCTGCGCTCTGGCGGATTTGAGCCGCGCTCCGAAGATCTCTGGGACAAGAATTTGACTCAAAGTGATGCCAGGGAGCACTTTTCCTTGCTTTTGTTTTTCCATGGATGCAGAATCCTGCCTAAAATAATCCCCAGCTAGAAATACCGGGCTGCTGTGGCTGCATGGCCTGGATTTCTCTTCCAGCACCCTGAATTTCAGGCACAGGGCGAGCTCCTGCGTGTGCTGTGCCTGGTATGTGCTGGGATTGATTATAGGTTTTCTTGCACTTCTGTCCTCATTAGTTCTACATCACAGAGAGCGTGGAACGCAGGCACTGCCAGCCCAGAAAATTAAGATGTGACATTGTTTTTCAAGGACATATGCTCGGGGCATGTGTTTTTTCCCCCTCCTCTATATCAATGCAAATCCCAAACGGAGCTATCAACAAAAATAAAGGGAACAATCCTGACCCAGTTTAAAGTTGTGTGGGGTTTTTTTTTTTTCTTTCATTCTTTTGCTTCTCAAGGCCAGAGACAGAACAGAGGCCACAAGCAGAGCTGCCAAAACACATATGCATGTTGGATGCTTTTGTCTAAAGACACTATGAAGTGCTAAAATATTAAATATGTCAAGCAGAAAGGTTTCCTCTGGTCTTCAGAGCTCTGCAAAATGGCAATAAAAATGTAAAAGAAGAATGCTGAATAATCAAATGTGGTTTCTTTTTTTAAACGTAAATAGTAAAGGCTGAGTCCTGGATACTTCATGTTAAGAGCAGAGACAGCTCAAGGATTTTCAGCCCCGTTCCTTCACTTGTGCTGGAGAGATCATCTTTAGGGATAAGGGACTTGTAGGGTCCCACTAACAAATATCCTCAATTGTGAGCATCAGGACCAAACATCCTGTGTCAGAGGGGGTTTTGCACCATCCAATCCAGGCCCTGAAATTCAGAATAAGCTTGGCTTTGCGGTCCCCCTGCCCAGCTCCGAGTTGTTCAGAGCCAGACTTTCGACTCGGGGCTGTTTTCCAGTCCTAACGATCTGCTCAGATCCTGACTTCTGCAGCAGGACTGCCAGGAAGGAGAGGTGCAGGGCGCAGGATATTTGGAAAAGCAAACGCTCTCCTCAGGTGAACTCAGCGGTGACCCCCGAATCCGAGGCTCAGCAAACAGCCCCTGAGAGGCCGTGACAAACACGGCTGAGGGGTTCAAGGACAAGCTGGCACATAAAGCCCATTCTCTCTCCCCAGACCTGTCGTGCTGCTCTTTAGCTGTTCGGACCACATTTCCCCCTCCATCTCACAGCAGCAGGGATGGGGCAGTCTGAGACACCAAAGGCTGGGGCTGCAGCAGAGCTCCTCAGCCGTGTTGGTGGCACTTGTGTTTATTATCATTATCATTATTATTACTATTATTAATATGAATTTTTGTCTGCAAGTAAATACCAGGCAATTATGGTGTTCTGAAGTGACCTTCTGGAGCATGTGCTCGAGCCCGTGGAGCTCAGCCAAAGCTACTATTGTGGATTTCATGCCAAGGCTCGGGAGAACCCTGGCTCCCTCCCATTGTTTTCTTTGGCCGGGCTCTATGGATTCTCAGCCTGGCAAGAAAGCCCCGTTTTAAAAGTACTGGCAAGCGCCGTGCAGTTTGTCACAGCACGGCCCATGATTTAGGACCTTGATTTAGGCTCAACACTGGGCTCTTTTGTTCCGCGGCGGCGGGACACCGCTCGCGACGTCGCGCGAGTCGCTGAGCGCCAGCTCTGAGCGTGGCCTGCCCAGGCTGGCAGCGAGGATTTTCCCCCCAAATCTACAATCCAGAGTGGGGATGGCTGAGGGAAATTGGAGCAGCCTTATCCACCAGCCGCAGGCTGAGGCTGGTGCAAACGAGGCTTTCTCACACAACGGGTGCGTGGGTGATAAAACAAAATTGCTGCATACCTGGCTGAAGCCAGAGCTGGAGGAGAAGGATTTGCACTTTTCTCTCTCTCTCTTTTTTTTTTTTGTTTAATAGAAACTCATTTTTATTTATGGTTCGACCTCAGAAATAGAGGTGAAATTTGAAGGGATTAAAAAAAAAAAAACAAAACCACCTCTCCGGCTCCACAAATCCTTCTTACAGGTCCCTCAGGCTTTGCTAGGACGTAGTTATAAGCAAAAAATGACTCTGCAAAAAACAGCCCTTTGGTAAAAACCAGCTCTTGCGCAATTTGTATATTTTGGAAGCCATATTTGACCATTTTACTGGCTAAGGATACCCAAAACCAGACTCTGGGATCCAGACTGCTCCAAATCCTCTGTGCTTGGGGAGGAGGGGGAAGAGGGCAAGCTGAATATTTAAAATCAAACCAGTGAAGGAGAAAAGTCTTCTTTCAGAAATAGAGTCAAACAGCTCAAAATCTCTGTACCTTTGTGACAGGCACTGCTGAAACTCAGCAGAAAAATCCAGCCCTCTCTGCTGCTCATTGATTGGAATTAATAAACCAGCCAGCCCTGAAATAACTGCCACCTTTTTCACTGTCAAACTAATCAAGAATAATTGAATACAACTAGTAAATCATGGGGAAAAATGTAAATGAAGCAGTAAACCAGCTAATTAATGACCATCCTGGATCCTATCACCAGTGACTGAGCTGGCAAATAACAGCAGAGATGAGGCTTAGACTGGGGTCAGTTCCCACTAATACTGAGCCTAGAAAATCAAGAATGGGGGTGGTGCTACCCCCTGGCCCCTGCAGCCAGTACAGATTCCTCTGGGGTCCAAAGGGACGAGGAAATGTTTAATTTCCTCCATTTACAGTCCACTGCACCCACTTTTGCTACATGAGGCACTTGCAGCCTTCTCACAGCAGAGTTTGCTGGTTGTGTTTTAGTCTCTGTGATTGCAGAGAGGACTCAGAGTCTGGGCTCGGAGATGAAAAGTGGTGCCACTCTAATACACCTGACTTATGAAAGTCTTTCAATTCCAGCTCTTACTGCCTCTTTAACCCGTCAAAAGTGCAAGTGAAAAACATCAGAGGAACTGCCTGTATTTCTGTATTGATAAAAGAGGGGGAAAAGGGGAAATGTCACAAGAGACAAGCATGCCATGAACCACTCTGGAGCCTTATGGCATCAACACTCGGTGATGTCCCCCCTGGTCTGTATCTCACCCCAGCAGCTTTCTCTGGGCTTCTGGCTGATGAGTTTGACCCAGCAGAGATGTTTTTTTTTCTCCTTCCATGCACCTTGTCTCAGAAAGCATGGAGATCACCCTTGTTTCCTGGTATAACATTGGAAGTATGGGAGTGTGACAGCGTTCTGCTCATACCTAACCGTGGTCATAATTCCATCTTGATCCTGTCTCTGGCACTTGTCCAGAGCATTTCTAACTGAACCATCTCAGTAAAAGCCAATCCTGATCAAGACACGGCAAACCAGATCCCCGACCAGCTTGGAAAGCCCCTCTTGTTACATTGGTGGGTATTTTTCAGTGTCTGTCAGAACATCCACGAGCATTGCAAGGTCTGAAAAATCCCGGGATAAACCAGAGCCTGGAGATGGAAGGCATCTCCTCCCCAGTGGCTCAGCCTCAACCCTCATGGACACAGCTTGGGGCCTGAGGAGCTGCTGTGGTTTCTCACTCAGCCTCAAACCCTCCCACGGCTTTTCTGCAAACACACCTTGAGGTTCCCCTGTGACCAACTGGAAGCTGATAAAACAACCGTGGATTTACAAGGGAAAGGGTCAACTCAGAGGCACCCCAGCCCCGTGTCACAGCTCACTGGTGCAAATCCCAGTTAAGCTAAAGAAAACGAAAACCTGTGTTCACACAAGCCCACTCTGATTTCTGTGTACACTTCACGCCCCTGCGATTTCTGGTCCCAAGTTCACACCCAAACAGGAAAGGGACAATCTTGTGCTCCAGGTGTGACTGAAATCTCACTCAGCTCCCCATGCTCATGAGAATTCAAGGCTGGATCTCACTGAACAGCTGACCCGACTTCAGTCTTGCCACATGAGGCCAAGCCCTAACAGAAACCACCTGTGGTATTTCAATAACATTAAATCCAAGCTGAATTCAGCCTTGTACCTGACTTGCATCCAGCATCAATTTGCTTGGCCCACTTCAAGTCTCTTGCTGTCAACACTCCAGGGCTGAGAGTCATGGAAGAATGAGCTGCATTCTGCTAAACCTCATGGCCAGGGCTGCCAGCTGAAGTGTTGTCCCTGCTCCCCACGCTGAGGATGGGGTATGAAACAGAACAGTTTGTTTTCCAAATCTGATGCAAGGCTCCAGTTATTCAGCTTGCAGTTCTGACTGCGAGGGGGTTTAGCCAGCTCTGACAACATATGGATGTGGTCCATGGTACTGGCTGTTTCCTATAGGATCTGGAAAGGGCTGAGGCATGACTCTGTCTTTCTGCTGCACTTGGAATTTGCTGTGATGCGCAGGAGGAGGAATTCCTGGGAAAGGCCAGGGCCTCTCCAAGGATGGTCCCAGATGCTCCCTCTGTACACACCAGCTCGTGAGTGCAATATCCCAAGGTTTGTGTGTTCAGCCAGCACCTGGCTGGCTGCAAACTCACCCCTGCTAGTGACAGAGCAGGAAATCTCATTTATTGTTATCTCTTTTGGCCCTGTTTATTGAACTCTCGTTAATGCCTCAGCTGCTCTGTGCTGAGCAGCAGCAGACCTTGTGCCACAGGAACATGTCACACACAGCACAGACCTGCCCAGAGGGGAAGATGTGTGGGGATATTTTAACCACAGGGTAGAACTGCAGCCCCACCAGGCCTTACCAATCATGGAATTTCAGCAGTAAACATTTAAACAGCCCACGGGTTCCCTGTTTAAATACATCATCTTTCCAGCCCCATCCTCCCCAAATCCTGCCAGGCCTGCAGATTTCTTGAGGTAAAATGACATCTAACATGTGTTGGCATCTCCAGACTTTGGTTCTCCAGCAGCACCAGGTCCTGCCAACATCACCAAAAGTGACCAAAAAATGAAGATTTGGCTGTGTGGTGTGGGTTCATCTCACTCATTTCAGTATAAACAAGCAGAATTACAAACAACATTAGCCAGAATTATTTATGATGTGAACAGTGACCTGGCATCTGCCACTTTGTCACCTATTTCTGTCACAAGAGGTTTCCTTGTCTCTATTTGCCACCAGCACAGAGGAATTTGCTTCATTTATTCGTATAAATGTGCCAAATAAAGTAAATGTAGTTCTGCTCACGTGTCAAAATGAGGGAGAGCCACCAGAGGTTCTGAGGACAGGACAGCAACTCCATCCTTGCACAGGAAATATCCACTGAAATTAAGATAACAAGAGCAAGAAGATTAATCGAAAATCAAAGGAGAACTTACTGCATTTTCCCCTCAAGGGCCTGATACCACAACCATTAAATCAATATCAAAATTTCCACTGCATTTAGAAAACAATTTAAATATTTCTGGAAAAAACATATTCTGTACAAAATGTCATTTGTGTCGAAAGAATGTTTGGATGAGGGAACAGTAACTGTTATTATTGGCAATATCAGAGAAACGAGGCCCCAGTTGTCCTTTCCTAGAAGGGTTAAACTTCTCCTATTATGAAACAAGAAAACAATCTCTGTAAGGAAAAATTTTCCAGCCAATGCCCATCCAAAACTCCAGGTCACCAGCAAATACATCCAAATACACAATAAGGTCATACGAAGAAATCCAGAGAACAGTCCTCTTTGTCTAGAATATTAAGTACTGGAACAAATAACAGCAACATCCTCATGAGCTGTTCACATTTTTCCCAGCACAGCTCTTCCATGCTGAGGGTTGCTTTCTTTTTCCTATCACTCCGTGTGGATTTTTCTCTCTCGTCATTTGCCTCCCCTTCATTCCAAGTAAAGCAAGGAGTGTGTCTTCTCCTGGAGTCACCTATGAGGCTGCAGGTCCCTGGAGCTGGCCCAGCTAGAAGACTTTTTTGTGTATTTGTTCCTTTGGGGTCTCTTTTAAACGAATAAAATACTTAAACAACCCTTCCCTCATTCCTCTTCTTGCTTTCCTACACCCCTCGTGCCACCAGGTCCCATCTTCCCTGCAGTTCCTTTCCTTCTCAGAACATTTCTCACCCCAAGGTTTTCAGCAGTGACTGCTACAATTTCTTACCCAACCCTAATCCCAACGTTCCTCTTTATCCTGTGTAATTATTTCTCACAAATTGTGTCTCCAGATTGGGACCTTGCAGATGGGGTAAAATCCTGCAAGACTTGTTTTTGCAATAATAATTTTAGGTGGAGGGGTCTTAAAAGCTTCACAGGCTTTTAACAAATGTTTTATATATTGTATGGCAAGATAAAGGGAAAAAATGGAACTCCAAATGTTTGTATGCACGGAATTTCTTAATTGCACTTCTCTGATCCTGCTTTAAGTGGTATAAATAAAAAGGAGAGTCAGAAACTATTGAACCGAGGTCTGTTTTCTCAGTCCTCCCATTATTCAAGATGTGAGCTCTAAAGAATTCCTTCTGTTCTCTCTCCTCTTCGTTTCCACATTTTGGACAACTTTTCAACCAAAGGATCAAGCACTATCTGCTTTCAAAGTGCCCCTAATGAGGTAATTACCGGGAGCACAAAACACACACATTTATTGTAACTGAAGCCACCACAGGCTGGGGCCAGGCAGTGCTCGGAGTTCACTCCCCTGGCAGCTCAGAGATGTCCTGCCCTGTTCAAATCTTTTTTTCTGTAAAGGAGTAAGACATCTCCAGTGTCCATCACGCTGGAGTTACCCTGCTGACCCCTTCTTGAACAAACTCTGCAAACCACGAGCACCCACATCTGAGCAGGGACCGAGATGAAACACAGTTGTTTGCAGAACGTTTTCCTGCAGAAGTGCTCGACGTTCTTTTCCAAAAAAACCTCCCTCCCATCCCACAGACATCCTGTGCTGGGTCAGGAGCTCGCCACCGGCCGTAGCTCAGCCCACGCCAGGGACAGGAGGAACTTTTTGTTCCTTCAGCAGCTCCTGGGAGCCAGACCTCCCCTTGCTCCCCACAGCCACAGCTCCAACCTGCCATTCCTGGGGCCAATCCTCTAAATCTCACCGGCTCCCCACGCCCTTCGTTCTGGGTCTTGGTCGAGTGAGATTATCCAGCAAAGTGCTCTCCTAAGAGCTGCCCAGCTTCTGCCCACGAGGGTGGGGGTCTCTGCCACTGATTGGGAACAGAGCTGGGCCAAATCCTCCAGTGGAAAGAAAATAAAACCAGCAGCAGCAGGCTGGCTGGATGACAATTCCTTCCAGTGCCTGAAGGAACTACAGGAAAGATGGAGAGAGACTGTTTATGAGAGTCTACAGTGAGAGGACAAGGCTCCAAACTGAAAATAAGTAGGTTTAGATTGGATATTAGGAAGAAATTGTTCTCTGTGAGAGTGGGGAGGCCCTGGCACAGGGTGCCCAGAGAAGCTGTGGCTGCCCCTGCATCCCTGGCAGTGCCCAAGGCCAGGCTGGACAGGGCTTGGAGCAGCCTGGGACAGTGGAAGGTGTCCCTGCCCACGGGGTAGAACAAGATGATCTTTAAGGTCCCTTTCAACCCAGGCCATTCCATGATTCTGTATTAGTTCTAGCAAATTGTTTCCATTGAAAAATATACATCCCAAAGTGGAGGGGGAAAACCAACAAAAAAAACCCCAAACATGTGGGTAAACACCTTTAGTTTTCACTTGATTTCAGTTCTGAGTTAGTTTGGATTTTTTTTATCCTGCCTGCTTAATTTAAAATCAAGACCTTTCTTCTGAATTTTCAGAAGCTAAGATCAGCTAAGCAAAGCTGAAAAATGTATCAGAAGCACAAGTCTGCTTGTGAATTATCTGCTATTCTTGCATGAAAGACTTGTGCAATTCTTTGGACATTTTTTTTTCACCTAGAATTTCAGTTCCCAAAGGAAGGGAAAGTCGAGATTTACAGTTCATTCATGTCTCCAGGAACCAACCTAAAGCTGTGAAAGCGAGTGTCCTTAGATGATTTCTTGCTATTCTACAGTCACAATTAGCTCAGATCGTAATGTCGACTTTGCTTGGGCTTGGCTTCAAGACTAACACTAAACTGTACTGCTGCATAATCCTGTGGCCGATACCTGAGTCATAATGTGAGCTAATAGGTCAGCCTTGGCTTTTGGTAAGTCATAAAATGGAAAAAACCCCTCCGTTATAAGAGCTTTAGAATTCTTACTAGACAGCACGCAGTAATCCTTGTTCCTGAGTCATGCTGCAAAAGCTTTTTATAATATCTTGCATTTGCTCTCCGAGCGAGTGATTACGCTTCTGTGCTCTTCCCCAGCCATGCAGAGGAGATGTTTGAGGCTGGGTGTGGCAGGAGGGATGAACGTGGAGGGATGAACGTGGAGGGATGAACGTGGAGGGATGAACATGGAGGGATGAACATGGAGGGATGAACGTGGAGGGATGAACGTGCTGCAGGGAGCACTCCCACGGGCAGCACGTGCGAATCCCGCCGTGCCGGAGGAGAACCTGCAGCTGGAAATGCCACCCCCTGCTCCGTTCACTGGGGGTGCAGGATCCTGGTGACCTTGTAGGGTAAATGCACCGCTGACAGCAGGGATGGGGCTCAAAAAGCACTCGCAGAACCTCTGTGCTCGCCGCCCAGGCTGCCGGGGGCAAGCAGAAGCAGCTCTTGTAGCTGCACAAAGGACAGGACTCTTCAAAGTCATCTCGCTCCCAGACACACCCAGAGTGTGCCAGGCTGCTCTGGTAAAGTTTCTTTTGGAAAAATATCCATCAATCCATAACCAGGGGCATTTGCCCTCCCAGGGTATCTGGCTGCTACTCAAAGAAGCAACTCCAGTATTAGGAGCAGAACGCCGACCTTTTCTTGAGTCACTTCTTCGTCCCTTTTCAGTATGAATTGAAAAGATTCAATATTTTTAAGGATAATATGAAATGACCCAGCAGAAAGCCAGGCCCTCACACGATAGCAAGACTGGTGGAACACATGCTGTGGCTTTGGAAGGCATCAGCTCAACGCTGCTCCTCCAGCCTTTCCCTGGTGACCGCTCTGGAAAAAAGGCTGGGAGATTCCCTGCTCCACGTGGGGCACATCCCACAACAAATCTGGCAAACACCTGCCCCAAGGAGGAGGAATCAATCAGTGCCTTGCAGAGAGGGAAGGCTGGAAGATGCAGTGTTGCACATTTTGAGTGCTCTCCAAATTCCAGACGTGTCCTTGCTCCCTGTTTCCCTGCTGTTCCTGAGCATTCCCTGCAGTGGGGGTTCACAGGGTAATCACCTTCCTTCTTACCAGTAACTCAATCTGTGGGGCAGAGAGGGAGCTGATAACTGAACCAGATTCCCCATTATTCAGTATTTCCTATTCTCTCACTTTAAAAAATCAAACAAGAAACCCCCTCAGTCATCTTATCTTGGAGCACAAATGATGGCCAGCAAATTGCAGGGCTGAAATCTGTTTGTGTCAACCATCTGTCATTAATAACAGCTCCATGACACTCAGAGGGAAAACGTACAACCCACCTTCCTATTTTGGCACCTGGGTCGCACGATTTGCTTTTTAGAACCACTCAATGTCCAACAGTTTTCATGGCGGTCAACATGGGCAGGAGATAAAGAACATTGTTTGGACAGATAAGAAGCAAAATCAAGAGTGATCTTTGCTACATCTGCCTTCACCAAGCTGGATTGATTTTCTTTCTCACATCCACACCAGAGGAAAGGCAGAGCCAGCAGCAGGGAAACAGCCAGGACACAGCATCCTAAAAAAAAAAAAAGTCCCTCACGATTACTCTGTCGTATTCCTGGAGGCAAAGGTGGATGCAGAGACAAGGTGTGCATAAAACCTCCTCATTTCCCCGCAGCTGGGGTTTATTATCAGCTTCCTGTATCTGGATTGCTCTAAACTTTCCATTTAACAGATATATTTCTAGTAACCACTTCTAAACTAATAACATTTAAATACAGGATATGGGCAGCCTGCAGCTACGGCTGCTGTGGAAGCAGATCTTGCAGGCCTGACTCATTGCAATAATGGCTTCGCTATCAGCTTCTTAATTATGATGGAAATTACTGGAGCAAATTACCATAAAGGTTTAGGAACATTCAGTCCATTCTGGCCCTTCCAGGTCTGTTGCAATACGTATTTGCTTTTTCTTCATAAATGTTAAAATGCCTGCTTTTTTTTTTTTTTTCTGTCTTCTCCTTCTCTTGGGAACATAGAAAAAAAAAAACTTCTTTTCACTGTGGCAAGGTCCCAAGAAAACAGGTGGCTTCATGCGTAAACAATGATAATTGGGAAGGAGGTGATAGAAATTCCAGCCTGCACACTTCCAAGTCCAGCACACAAGTTCTCCACAGCTTATGAAGTTGTGTCGGGCAGAAAAGGGTTGACCACTCCACCAAATCCCAGCTCCAAATCGTTACCAGGTCTAGAACCCACTTTTGGACCTTTCCCCATTCCGATTTGAGAGCCAATTTCTCCACAAATCCACAGTCACACACTCACTTGGAGGAAAAAAGTGAGAACAACACTGGCTGAAGAAACCAATTTTTTGCACCCACGCAGTCATTACAGCCTGACCCAGGGATGCAAAGCCTTACACGGATGTATTTGTTTGCAAATCACTGCTTTTGGGAAAGATAAGAGCCTGCACAAAACCTAATAATTCCCTGGGAAATAGCTGCAGCACCATCAGTTTAACTGGATGCCTTTGCTCCTGTAAATGAAGTTTTAAAGGAGCCTGAGTGTTGAAAAATCACCATTTCTCTGCTTTCAGAGAACTACCACTACAAGAGAAGTCAGAACAAATTCAAGGCATCGGTTGATTTTCAGTAGGGAATTCCTTCACGTTGAATTAACCAAGATCTGCTCGGTTTGCTGAAGTTCTGTCTGCTCGTGTTGCCTCCGTGCAAGTCGCAGTGAGCTCCACTGGAATTAATGCCCTGAGAGGGTCATGCCAGGGGAGCCTCCTCTGAGATAAACCAGATTCCCACTGGCACTCCGTGGTTCTTAATGGTTCCTTTGAATTTACGTCTTCAGGCTGAGGGAATTGGGGGGAGAGCTTTAGGACCAGCAGCTCCTCACGTGAACTTGCGCGGTGTGATCGGGCACCGTGGCTTTTTTTTTGTCCCACAGACGAGCACTTCCCCCTGCCCGGGTTGGGAACACAGTGTTCCTTCCCATGCTCGCACCAGGAGGACGGCGAGGGGCTGGCTGCAGGGGGTGACAATGGAAATGCCTCGGTAATGAACCCATCTGCCGATGGCCTCGCTGGCCCGGCTCGCCGTGCCAAGCAGCTCAGCAGGGCTGCCCCGCTCTTTAAAGCCAGCATATGCACAAAAACCTACGGATCTCACTTTCCCCGCCACTTCCACCCCGCTCCCCTGCTGCTCGTGTTTTAAATACTTTCCCTGAAAATACTTCTCCGCGGGAGTGGAGTGCTGAGCGCATCTCCGACTTCGCTGCCACGCAACCTGCAGGCCGGGCCTTTCCGAGGGATGGGGCGTCCCAAATGAGGCCAAGCACTCGGCACCACAGGTGCCACGCTTCCAAACCAGCACCAGGCAATGGATGTCACGGCAACCCCCGTGCTGGTCATGAGCAGAGGCCAGGATCTGCTCTCTGGCCCTGGGGATGAGGGACAGGGAAGAATCCGTGTCCTGTCTTAGGCCGTGCTACCTCCAGTCACAGCTGGACATCACCCAGCACAGATATAACTGGCCCAGGCTGCAAATTTGACCCCAGCGTGGCTACAGCTGAAAAGTCAGTGGTGTGGCAGCCCCAGCCCTCCAGGCTGTGCCCTTGTCAGTCCACCAGCACAGGAGCATCTCAGGACATCAGCTGGCATAGGCATCTCCTGCAGAAAAAGCTCCCAGCTTCCAGAGCCTGGAAGTGAGGCACGAGCACCTTCATCTACCCCCAAACTCTGCAGCACAGGTCCATCAGTGTGCCCAGGTGGGCAAGAAGACCCGTGGCCTGCATCAAAAAGAGCGTGGCCAGCAGGAGCAGGGCAGTGATTGTCCCTCTGTTTGGCACTGGTGAGGCCCCTCGAGGGCTGTGTCCAGTTCTGGGCTCTGCACAGCGAGAGTGAGGGGCTGGAGCGTGGCCAGGGAAGGGAACGGAGCTGGGAAGGGGCTGGAGAATCCTGAGGGAGCTGGGAAAGGGGCTCAGCCTGGAGAAAAGGAGGCTCAGGGGGAACTTCTGGCTCTGCACAACTCCCTGACAGGAGGGGGCAGCCGGGGGGGTCAGGCTCTGCTGCCAGGGAACAGGGACAGGAGGAGAGGGAACGGCCTCAGGCTGGGCCAGGGGAGGCTCAGCTTGGACAGCAGCAGGAATTTCCCCATGGAAAGGGTGCTCAGGCCTTGGAACTGCCCAGGGAGGTTTGGAGTGTCCATCCCTGGAGGTGTCCCAGGAAGGGCTGGAGGTGGCACTCAGAGCTCTGGGCTGGGGACAAGGTGGGGATGGGGCACAGCTTGGCCTCGATGACCTTGGAGCTCTCTTCCAACCTCAGTGACCCTGGGATTCTATCACCCCTCGTAGACAAACCCTTGGCTCTTTGCCACCTCCCGACACACAGAGCCACAACTGGCGACCAAGAGAACGGAGTCTGGAAGGGATGGGAGCCACCTCAACCCGTGCCAGGGCACAGACACCTCCATGCTGGAGGATTTCAAGGATGTGACCTGCAAATAAAACTAATGGGACACGCGGCACCTTCGGCCCCACTGGCCCAGAGGTCTCGCAAAGCTCAAAAGTGCCCTCCTCTGGCTGATTCCGACAGACTCCTCCGTGATGGCTGGGATAACACTTTCCGTGGGAAGAAAGGATTAAAAATCACCCGCAAAGCGATCGCTGCAAAGCCAATTATTCTCCAGGAAGAAGTTTTTCAAGATGGTTTGAGGTGGGCCAGCTGCACCATGGGTCCCATCCCAGCCCATGGGAGGGAAGCAGCTCAGACCTGCAAGGAACAGCTTCCCTGGCACGGATCCTCAGCCAGGGATTGTGGTTCAGGTCAGGTTGTGGTTCTGAAACCTCGTGTTTTATGGCTCTCCACGTAGGTCTTGGAAAAAAAAAAAAAAAGCCAACAAAAAACCCTCGGCTTTCAGAAGCGAGCTCTGAATTGCAGAACACGATTTTCTGGCTCACAGATTTCCATACTGCTAAGTCATCTTTGGACTTCTGTCTCCAAGCAGTTGCCTGACATATCCCAGATGACTATTTTAGGAAAAGGCAAATCATGCCCTAGAAATGCCTGTTTGCTCTGTGCTGACTGTAAAGGCAGTCTAGACGAGCACAGATGGAGATCTCTGTATTTGGTCAGGTGAATCACACCCCCACAGACTCAGGGTTTCAAAATTTCACCCTTCCTCCAAGCTCAAAAGTTGCTTTACTGGCTAAAGTTGTTCATGATGGAAACTATCCATGGATATCTTGGGAATCACTGACTTATCTCTCTCACTGCATTATTCCACTGAGGTATGTCATAGCATTTTTGCTTCTTTTTTTTCCCCATTTCATTTTAGTATCGTGGGGAAGTTCTCTACTTTCCTTAGAAGACAATTCTGTAGACCAGGAAATCTTGGATTTATTCTCTTTCTCTTCTTACCTTCTGGTATATCTTGGGTATTTCCTAGAGAAATTTGCATTTTTGCAAAGTTTGCACGTTTGCATTTAAAGATATTTGATGTACAGTCAACATTGATCTTTATGTACCTTATAAACTTTCTTAATTAAATGCATTTTTTAAATAAATCAGTCTGGAATCTCATTACTCAGTTCAGTCTTCTCCTGCCCTATTTTTCAACTGAGCCTCAAGACTAGCTGATGTCAGTAAGGAGCTGACAGAACTACAATTTATAAGCCACTCTCCATCTATTTAAGGATGTCGACAACTGCTGAAGGAAAATGAAACTGTTTTGTAAATCAGTTAAATTATATGTACAAGCAAACCTTAGACAGCTCTCAACAGGATTTTTACATGTCATTAACCTGATCTGCGTGGAACTTGGACAAAGACAAATTGCTTTTGTCTTTCAGAACTGAACCCATTCAAGGCAATTACCAGGAGGCTGCTGCAGGAAGGTGAAATTCCTGGGGCAGGGGGTCATTTGGGAAGCCCTAGAAAGCTCTTATGGTGTTTCTAGAACACTCTTATGGTTTGAAAGGACACCCTGTAGGGGCAACACCACCTTTTTTAGGGTTTCTTTTTTCCAGCGGGAGTTAGGGCTGAGCTGCTCAAGGCTCCTCTGTATTTAACCCTACCACACATTTGGGATTTAAGGTCCCCTCCAGCTCGACACGAGCACTCCTATCACCATCAACCTGCCTAAAAAGCCCTCCCAAAACACGTGGATTACAGATCTTCTCCCCCTGATCATTCACCTCTCCACGTGGCAGGGAGTAGCCCTGGCTTTGCTTGGCAGCCCTGGCAGGGTGTGCAAACCACCCAAGACGTTTTCTTCCCTTCCCAGCAGTCAGGACAGGGTATATTTGAGCTTCCTGGAACACGCCAGCCTTTGGGGTTTCTTGCATGTACTGCTAAGCGAGCTTCCTCTCTTTGATTTGTGCACCAAGCCATGGGTGACAGAAATACTCTTCATTTTTCACTGACGTGGGCAGCTCCTCTCTCGGATGTAATTGCAGGAGTCTGCCTGGCCGCCTCAGACAGGCCACTTTGTTCCCTCCACAGCCCTGCCCACACCCATCCTCCCGAGTTTGAGACTTGGCTTGGCCTTTTCCAAACAGCCTGCTAAGGATTTATTAAATCTAGGCCCTCCATAAAAA
>VZTG01003725.1:263111-296659 GCA_013397845.1 Melanocharis versteri | reverse complement strand
GGCCCCCCAAAAAAAAAAAAAAATAAAAAAAAAAAAAAAAAAAGAATATATAAGGGATTATAAAAATCAACTGCCTGGCTTTGGTTTTTTCCAGTTTGGTGATATTAGAGCTACATCACCCAGTCTGTCCCTGACTGTCTGAAGCTGTCTGGGTGTAACTGATGCTGCAGCTTGGCCTGGAGGCTCTGTTGCCCCTGGCTACTGCAGAGCAGAAGAAAAGCCAATTATAGTCCAGAAACTTCAAATCTTCTTGCCTTACCATTAACACTGGGAGCTTTATTATTATGAAACAGTTTTAACACAGCACCATCAAAAAGCCAAGAGTGAGGCTCTCTGGACACAAAACGTCCACAGGGAGGTAACAGTCACTGCCTAGCTTGGAATTTCTCATATAAAATTTAAAAAAAAAGAGACAAACAGGGCAGGCAAAGGGTGTTCTGGGTCTAATTCTGGGATTATGTGAACTAATTGTGAACTCTTCTCCCTGTAAGTCTCTTGAACAGCTGCTGTGGGAGACATCTCTGTGTGTAGTTCTGATGATCTGTAAGGGGTAATAATAACTAAAGCACATTTTAAATAGAAGGTAAAAGTATAGTTCTCAGAATTTCTACCAAGAAATAGGGTGGTTTGGCTTGGCGAAATGGGAAAAAAATGGAATATTTTGTCAATATCACAAGATCTGCCGTTCTCTAAACGTATAAAATCTTTGGTTTCTACAGTTTGACATATCACCATCCTCTTTCAAATTCTGCTTGCAATAGTTTCTCAAAATCAGGACTCAGCTTCTTCTATTCCAGTCATTTTTCACTGCAGCCAAGTCTACAAAAAGACTTTAACACTTCGCAAGTTCAGGGTTGCTTTAATCAGAGAACTTTAAAGAGCTGTGCAAACGTTTATTAACACTTGCAACAGCTCCCCAGGTCTGTTGTAGGGGGTTCTCATTTTATCCCCAACGTACAGACAGGGTAACTAAGGTAACAGCAGGCAAAAAGGATTTGACTTCCCACTTCCAAGCTGGAGTGTGTTAACTATTAGATCATTATTCTTCTACTCCGAGCAGTTTAAAGCTGTAACGTACAAATATTGACTATTTGTGCTCGGGTGCCACTCTCCGAGCTCTCCCTCGGAGGTGGCTGCACCAGGCTGGTTTCACACAGAGATTTTGGTCTCCTTGCAACCTCTGCCCGGGGATTTTGGCTGCCAGGCTGTGCCAGGCCAGGCTGGAAGCATCAGTTCAGAGCCCGTAGGGGAGCAGAGCTTTGCTTTGGGGTCCCAGCACTGAAATCCCTTCACTCGCCCTGAGCACAGAGGGCTGGCACCAGGGTCGCTGTCCCCAAACATCCAGAGCAAAAAAAACCACCTTTTCTCAGCAGAGGGTGCCCAGAGGGGCAGCCCCACCCCAGTGCCAGCCCCTGCCCTCTCTGCTGTATTTGGGGGATGTTTTTCTGACAGTGAGCTGCAAAAAAAATCCCAACTGTGCACCTTTTCCAGGCTGGGAAAATGTCCTGAACCCCTGCCTGCTTTCCACCCCATTACTAATCACTGTAAGCAGCTGTTCCCTCTTTTCCTTTTTCTCTTGTTTTTTCATTACTCTCTAACATCATTCTGATCAACTGTTTCTGGCAAAGACAGAATAAGAGAAGGAAAATCCTACATCCCACTCCACACTGGTAATCCATATGATTCTTCAGCTCCCTAGAAATTGATCTGAAGCACCTTAAACTCATCTCCTAATTTGCAATATTCAGACTGCCTGGTATTCAAATTCACACCAGAACCCAAGGAAAAAAAAAAAACAAAACAACCAAACTATTTTTCATTTCCAGTCCTCTGACCCGTCCAGCTCATGAAGTAATAGGTTCACATTTTGCCAGTACCTACCAGGGTAGATAAACCTAGAACAGCTTGAAGCTGTCAAAGTGGTTCTATATATTTCTGTGAACACATGTATCATGAAGTCAAAATGATGAAGTGCCTGGTAGAGATGGATTTTGAAAACAGTCAAGAACTGTTTGTTCCCAGCCCTGGAGGAGTTAGGGATCCCTGAGATGAACCATAGCTGCCAAATTGATTCTAGTGCTCAGGAGAGCCTTTCATCTTCATCTCCTTCAGCACTCAGACAGAGATGAAAGTGCATTTTGGTTATCAGCAAAACCTTCAAAGCTGAAGGTGATGCAACTCATGTACTGTTTTAAAAAAGAAATAGAATAAAAAGCACCACACAGATGGCAAAATAAATGCAGAAAGGAAAAGTCAACTGTGAGTTTGTGTGGGGACAGGCCAGCTCCTCCACTGCCCAGCGAGATCAGTTTATACAAACTGAAAGCCTGACTCTGTAAGTGGCGTGGGTTTTTTCATTTGGTTGGAAATTTTGCAGTTGTTGGTCAGGAGGTTTTTGTTTGGTTTTTTTGGGGGGTGGTGTTTTGGGAGGTTGTTTTGTTGTTTTGTTGTTTTTTCTTAAGATGATGATAAAGCTGTTCAGGGATACTTTTTCCTACACCCATTCTCTTCCACCCCAGATCTGCTCCCATAAAGATGAACAGATTCCCATAAAATCAGAGAATGGTTTGGGTTGGAAGGAACCCTAAAGATCACCTAATTCCACCCCCTGCCATGGGCAGGGACACCTTCCACTATCCCAGGCAACTCCAAGCCCCAGCCTGGCCTTGGACACTGCCAGGGATGGAAAAAGCCAAGCAGCTTCTCTGTGTGAATACATACAGCTGTGATATAAAACTGCAGAACAATCCTACTCCAAGTAAATAACAAATATATCTGAGCAATAAATACAGCCCAGGTCTCAGTTTCCATCAGGCAGGACTCAGGTGATTAGAGGTCAGCATTAAAACAAAACCCCTCATGCCACCAAACCAAACAGCTTTCCAAATATCAATTTATCTCCTTCTGGGTTGGGCAGGGATTGGTTCTTGATGGTCAGCCCTCAATTCCTTCTTTTGTATCATGACAGCCCTTTGCACAGGAGAACAGAAGAGCAGGGTTTGTTTCCGAGTGGATAAAGGAATGTGGCAATTTTTGAGTGATTGGCACAAAAAAAATGAAAGCCTGAGTTTGAACAGCAGGCCTTGCAGAGAGGGGGCACTCAGAAATTTAAAAGGCAGCAGAGCTCCTGAAGGTCTTCTGGTTCTTTGTTGGTTTTGGGGGGGTTTTGCACTGAACAAGGAACAGGTGTTCAGCTATTCCATAGCCAGGAGCATCATTCCAGTCAGAGATGCCTCTCCAGCACCAAGGGTTTTCCAGGAACACAGTTGCACTCATTAGCAGTTTTTGCCACAATGGAACAAGTCAGCACAAGCTTGGGGTGCTGGCACAAACACAGGCTTGGTTGCTGTCCAGGAAAGCACACTGAGTTGGTTTGAATGAGGGAGAGGGAGCTATAGAAGAACAAAGCATCCTCTAGGTACCTTTAGCTAATCACGGAAAAAAAAAAAAAAGGTGGAGGAAAAGGGAAACAAAAGTAATTGTGTGTTAACTTGCGTGTCCAAATATCGTTCAAGACATTTTGCCAGGCCTAATGCTCACACTCACACCTCAGACTTGCCTCTTCAAGCACTGGGACTGTGGATGTATCCCAGGTACCTCTCCAGAAAATGCACCTAATCAGCTTTTTGCACAGATCTCCTCATGAGCTCAGACTTAGAGCCCTTGTGCTTGGAAACAATCCTCCAGTTGTGCACCCCACACTGCTTCAGTCTCCGGGCCTGTGTTTTCACAGATTTTGACATTTATTCAATAACACCATACCTCGTACCGAGCCAGCAGTTCACTTTTTCAGGAAAAAAAATCTCTTTTCAGTGCGTATCCAAAGGCATTGCCTTATACCACTCCTCAGACACAGCACGCTGCTTTAACTAGGCTCTAACTCATTTTGTTTAGGCATTAACTCATTACATCAGTAAATCTGATCTCTGGCAGTAATTGCTCTCTAACAGCCTCTGTCTGGCCCCCTCTGCTCTGCATCTCCTCAGCAGCAGCCTCACGGGAGAGGCTCTGCTCCTGATGGACATCAGACCCAAACCTGTCCGTCCTTCTGTCCACATCTGCCAGCCAGAAGCCAGGCCAGGACCTACAGAGCAGAGTGAAACGTCAGAAGCAACCAGATTTTCTGGAGCAATTTTCAAAGAAGGGGTTGCAAAGCCCTGTGTTTTGGATAAATGAATGCGCGAGTCACTGGTCAAGAGCATTAACTCCACATTATTCCCATTTTCCCTCTGCCTCCTGCCTCTGAGCTTCACCTCAGCCATGAAAAACAACGGACACATCTTCCACCTCCCTCAGCCTTTGGGAAGATAGCTTGCTCTTCCTGTTTCCTCAGGAATCCCAAATCCTGACAGCAGGAAACGGCAGATTTATCCCAAAAGATTGCGTGTCCTAGAAAGCACCTTGTTTGCAGCCTCTTTGCTGTTGTGAGGGCAAATCTAAAGGTCTTGTGCAGCCTCTGAGGAGCCAAGGGAGGGTGTGGAGAAGCCTTTGTGCTCTGAACTACAATTTTGGTGACACGGAACAGCCTCAACTGCAAACCATGAAGGCAGGAAGGAAATATCTCCCTCAGGAGCTCAACAGCTCCCTGCAAAGAGCTGTGATGAGGGAAAAGTGACACATCCACGCCATGGTTTAGAAAAAACCACCAGGATCCTGGCTAAAAATGCCACAACCACGTGGATAAGACACCAAGGTGTAAGTCTGCTGCAGTTTTCAAACCATTTCAACACATCAACTTTGTACCAGCGGGCTTCATGCCAGGGCAAACAGCACCTGCCTGCACCTCTTTCACTTCCTGCCAGGTCAAGTGTTCTCCATCCCCCTGCTACGGCATAAATCCGAAATGAAGTGGCAAAACACAGAGTCACAGGATCACTGAGGCTGGAAAAGACTTCCAAGGTCATCGAGTCCAACCTGTGACCAATCCTCACCTTGTCACCAGACCAGAGCACTGAGTGCCACCTCCAGTTGTTTCCTAACCCTGTATGGATTCTGCATCTTGTGTTCGACAGAAAAGCAACTGCATTCCCAACCCTGACCTACACCAGTTTACTGCCTCTGGATGCACAGCTTTGTTGCTGTGCAACCACAACCTGGAGATGTATTTATACAACCCCTTTTCCAGCAAAAAAAATCAAATTTGAGAAGTTCCTACTTCCCTGCCTGACGCAGGTCTCTGTTCCCATCCCTACACCTCAGTTTACCTCCTGTTTCCAGGTGCTGATGCAACTGGTTGTGAGGCTCTGTGATAAACTGGGTCAGGGAAAATTCTTTTGAGCAGCAGTCAGGTTGGGTTTTTTTTTTAATTTTGGATGATTTCACGTCTCCACAAAGAGCTGCCTCAGCACAACTGGGGGGGCAATGAACTGCGTGGGACAGTGCCAAGAGCAAGTGGCCAAACGTGGGGGCAAAACTAAATTACCTCTGCTGCTGGGGAAAACATTCATGTAACTGCTCCAGAGCAGCCTCCAACCTCGGAGCAAGTGATCAGCATAGCATTTGCATTTGAATTGAGGGAAAAAATCCCCAAGGAGCATGTCTAGGCAGGTGGCTGTCTGGAGTTGGTCAGAGGTGGGATGGAAGGAGGGCATTCTGCATGAAAATTGGGTAAACAGCTCCCCGGGCTGCTCCGCACTACAAGGATTTTAGGTTGTTTCCAAAACTTTTACCTATCTATCCGTGCCTTTGCCTTAAGCTTTAATAAATAAATCTTCCCTCTGCCTCGCAATGAAAGCTGTCTTGGGTCATGGGACCGGGCTCTGCGCAATGGAAAAGCTCATCCAGCTAATTAATTACTGCTCCTGCCTCCCTCAGCATCAGAGCACGGATCCTTTGGCTCCAGCTACACGGGCTAATGGGAAGGCATTTTTAATTACAGCTGGGCACTGCATCCTGCCTTTGCAGTGCCTCAGCTGGGTCCGCAGCGGGGAATTTTCCCTGCTGGAGCTCGTGGGAAACCCATGGGAGCCACAAGCGTGGGCCAGGCTGTGGGAAACCTGGATCCCACCTGGGCTCTGCACCTTGCCCAGGGTGGTGAATACACGGCCCTGCTGCCAGCCAGGCCTGCCTAAGCCCGGCTTGGATGCTGGCTGCTGCTGCTGGGTTTTTATTTGCCTGCCTGGTTCAGGAGGGGGGGAAAGGGGTGAGGAAGGTGGTGAGGATGGCAGCAGCGTTACCACATCTGCTCGTTAGAATCATTAAGCACGGCGCACTAAATGAATCATTAGGCATCCCAGCAGATCCACACATGCTCTGCTTCTCCAAGCTCCCTGACTCCAGCCCTCTGTACGAATGCCCAGGGATTGTTTCAAGCAGCCGTGCCCATTCCCAATGTTACTGCTGAGACTCCTTCCAAAAAAAAAAAAGAAATTGCTAAACAGATGAAGCTCTGCTGAGGGAACAGATCTGTTTATGGAACATACTTTTCTTTCACCAGACCAAATATATTCAGCCCTCTCAAATAAATGTGTGCGTTTTAAACTCCCTAACTGGCTAAATGAGAAGAAAGAAATAGCAAATGGGAAATTATATAACAAGGAGCAACTGCAATAAGAAGGTGCATTTTAAAATGCTTTATTGCATGTTCTTCTGAGGCTAAATCTGAAAGCAATTTTTTAAAAATTCAAATATCGAAGACTGAATAAATGGTTCCACTAGAAACTGAACAAATATGTGAAGGAAAGGGATTATAATACTTAAAAAAATAAATAAGCCCTCAGCCTGTATTATTACTACCTAAATGTTGTCTTAGCCTGGAATATAAGAATCTGAAAACAGATTTAACTAAGCAAATAAAGCAATACTGACTTGTTTTTATTACCCAAGCTAAATTTTTTAAAATAATAATAATATAAATCATATTTTTTTTTCGAATTCTATTGTTCTTATTACTCAAGCAGCTATTTCCACAGTCATATGCTTGCGAGAGTACCTGGCAGCAGTTTCAATAAGTTATCTGAGTATTACAAAACAGCTTTACAACAGCAGACAAAACCACTCCATTCAACGCTCCTCCACTGATCCCCTCTTGGCTCCCGTTCCACCCCAGCCCTCCCCATATCACAAGGCTGCTGAGATCACGCCAGCCGAATCAAAACCCCAGGAAATCACAATAGGATTAAAAAAAATCCCGGGGGCGGAAGCCAGCCAGCAGTTTTTCCATGGACACCAATAAAAGCAGGAGAAACACACGGCTAAAATCTCCCAGCCTTTGCTCAGGTGTGCAGGGCTGGACTGTGGCTTCCCTCGTGTTTGCACACACTCAGCAGGCTGAGAGCAGCAAGGAATTCTGCAAGTCACACTTGGCTGCTTTGATTCAGCTCTGTGGCAGGAGCAGGCTCCGGGTTATTTATCCTATTTTTCCAGCCCTTGAGTATATTCTGATTTAAAAGAGTGAAGGTGGGCAGCATTCATCGGCAGAGCCCTGAGCGCACAGGTGAGCCAAGAATAATCCCTGCAGCTCTGTCAGTGAAGATAATATCAAATCTATCAGCTGCCTGCAGTTCATAGGAGCTGCTTATCTCGAGGAGCTGTTAGATCTGACTTGAGTTCAGCCTGTTGTTTGGTCTTGTTTTCCTCTGCCTCCAATGGCAGCTCCACATATTGTGCTTTTCATTCCGCACAGAAAGGCATCAGGGCCTTGAATTTTATCCCTGATGCAATATGGTCTTAGCAACAATGAGAACAGTGAGCAAGCCATAAAAATAATAAACCATGCTAGGTCTGGAGGCTATGAAATCAGTTCAAACCTACTGCGGGGAGCTGTGCTGCCTGCACAGAGCCACATGGCTTTCCATGGGCACCAGCCCATTTATGAGTCATGAAACATAATAGAGTATTGTTGAAAGCTTTGGGACCATGAGAAATTATCTACTGCCCGGCATGGGGAATGGTATAAACTGGCAAGGAGCTGGAGTTACATTCTTTTACAGAAATGAAATCAGACAGCCTTGGCCTGCTTGCCAGTATACAAAACCACAAATCATGAGGACAACTCCTTAATTAGGACTAATTTTTTTTTTTTTTTAAAGAGTTGCCACTGCACTAAGCAGCCAGGGAAGCCAACATTTACTCTGTCCCTTGCTGAGTTATAATAAGGCAGAGAAGGTGGGGAAGACAAAAAGGAGGGGTAGGTGAGACAAGGTCTCAGCACGAGCTCCCAGGTGACATCCCCTCATGCCAAGGATTGGGGACACGTGTCCAAGGAGAGCAAAAGCCATTTGCTAAATATTCTGGTGTGATAACACCAGGGTGCCACAGGTGTGCTTATCTCCACGTAGAGGAGAACAGGAGGCAGCATCCTGCAGGGGAGAGCTCAGGGCTGGAGATCATCTCTAATCCAAATGCCACATTCCTCCTGGTTCCTGTGCCCAGAGGAGAAATGCTAAACGGCCCTCTGACCGAGAAAGCAAAAATCCTATTTTTAAATGAACGGTGAAGACTTCAGGAAATTGCATAACTGCAAGAATACAGCTTAGTGGATAAATACCTGACAGGGAGAGAAAAGAAGACAAAGTCAGAACCTTCCCAGTGTTATCCAGGGAATGCACAAGTGGCAATAGGCACAGTGAAATACAGGAAACTTCGTTTAAACACAAGAAAGAACTTGTTTTACTCTGAGAGAGATTTGCAAAAAAGAACAAGTGGAGTCTCAATCCTCAGATGGAGGATCCTTGTTAATTTGGAAATGCTACACACTCATCCAGTCAAGGAGAAAATAACATCATGTGCATTTTTAACAAATTTCAGTTAATTTATATAATCTGGATATTGTGTTTTAATGTATTAGTGAGGCCAAAAAGGTCAATAAAATCCCGAAGGTTAACATCTCTTAGCAAACGAGCCGCTAGCCTGGAATTAAAATATGCTGAAGGAAATTATGGCCTGTGTACCAGTGATGAATGAGCAGGAAAGGCCAAAACTGAATGGAAATTCAGCTAGGAATCATTCAGTCTACAAATGCAACCACAGTTTCTATTGTGCAGCAGTTGCATCATGTTACACCCAGCCAGTGACGATAAATCAGGAGCTCACTTCCCTCCTTCTGCCATGGATTATCTGAGGTGGGACCACTCTCTTCCCTTCCCCAAGGAAACCTCAAATTGATCAAAGCATAAATGCTGCTTGAAGCCCGTGGTTGCATTTGGCAGTGATGAGATATTTATCCAACTTCGAGAATGTATTGGTAGATACAGATATTCTGAGACCACAGTTTGGCTGCAAATTTACTCCAAAATAGAGGGGATCAGGCAGGTGCAGCCCTGGGAGCTGAGGACAGACATCACTTCCAAAGGTGGCCCTCCTTAATGTGACCAAAAATAGATGGATGCATCCCACTTCTGGCACCCGGGGTTTCAACTACAGCTCGGCAGAATGTTGTTCTTCTGAAAGATCTCCTAGAAGAGGGAAGGAAGCAGCATCAGGCTGAGCATTTCACTGGGATTCGAGGAGCAGGGACTCGATTCCCAGCTCAACCCCCAGCTGCCTGCTGGTCCCTGGGAAGCTGTTCCAGCCAGCAAAGCAGAGGCTGCAGGCTCTGGGCCAAAAAATACCAGGACAATGTGCCTGAAATAGAGAGAGAGGCATTCAGAGGTCACAGTCCCAGGCAAGCAGGGCACGAGGGGAGAGATGATCGTGTGCAGCACCTGAAATCAGTCTGAGGAAAGGTGGAAGGGGAGCTCTCATGAAAGTCTTCAGCTTGAAGCTGATCTGAATCAAGAGAAAACACCTCACCCTGGGGACAGGTACAACCCTTGGGGAAGGGAACACACGTTCTGCATGCAAATATTGCAAATATATTTGGCAGCTAAACAGCTGCCAGTGCTGTCGCACGTCTGCTGGTGCAGGGACGCGAGGGCAGCAATCACACTCTCAGCTGGAGATACCCTGGGGGACAGAATAAATGCTGAAGATCCAGGAATCAGGCAGCTCTGGGGAACAAAGGAGGAGAGTGTGAGTTTGGGGAGGCCTGAGGCAAAGGCTTTGGATGGGTGGATGTCTGCGTTTCACGCCAGGAGTGAGATATCTTTCGTTATATTGGAAACCATCACTTCATAAAATTTCATATTCTCCCCACACACGTAGAACTGAGAACTCTTGCATGTTACTGTTGTTCCTGGATAACCAAAATGTCACCTTCACAGCTCCTTGTGGGCTGCAGTTCCACCTCAGACTCTCTGAAAGTGTAGCTGGTTCATAAAACAAAAATAAAAAATGAAACCCTCAATGTTTGTGACAATCACATCGACTTTAATGTCTTCCAGGTTCTTGGCTGGGATGACACACCTCAATAAAACGGCAAAAGAAAATGTCCTCTTTCATACAAACTAGACTTTTGTTTTCCACCAAGCTTTTCCAAGTCCTGGACACGCGGTCATAGTAAATTCAACCTTTCTGACTTCACCTCTTGGGTCCAGCAATAACTGGGAGAGGAGATTGAACCAGAGTTTAAAACCACGTCACCACCAAGCATCTTTGGAGAAAGACAGAGAGAGGATCCAGAAGGGATTTGATCTCTCACCTACCAAGGAGGGTTACGGAAATAAAATCTGAAGTCCTAGAGCTTTGTGAATTTGAATAAGTGGTGAGTTTTGGCCAAGGAAAGCAACGAAGGTGAAAGCTGGACTTCAAAACAAATATTTTCCTGCATTCCTAAAAGGCCTTTAGTTTAAAAAAAGCATTTGTAATAAAACCTAAAACAAGTTTTAAAAACTTCAGAAGCCAAGGGCACAAACAAGTTCCAAGACAGTGAGAAGAGCTGTATCATTGCATAAACTGTGGGGAGAAAAAACCCATTAATTTGAGGACATTGGTCAAAAAGTAAAGCATGAAATCAGAGTGGGGTTTGTTTGTTTATTTGTTTTTATAAGGGCCTACGCATTCTAAAAAGGGTTTTGGTTGGGGGCCTCTCTTTTTAACGTCTGCCTTTTCCTCCAGCTACTTTGTGCCACTGATTATTCTGGAACAAATTCTCACCTCCCTGAACTACAGCACTTTTCTAAAGTTATGCAACATAGGAAGCAAAAGCTCAGTAATTGTCAATATTAGAGAAGGTCCCTTGCATCAGCCAGTCCATCTGTGAAGTTTTGTTCATTAGGTAGATTACACCACTGACATATGGGAGAGACATTTCTGTGGAAGCCTGAATGAAAGAAGTTAGAAATGTTTTATTTCTCAACTAAAAAAAAATCACGTGGAGAGCTTCACGATTTTACAGGGGCTCCTAATATGTTTTGCCTTTATCCTTTTGTATACTCTTCTTTTATTTTATTTTTTTTTTCCCCTCAATATGTAGACTAATTACAGTGATAAAACAACTCATATAAGATGTGACTCACACAGCCCTTAAGAGAACAATACAGCACTACCCTCAGACAGGGAAGCAGCCCAGCTCTCAGCAGGCAATAACTCCAGGCCTGGGGATCATTCCCACGGATGCTTAGATATCGAGCTTAATTGAAGGTTAGGTAAGTCTAATTTTAGACTCGTTTCGTGCCCACACGTCCAGGTCCAAACCCTTGTTCTGGGAAACTGCAGATTAAAACGGATTGCTTTGTGTTTTGCATTTGCATGCAGAGCATTGGGGGAAAAACCAACCCCTGGTGTTTTCAAGCAAATTCTGGCCCTGGGTGTGGCTGCCCAATGCCTTCTGCGTGGAATTTGCCCAGAGATATCAGGCAAGATGCAACTCATTCAGCTCCTGGGAGAGGAACACGAACCGCAAGTGCGTTGCATTGACTGAGACACAGCAGCTCGGCCTTGCTGAGATGAGGATCAAAACAGGCACTTAATCAGCAATAAACCCCAACTTGGAGCTCTCTCAGCTGTACTGAGAAGGTGTCCAGCCTTATCTAAGCCGTGCCCCTGTCCTGTCACAGCTGTTCCAGTGCACTGAGCCATCTCCCACCTCAGGACCAGCGGGGTCACCCAGTCCCAAAGTCTTGTGATGGTTCCTGTGGTGGCTGAGGAAGGGAGAGCCCGGGCTCCTCAGACCCTGAGGGTCTCCTTTGGTGTGGATCCAGCTCCCCACCCTTTGGCTGCTCCTCCAGCTGCAGCCCACTCGCTTGTGTGAGGTGCCAATAAAGCTGCTGGTTGCTTTTCCTCCTGAGGAATCCACGGAGAAGTCTCTTGGTGCGTGGTTGTGAAAGGACGAGCATAAAATCGGGCTGGGGAAGCAAAGATGAAGAAAAGCAAGAGGTGGAGTTTATGGAGACAGGATGAGAAAGCTGGGGCTGGTCAGCCTGGAGAAGAGAAGGTTGTGTTGAGGCCTCACAGCCCCTTCCAGTGCCTGGAGGGACTACAAGAAAGTGGGAGAGGGAATTTCCTCGGGAACTGGAGTAACAGGACAAGGGGAATGGGTTCACGCCGACAGAGGGGGAAAATAGGTTAAATATTGGGAAGAAATTGTTCCCTGTGAGGGTGGTGAGGCCCTGGCACAGGCTGCCTGAAAANAGGGTGGTGAGGCCCTGACACAGGCTGCCTGAAAGTGTTCCAGGTTGGACAGGACTCAGAGCACCCTGCTCTAGTGGAAGGTGTCCCTCCTGCCCATGGCAGGGGTTGGAACTGGGTGAAATTTAAGCTCCCTTCCAACCCAAACCACTCTATAGCTCTATGCAAGTTGAACACAGTAAAAAGCAAATCGCAATTACAGACAGTATTCCGAAGCCTCTGTCCTGGATTCCCATCCCAGCTGTTGAACCCCCCCCTTGCTGTCCTTATCTTCTGTGACATGCAGAGCACATGCCAAAGGCCCCACATCACAAAAGACTTCAACCTATGCCTGGCCTGAGCCTCCCCTGCTCAGCTGTCACAGCCACAGCTCGCTGTGAGACAAACTATGGATTTCTTTCCAGAAATGTTGCATTTCACACAGTTTCCACAAGGCCATTCGTCACCCTCTCAGGAAGAAGCAACTGTGTTGAGAGGACAAACCCAACTTCTCTGCACATGTGTTCGCCCAGCTAATGAGAAATGAGGAATGTCTGGCTGTATGCAAAGTCAAATTCCTCCAGAGATCAAGTATGCTTAGATCTGGCCATGAGAGCAACTAATAATATGCAAGTGTTAGGAACTATTTACAGGCTTAACCCAACTGCAGTGAAGTCAATGGTTTAACTCTCCCTGCCTCCACAGGGACAGGGATCTGGCCTTGGCACATGCTTGAGGCACAGCTCCCTGCCAGGCTGGCTCATCTCCCTGCCACCAGTTTAGGAGCTGTGGCCTGAACAGGAGAAATGCCCAAATTATACCATTTACCATTACAGCAAATGCTGATTCCCTGCCTTCCCCCTCTCTAAATGCCTTTATTTGAAACAAAGGTGCTAAATTATGTAACCGGCCACGCATGTACACTGCAGGATGAGCAGAAGGACTGAAAACAGTGAATTCTCCCTGGACCAACAGATGGAGGTTGTGTCTCAATCACTTTGCTAACCAGGCAGAAGTCAGGCTACAGCATCCTGTGAGCTCCTGCTCTCCAGACCCTGCTGTAAAGAGCAGCACGAAATACCCCTGCAGCTCTGTTCGCTGAGAAGATGCAATTAAGATGCCTTTCCACCTCTACAACAGGCCCACCAGCACGAGCTCTTTCTAGACAAGAACGAATTTAATTTGGCAGTGGGAGCACAGGAATGGCATCCAGAGCTCCCGAGCCTTGCCAGCCATTTGTCCCATTTGTTCAACCATCTTGCACAAGCCACATAATCCAATTTTACTCTATTTTTTTCAAGCTGGTTACCTGAAATAGGGCCTGGTCCAATCCCCAGAAAGGCAAATGGGAAGTTTCCAGTCCACTTCAAAGGTACCCACGGGCTCCTAGGCCTCTATGTCTATATTTAGGCACTTAAATATAGTAGTCTGGGCTTCAGAGATTACTGAGTGCCCGCAGCTGCCACTGATCTCAGAGAGAAAAAGAGGAGCAAATCTCTGGTTCAAAAAGTTTCTCAGCTGCAGACTGGGAAGGCATAATCAAGGGAAATATCACTGTATTCTTGCTGTGATATGGATTTCTCCTGACACGGTTGCTGTGACCCAAATCAGACCTGAGCTGCACAATTCTGCTGGGATGACACAGCACAGCTCTGTCTGTGTTCCTTCCCACAGACTCAAGCACTAAAGATTGCAATTCTCTGCAAAAACTCTGCCTGAATTCTCCAATCTATGGTCACAGTCGTTGTGAAGGTTTAGAAAAATTCACACGGGCAAACCGAGCAAATTGCTGGAGAAATGGGAGAAACCTCATTCTCCAAAAACCATCATGACCGTTTCTGCCCAGTTCCACTGGTGTTGTGGACAATATCCTCATTTTGGCAAAGCTGCAGAAACTCATTGAACTGATATTCCCCAGCAGTCAAACCCTCAGCACCAGGATCTCAAATAGGCAGAGTTAGCAGGAAAATTCTGGCATTTAAGGTAAAAAGGGAAGACAACAAAAATCTGATTAGAAATAAATGGTAACACGTTCCCTCCTGAAAAGACATTTGGAAGTTGATGGATATTAGGCCAAAGTGAGAGCAGGATTTTTCATTTCCAAATAATAACTAATTATCATACACATATCAAGATCATTTAGTGCTTTTTTGGTGCATTTCTCTCCCCCCAAAACCAGGCCAGGGAGAGACATACATAAGCAAAATCCTGCGAAAAAACCCCAGCAGCTCTCAAGGGCAGAGTGAAAGTCTGGACTTGTAAAAATGCTTGGGCAGCAGTCCAAGCAAAAGGCCCAGTCTTTAGAACAACTGAACAAAGGAGAGCAGGATCCCGTCCCACAGCAGCCCTTGGAGGACAGGGAGACTCTGCAGAGCCACGGTCCCGAAGCGTTCAGCATCAGCAGGTGTGAAGAGCAGCCTCCTCCGAGGAATGTGGGAATGCTGCCCAGGAACCCACTGCCAGCTTAATGGAGATGGAAGGAGAAAGGTAACCCAGATACAGATCAGTGAAAGTCGGCTTATTTTTAAACCTGCTGTGCAGCAACCGGGAGCTGAAGTGCAGCAGGCAGGACTGGGTGGCACTGGGGCTTGTGTCACTTGGCCGTGGCTTTGCTTCACCCCCTCACACCAGCTAAAAGCCATTTCATTAGCAAAAATGTCTAAGATCCAGACAGGAATCATCAGCACGACCCACCAAACTCGGGGAAGGGATAAAGGCACGTTGTTCCACTCCACAAACCCCCCTGGCCATGAGTGACAGCAGAGCAAAGGGCCACACACAGCCAGGTCTGGGAGATGCTCATTTGCTGGTGACCTGTGTGCTCAAAATACCCAGCCACTCACTTCCCTGGGAGTTTATTTTTCCCTCAGGAGAATTATCTGATTCTGTGAATCCTCTTCATTTTCCATTCAAGCTCCCAGATTGTGCAACTTCCCCGCTGCAGCTCCTTTTATAAACCAGAGAGGACCAAAATTCCCAGCAGCAGTGCAGACTTTGGTTTCCTCCTCTGCCCCTTTGAAGCTGCGGCTGATGCTCTTCTCAGTGATTGAATTGATGCTCTCTGCTGAGTGTTTCGATACAACAAATCGAGGCAGATCTGCCAGATGTCCCCAGGCAGGTGACAGGAGTGTCAGAGCTGCAGGCCCAGCTCTGGAGAACATGGGGCAATGTCTGTGCTCAGCCACCACCTCGAGCCTTCCCTCCCTTCTCCACCCCTGCTCCAATCCCTCTGGCAACGCCAAAATCTGTGTGGCCACTCCAAAGAGCACATCCACGCTCAGTCCCAGGGGATTTGGTGCTCTCAAAGCATGGGCAATGCTCAATTCCCCTGCTCCACCATCCTGGGCGGTCTCCAGGTTTTTCCCCACACTGCAGCCCCAGGAAAGGATGCTCAGGAATCTTCCCTCTCTGGCCCTGTCTCCCTCAAAAAGCGTGGAGAGCAAAGTTGTCCTTTGCAGTGAGCCTAACACGAGTCGGAGAGTCCTGGGAATGTCATTTTCCCATACTCTGAGTTCCATCCAACCCACTGACATCACCTGTCCCAACAAAAGCAAAAGAAACAATTAAAAAAACCCCACTTTTCAAAGAAAAAGGTGGGTTTTTTTGTGAGCAGAGGGTCTCCACGAGGCAAGTGGAAAGTTACTGGGAGTTTTTCTGTCCTGGGCTTATGCCACAGTGCAGGACTGCAATGTCCCAAGAAGATTTAGATCTACACTGGTGCCACTGATGTCAGAACTGGGCTGGCATGTACAAATAAATATTAAGTATTTCGGTGCTGTGTCACAACGGCAGCAGTCTCTTTCCCGTATTTATGCCTGAAAAATGTTGCCCTGCAGTATCAGAGAAGACTTCTGTGCAATCCAGGAACTGGTGACAAGACTCCTTTAATTGCACTCAGAAATATATTTTTAGGAATAAGACCAAGAAGTCAACGCAGCTTCCTTGTTGTTAAAAACTAAAATAAAATGTCTGATGGGCTGGGAGCGAAGAAAAATGAAAGTATTGATCAGCTCAACAGCTGGAAAAATGACTACTAGTACAAATAAATTTTTTAAAACCCTGTTAATATTTTAAAGATTGTGTGGCTGGGGGAAAAAAAACCCAAATTTTTGTTTGTTTCTTACTGTTAGGAACTTACAGCTACTGGAGGATCAGGTTTCCATGAAAACCTATCTACTGTTGAATGCCACTAAAAGCCTGGAAAATCAACTTCTTAGATATTTAACATTTATAGACAGTTACTCACTGGAAACCTGTAAAGGAGATGTGACAGCTACAGTGGAGATTTTATTAATTTCAACACCAAGGGGGATATGGGGAACTTTTTAAAGAGAAAACCACTCTTGTCCTTGACCCCAGAGAGCCTTCTGTTCCTCCCACCTACCAACAGGGAAGAGCAGGCTACAAGATAAAATATAGGAGAGCTGGGAAATTGGGTTTTTTCAGCTCTGACTGCCCCCATAGCACGAGCAAGCGTGTCAGACAGAAGCTGAAATGTGTCTTCTCATCCTGAATGTCCAACCTAAGGGACAAAGCAGACCTGCTTTTCACAGATAATCACCTTTCTTTTCCAGCTAAATCTGAGGAAAGCTGCAGATGCTCCCAGGCTCAGCTCAAGGACTCGAGGTTCACAAAAATCAGAGGCTGCTGCTGAAAAGGGCTTCTATTCCTCTGCACTTCACACAGCAGCACATGAAATTTCCAGAGCATTTGTTTTTAGACTTTTAAGTCACCTTAAGCAAAGCTAAATGTCAGTTTTAATAGATGACAGAACCTCCTCTCAATTCCAGTGCCAGCAGTCAGAGAAACTGTGAGGCAGAGCTGCTTCTGCCAGCACAGCTCACCCCTCATTTCTTCTGAGCAGTGCACACAGTTCTAACTTTACTGTTAAAGGCACTTTTGGCTGCTTCCTTTAGAAATGACAAACAGCTGATCCATTCGTTTCAAAGCTGGCAATAGTAAAACAAAAATTAGAAAGTCATAAACACAGCCGACTGATCGAACTCCCACTTTCTTCATTTCTTATAGAAATCAGAGAGAATTTCCACAGAAAAATCACTCTTTCTCAAAGACCTGAACCTGCACTTAAGTGCTATCTGCTAGTTTTTCCAGCTACATTTCCAGTCCAGACAGAGAATCCAAGCAAAAGAGCCATCAGAAAACAACAGAGGCTTTAATCCACATCATCTATGATTTATATTGATGATGATCATGCTAAAACAGGAAAAAAAGCAGATTAATTTTTATAAATGCCAGTGCTGCAACCGTTGTGCTGCTGCCCGAAAGTCGCTTTTCTTCACTTTTGAACAGGGCAAATTTACTCTGGGCTCCATATCACAAAAATGAATGAAAAAAAGATGGAAGACTGATGCCAACCTCGCATGGATCATTTCCAGATTCCAGCCTCCGTTTCACATTCTTTTGTCTTTGATCCTCACACGAGTTCGAAAGTATTTGTTTACATCAAGGTCATTCCAGCTGACTCAATAATTCAGCAAGACAAAGTGTTTGAAAGAAAACAAGTGGTTAAAGAAACTATTGAGGGGTTTGTTACTAGTTTGTGTCATGCCGTAAAGCGGAAAATCACCTTAAGTATTGGAGGAAAAGACATGCATGAGAGAGAAAGCCCAGGCAGCCAAAAGCACTGGGGTTCTGGATAACAATTTACAGCAGCAAATACTCTTGAACTGTTTAACTTTTGCATGGCTTCAGAGCAGGAGAAAGTCTGACTCTGCAGCAGACAGGCTTTAACTCTAAAAAAACCTGTTCAAAACCATGAGGCTCTTTCATCCTCCCTCGCTTGATTTTTTTGTTCTTTTAGTTCTTTTCTGTGGGAATGCTGAAAAGTTTGAGGGTTGCTTTTCCCACTCCCCTTCACATGAACTTGCAGGCTCTCTCAGGGGCACAGACCTTCCAGTTTTGCTGGAATATGAGTTAACAGGTAAAAATGACAAATATCCTGCAACAGCTTCCTCTCCACTGGGTTATCACCCTGCATAAACCAGAATAGACACGAGCAAATTGTGCCCCGCTCCCACTGAGGGTTTTGGCTTGGAGGCAGCACTAAACCCTATCAAGGAGCAGTGACTTTCCAACCTATATTTAGGAGCAGTGCTTCTCAGCATCCCTTGCACGACAGCAAAGACAGCAGAGCAAGAGCAGGAGTAATTTCGTGCACAGTGATCTGCATTTATCCAGGATTCAGAGAATTTCACAGCTCTGGAGGCGAACGGGATGAGCTCCCTTCTGTGGCACTGTTCACCTGGTGGGAGCTGAGTCTGATTTCAGTGAAGTGCAGCTCTGTGTTTGCTGGGTTTGTGTCAGGGTGGGACCTGTGTGCACACACGAGCTTCCTCATCGTGGCAAGAAAAGAATAAACACCCCCCCACCCATTGCAAATCTGATCAGATTTCCAAAAGTTAGAGAAAGGGAAAATAGAGTTCAGGTTTGAGAGCTGAAAAACAATCCAAGGATTCATCAGAAATGACACAGGAGCCACAAGAAAGGAGTTTTCTCATTGGAATGACCATTTAGCCAAAACCCAGCTGTGTACAAAAAACCCTCCAGTGCCAGGTTTAAACGAGGATTATCAATCCTCGGTGCCAGCTAAACTATTTCCCCATCTCTTATCCTCCAAGGCATATTCCTTCCACCATCTCTCCAGTGGTTTATCATTTCCCTAAAGCCAGGCTTACCCCCATGCCCCACGCCTGAACCCAGTCCCAAATGTGTCCCCAGTACAGCAGATGACTGGGAATGCTCTGAACTGAACCTTGTTCCTCCCACAGCCCCTGCTCAGCCCAGCTTTAACCCTAGGGACCAACATGCAGGTGTCCTCCCTTTTTCAGCACGTCACTGAAAGAATGGCACCTTCATGGTGAAATCGCCCTTCTGCCTTCAGAGCTTTCTGGAACTGATTAAAAGACTCATTAACTGCATCAAGCTCCTAACACTGAATTGCCATTTTGTGCATCACGGTGCTTGAATACAATGGGGACCCAGCACCTACAGCTACCAAAACTTTCTATGGCAACTCTTAAAAGTTACTGAGAAAATTAACATTATATCCTGATCCAGTAGGAATGTTCCTCTAGGTCACACCGAAATCACATTTGAGCACCTGATTTACCCTCAATTCCCCCATGCTGATACCCTTCCTACTCTTGGTGGGCAGGCTCCAACAATACAAGTTACCCCCACTTAATTTTATTAAGCCCATTGCCCAGCACACTCCATTGGGCAGGAACTCAGCTCCTCAAGTGCCTTTGCAGGTCAGGCTCCCGCGGCCACACAAAGCTCAGATGGAGAACAGCAACGACTGGAACGTGTGAGATGTGGCAGGAGAGCAGCCTGCAAAGAGTGTGGCCACCCTGGCAGCACCTACAGAAACTCCTGCGAGGTGGGGATTTAGGCTCAGCCAGGTCTTGTGTCATCATCCATCCGTCTTCTTGGCTTTCCCTCTCCAGGAGCAAATGATGAATGTGACCTTCTTTGTTTGAGTTCTTGCAATGAAGCACTGTTTGCATAAGGCTCTTTTTTATTTATTTTTTTCCTGCGGCTTGTTGACTTTTATAAGACATTCATAAATTTCTTCTGAGTGCCAGTGAGATGCTTAATGGTGCTAAAGGGAAGGTATTAAGGATAGTCGACTCATGTTAGAACAAGCCACTTGAAAGTAGCTATAAATATTTGTCTGGATTTCATTTTGCTAACAAACAGCTTCTTTTCTTCTCCTCCTCCCATTGCCCCCCTTAAAGGGTTGATCTCATAAACAACAGAAGAATTTTCTCATTAATAAAAAAGCACATGTCTGGATTTGGGTTTTTTAATAGAAACTTTCCTATTGGGGACATTTGAGTCCTTGTATTCTGTCTGCATGGAGTCGGCTCCCTTTTCAGGAAAACCTTGGCAGCTTAAGACCTCCAGGGTGAGCTCATGTTCTTTTGCACTCCCTCAAACTCATCCCTGCTCTTTCATTGCTCTGGCGATGAGTTTAGGCTAGACTTAGGGACTGCAGTGTCCTAGACCCAAGCCAGTAGCTACACATTCCTCCTCATTTTGCTCATGAGCACACTGGAAGGTCTTGGATCCCTTCAGGGCTGGAGCCACTTGCCACACAATTTGGGAACTCCACCCTCCAGTCCTATTGCTCCAAGGTCACACTGACACAGGGACACAGAATATCCTGCTTTTATTGTCCTTGGGACCAGAGTCCCTTTTCCTGGGAACTGGGACTGGTAACTGGGGGCTACCACACATGCAGCCCCCTCCAGATCCCTGCCAGCCCCAGGGCAGCAGAGACAGCTTTTCACACAAGAATAGTCCAAAGCTCCTTCTTGGAATCAGCAGGGATCGATGCTGTGGGCTTGTCCCAGCCTCTGGCTTCGGGCAGGCAGAGCCCTTTCCTTCCCAGAATAGGCTCTGCTTGTGTTTCAGCACTGGAAGACCAAAGTTGTGTTGGGATGCGACCACCACTGGAGGTCTGAGAAGCTCCAAACAGCTCCTGCTGGTTCAGATGAGCAGATAGCTCAGCACTCAGCCAGCAGGAGAGCCAAGGAAATGGGGGTGCCCAGAGGAGCCAGATGGGAAGGAGAGGAAGCCTCCCTCTTTGAAAAGCAATTAGGAGACCAACAACAGTGGGAAAACAAGGTTTGGGAGGCTCTTTTTGGTCGGTTGGTTGAACTCTGTGGAAAGAATGAGTTGTCCATGCCATTTTTTGTTTGTTTTCTTGGTGTTCTCACAGACCAGAGCTCATTACAACAGTCCAGAAAGCACCAGCAAGGAAATCTTGAAGGCTGTCACCTCAGACAAGTCCCATAAGGGCCAGGGTGAGTTCTACCTCAGGAAGGACTGTCAGCTTTGGTCCGAGCCAGCAAACCAACTTCAATTTGCAGCTTGAAGTCACTGCTAAAAATATTCAAATCCTCCAGAGAGCTACCCCAGACAGCAAGGAAAGCGTAAGAGAAAATAAACTTTCTAATACAGAGCCCTAAACTGTCTCCAGTGTTTTTTCTGGATCCTTTCGGATTTTCTGGATATGTGCACAGCTACATCCCAGCACTCTCCGTTATAAGGCATCATTATGGCACAAACCAACCCTGCCTCCAGCACAGGCATGGAAAAGACCTGGCAGATGGTCCAGATCAGCAGAGATAAGAGCAAACTGCCACACAGGTAAGGCACCTGCCCAGGGGAAGGCTGCAGTTCCCTGCCAACATTCAGCTCCCCGCTTCTCTTGTTCTCCCTCCTCCCTTTTTCTCCTTTTTTTTTCAAACTCACGTATATCACTCAAGCAGCTTTCCCAGTGCCTGCAAATGCTAATTGCCACGGTTGGTAACATTCTGTACCCCGCTGGAATTAGATGGCAGCCCAGCAGCCCTGATGATATCGTGGTGAATGATTTATCCGCCGTGTACCGCATTCCTGCCCTGTGCTGAAGCAGTAAGGCTGGGGAGAACTCCGAGTGATCAGTTTGCCTCTGGTGTGGGCTACAATCAAAGGTTAATGGCCTTGAGCACCCAAGAAGTTCAATTAATGCCTCGAAATGGGCTAGCTGGAAGGCCTTTATTAAATGGACCATTAACACAAGGAACACTATTTCATGCCTTTGTAAACATGAGTGAAACACTCCTCACATCCAAAGCACGCTGGCCATGTGCTAAATTAGCAAGCACCTGAAGAACTCTTTGTTCAGAGATGGGCCCCAACTCCATTATGGACACACATTTCCAGCCATCTCCACAGGTTTAAGCTCTCTAGAGGGTCAAAAGTCTTGGAAAAAAAACCTGTGGTTTCTGGCACTAGCAGGAAGCAGCAGTTTTATACAACCTCTTCAGCCTCTGCTCCCACCAAAATTCCCAAAAGCCTGAAATGAGCACAGTGAGGAAGAGCATCCTTCAGAGTCCTGCTGGGGAAGGAAAAGGAGTGCTGGTACTTCTTGAAGGAGCTTTGCTAATGACTGTGGGGACAGACCCATCCCATCCACCATAAAAACTTTGTCTCATCGCTCTGCTCATCCTTGGCACTGAGTGGGAGGGGAAGAATGTGAAAGACAGCAACCAAGATTTACTAAAATGTGGAAAGGTCTAAAATGTGGAAAGGCTTTTCTATCAATCCACCTAAACAACCCATCAGTGCTTCCAGCTGATGCCACCAACAGTCACATCCCTTCACCCCCTCGGAGGAGGGCAGGGAGAAGCAGCCAGATCATTCAGGGACCACAAGATAACTCTCAGAGATGGCTCTAGCAAGAGTGGAGCTGGCAAGAAACCTCCAAGGCCAATGACTTGCAGAGGAACCAGCCACTCCCTGGGTGCCCTTGAAGGGACACGTTGAACTGCTTTTAATTGCCCAGTCCCAGCTTCTTCCTCTGCTGGAGACTGATGCAAGGCCCTTTCTCCACAGGCCATCCATCCATTTTTAGTTCATTTATAAACCTTAACCCACAACACCCCCTTGGCCAGGACCAAGCCAGCTGTGGTGCCACAAGGCAGGAGGATGTCCCAGCGCAGCCAGCGCAGGTTTGCTCTCTGAGGCCGCCCATCCCAGCCATAAAACTCCCTGCCAAGGCAAATTGGATTAAGCTCAGATCAGATTATGCGAGAGCTGGGCTACGGGGACTTTTCACTCCGGCCTTTCTTTGGCAAAAAGAACTCCAGAGGCTCAGCGTGACAACAAGAGAAGGAAAAAGGGAGAGAGACTGAAGCCGTGGAGAGAGAACTGGGCTCCTGGGGAGAGGAGAACAAAGGGAGATAAGATGCAAGGCAAATAAAAAGGCACAAGGGCTTAGTTGTGACTTCAGAGAGAGAAAGTGGGGGGCAAGGGGTCAAACTTTACACTAATAAACCTCGTATCAGCAAACCTCGAAAGCCTGAACCGCCCCGGGGGCTGCAGCGCGGGCGGCCAACCTGGGCCATCCTCATCTTTGAAAGCAAGGATGAAAAGAGTGACAAAAAAGGGACAGCTCCACCTTCAGACCCCAGGCAGTTTGCCACGCTACGGGTCTGACCTGAAAAAGGGAGTTTGCTCTGGAATCTCCCTGCAGCATCGTTTACGTGTGTAAAAAAATAATAAAAGCATTGTGAAAATGTGCACCTGGTCCACCGAAGCAGGGACCTGTGAGCTCGCCTTTAAACACAGGACACTGCTAACCCGGACAATCTGAAATCATTAAACGTTTGCTTCAATACTTTTCTGGATCAGCAAAGCATTGCCATGGGTGTCCTCAGGCTGCACAGACCATTGAAGTAATACCTGGTTCTGTTGACACAACAGTAAAAACCATGCAGCAACTCACACAGATATAGAAATTATGAAGACTAATGCATAAATACATTGAAAATCCGTGTCTTGTACAGTGTATATATATAGGATATAGAAAAAGCATAATTATATCTCTATTCTCAATGGCTAATAGGAAAATAGCAAGCCTGGTTTGGGTGTTCTGGCTAGAGGAAACACAGCGTAATTGCCATTTAATGCCTTTACATGTTGGCTTGGAAGGAGAGTTCAAATTCTTGGTGTATTAACACTGAAAAAGCAGCATGGGAAAAGGTGATTTATTCAAACGCTGAACACCCAGCTTTATTCTGATCAAGAAAACCAACCTCCATAGCATCTTCCTTATTTCCCCCCATTGCATTGGGATCCCCAAAACCACTGGGGGTTCCACTCAGAGCTTCTGCACACAAAATAGAGCGAGATTTTTTTTTTACCATTGTTGGTGGAGTCTTGAATTACAATCACAAACACCTGGAGTTACTGCAGGACAAATTAACTCTGCTAGAGAGCCACCAGGAAGATCAACCCCACAAACAACTCTGAGAGGACTTCTCTTCATCAAGCTCCTGTCCGGAAATTCTGCACACCTTTTTCCCCCTGGTGTAGAATAAAAATGTCAATTTTTCGGGATTTGGGGGAGGTAGTGCCAGCTCTGCCTATCCCCTAGCACACACCAAAGTAACTGATGATCCCAGCAGAAGGGAGAACAAAGCTGCATTCCCATTCTCTCAGTGTGAGGAACCAGTGATTGAGAACTCCTGAAAAGCCCCTCTTGCTCCCCAGTCCAGTTTGTATTTGTTTAAGCCCAAGGCAGACAAACACGAGAGGAGCCCCCAGGAATCCATAACCACCCTGATGCTTCTGGGTAGCAAATCATCTCCACTGCCATCTGTTTTCAGTCACTTCCAAAGGAGTGCTGAAGAGTCAATTGTTTTCTTCTAGGAAAAATAAACATGCAAGCTGCTATTCACCCGATTTCCAGCAATTTTCTGCTGTGGGTAAATGTAGCTTCAGATTTTAGAACTAAGTCTCGTTCTCATCCAAAGAATTTTGCAATATAATTACCTCATTTTTACTGACTTGGATAAAAGTTGCCCTTTGAAAAAAAAAATAAAAGAAGGGGGGTGTAAAGTCTGCAAGACTAATTCCTCCTCCTGCCCCTTTGTTATAAAATCTTGGAACAATTGACAGTGATTAATCTCACTTGATATTTCTTTGGTTCTCTATTTGTTGATTTAAAGGCATTTTATGACTGATTGTTTTCAGTTGCCTGGACAGCTGTCAGATCTGTACTGTGGTTTGATTTGGCTTTCGGGGAGCAAAATTATTATTTTTCTTAGTTTTACAGCTCCAAAACATAGTGGCTGACGGAGGTGGCCCGTCAAAAACCATCTATGTGAAACCAAAACTACCTCCAGATTGAGAGAAGATGGCTCAGACATTCTGCAGGCAGATTACACAAGCGAGATGTGGAAAGCAATAACACTTTTTTTATTATTATTACTAGTTTTTAAGATGCCCAGCTTGCACATAGTCTCAAATACAGTGGCAAAATCCATCCCTAAGTGTAACATCAGCAGTTTTGTAGGAATAACTTTGGCCTTTGGAGCAGCACTGGTGGAGGTGGTGTGGAGCCGCATTTTCTGCTTGTTTGGGGACTGGAGTGCTCCAGTCCAAGTAATTCCCATCCCAGCTTGCCTGGGAAAGGCTGTGCTCAGTGAAAGGAGTGTGAAACAGGGTCTAAGAGTCTGAACCATGAAAAAAAACCCATTAAAGAGTGAGGAGAACTCAAGAGAGGAAGGTGTTAATGTTGCACAGCTCAATATCCATCACCTTCAACCTCCTGTATATAACAGTGACCACAACCTTTGACTTCAAACCTTACCCTCAATTTTAGCCTCTTTCCATCTCTGCCTCTTCCTTTCACCTCCATCTCACCACTGTGCTCACCTATCTGCCTTCCTGGCTCTTCCCTTCTCGCATGGTGCCTCTACAAACCAGACTAACACTGCCTGAACACCATCTCTGGCTCACCCTCCCGTCCCTTTTTTGGATTCCAAGTTAAAACCTCACCAGCTTCTGCCTCAAACAAGGCTGGAGAGGGCTTGGAGCGACCTGGGATAGTGGAAGGTGTTCCTACCCATGGCAGGGAAGTGGAACTAAGTCTTCATAAAGCTCCCTTCCTGCCCAAACCATTCTGGGATTCTCTGATTCAAAATTTACACGTGAGCATAAGCCCGCGGAGAGAGCAGCTGCTACTGACTCCAGTTTGCTGAAATTGAAGCACAGAAGAATAAATGCTCTTACAGCCTGGTGTTTCACCGGATGGATGATGTGATCTGCTGACACATCTTCGTGTTTGTCCCTGTCCAGCTGGGCAAGATTAGGAGAAGACAGCTCCAAGGCAGGCGCCAGGTGGTGGCACCTGAGGGACAGTCCCAGCCCTGGGCCCACGCTGAATTCCTCATCCCTTTTTGTGATCTGTGGCTCCCGCCACCCAAAGGTTGCAGCACACGAAACAGCCAGAACAAATGCATAAACACAGTGAAATGAGGGGTGGGACTCATTCTTTTGCAGGCCCTCACTGCCTGCAAAGGAAGGGGTCTCCAGTGCTCTCCACCTGAGCCACTTTCCTTCCACTGCCCACACCCCTTCCCAGGCTGCCTGCACAGGTATTCCTAGCTGGAATTAGGATTGCTACCGGCTCTCTTAACAATAAAAATAACCCACACAGTTCTTTTTCCAGTTACGAGATCGTTATTCACCCTTTCAGCCCGTTCTGAAGCACCCTACATTACTCAGGTGTGATGCCTCTGCTTTTCTCATTGAGGGCCTATGGCCCTGCTACTCTTTTCAAGCTCCACACTTAGATTTTCATGGAGTTTTACTTTTCCTCCTCCAGTCCCCTCCTCCACAGCACACTGCAAGCAGTGGAAGCAAGCCTCACATTATGCCCTGAGAGCCTGTGTGTAACAATACACTTGAGCTTGGTTTTACTAAATCACTCATCGCGACATCTTCTCTCCCTTGCTTTCTAAACCATGGCCATAAATTGTTGGGAAAACAGCACACCAGTCGTATCTTTGCATCCGTGCCCTCATCAGCTTTTCTAACACACTGCAAAAATGGGCCATCAAATCCACCAGGCCACATTTAGTCATGCACAACACGATGGTGAAGTTTCCCTCGCCCTTGCTCACGTACAGACCTTTCAACCTGAAACATCTGGGAATTCTTTTCCCAGTTCCACAAATCCCACTGTGTTCCTTTCCCTTCCATTCTTGACTGTCTTCTTAGGGTACCACCTTCTCCAGATAGACATATTCCTTCTTCTCAGCCACTGGGACACAGGATGGATTGGATTCATGTCCTTGAACAAATAAATCCCCGTGGTTTTCCCATCTCCTCTGCTTTCCACCACTCTGGTCTCATTTCTGTCATCTGATTCCTCTTTATCCACATTGCCTGTTCTCATACCCATTCACGTCACACATTTAAGAAGGTGGCGAAGAATGTCAAATGTCTTTATAATCCCACTAAGCCACATTTGCCGCTTCAACCACCAGCTTAGTTCACTGTGCCCCTTTTAAACAAACACAAACAACCCCAGAAGATGTAACAACAACAGAAACAGGCGGGCAGCAGAGCGGGACATGCTGAAACTCAGCATGGTCCCCCATTAGGGGGAAAATTTCGAGTGTTTTAATCATGACAACGGCACCACAATGAATCAGTAGATCTGACGGGTCAGCCTCGCGCCTGGTGCAGCGCCAGCAGCTTCCACAGGGGTTCATCAGGCATGAATTGGCCCCATATGTGAAAACCCTCTACAATTTGTCCAGTTTCTCCCATCCCCGCGGAGCGCAGCCTCCATATGTGAGATCCCACAGAGCTGTCAGCCAACGTCACATTTCAATAACAGCAAAAACAACCGGGGCTGCACAAACCAGCGGAACAATCCCATTGCTCATAAACTGGCAAGTGACCTACGCTGGCAGGGCTTTTGTTGATCACAACCCTTTCTGTGGAACAAAACATGGGAGCTATCACGCCGGAGCAGACTCAGTGATCCATCTTCCCCCTGCCTCCTGTCTCCAGCAGGGGCCAACGTTGGTGTTGGAACGGGAGATCAAGGATGGATCCACGACGCCTGCGAGGCACCTGGGCTGCTTGTGCAACACTTTGCCCTTGACCCAGGGAAGAGCTGCCCCGCTCCACACGACTGTGCAATATGTTATCCCAGAGAGGAAAGGCTCTCGGGGGCTGCCATAAAGCAACATATGTCCAAGCCAGAGGACTGTCCTTTCTTTTTCTCTCTTTATTTTAGCCTGATTAATGTTAACTGAACATCCTCTTCTTAAGACCCAGTCTTTGACTTCACAAATTAATTCAGTTTTGTGTCAAAAATATTGTTCTTACCTAAATTAATATCTTTTCTCACAGAAGTAGTTGTATAGGATTTTTTTTTTACCTTACCCTGTTTCTCAGAGCTTTAATCCCTTTCCTTGCCTTTTCAATATCAAATTGATGTTGGTCCATTCCATTTCTTTGTAGATAAATTCTCTCCCTCCAAACTTTATAAACTTTTATTCTTTTCTACCTTTATTCCATCTTGTCTTGGACATGATTTATACAGTTCAGCTACAACATTATTTGGCTCAGCCCTGAACAGAGATTGCATTCTCAGTTCCCACAAGGCAAACAAATAGTTCAAGTGAAAAAAAAAATTAAAAACTTGAAATAATATCTTGTACCTGAAGTAGAGTTCAGGGAAGTTGATGAGATTATGCTGATGGCTATACAGTAAATTATATCCTTTCTGAACTGAGATTTATTATAAAGCACAAACCATTCTTCAATTCAAAAGTGGAGATGGTGATCAGGGGACTGTTTCATTTGTATGTCTTTTTGTCACAAAACAACTAATTTTGCAAATATTAAACCCAGAGAAAACATGATCTGATCTATTTCTTTTATTTTTTTTCCATCTCTCAAACGAGTACTTTCTAATTGCTGTGCCCCGTAGATTTTTGGTCGATGCCAACATGAAAAACTCTCTAATTAATTTAGAAACGAAGTATAGACACTTTTGGTTTAAGCTACTAAAAATATTTTTTTTTAAAAAAATGGCTCTCTCAATTTATATATCATTAATACTCAGAGCATCTCCTGATTCCGGAGACTGAAGCAGAGAGGGAAAACTCCTGCATCCGTCCCCAGGCTGGATATTTTGCACGGTACCAACTGCCAGTGCTGGCAGCCCCGCCGCCCTCGTTAGGTGATAAATTAATGCTTCGCTCCCGCTGTGCCCTTGCCAAGCGGGCAGAGCTCCAGCCCGAGCCCGGCTTGTCCAACCGGCACCCACCCTCTAGTGGGATGAGGGAAAAGTGCTGCTCCAGCTGCTCCCGGCCGGGATCCATCCTCAGCCGCTGGAGCACCAGGAGGATGCTCCTTTAGGATGGGCTCGGCGAGATCTCTCCTCCTTTGCTCCTCTCTGCCCCCCAACACCTCTGCTGGATCATGAGGCGTTTTAGCTCTGAGAGATGGCGAGCTTCGGCAAGAAACGCCTGGGATAATCTGTAAATAATCTTTCCTTTCAAGTTATGCTTTGTGCACTGCAGAGTCAGGGCCATTTTAACTGCGTTTTTATAGGCGGCCAAGCAGTGATAACCCAGGGAATCAGTGGCTGTGCCATTATGTCCCAAAAATAGTGTGGCAGCAGAGCAGGGCAGTGATTGTCCCCTTGTGCTGATGCTGCTGAGGACCCTCAGCAGNTGGAACTGCCCAGGGAGGTTTGGAGTGCCCATCCCTGGAGGTGGCACTCAGTGCTCTGGGCTGGGGACAAGGTGGGCATCGGGCACAGGCTGGACTTGATGATATTAGAGTTCTTTTCCAACCTTCGTGATTCCATGATTATACCTTTCTCTTGTTATAAGGAGAAGGCCAAACACACAAGCAAACAAAATTGCTTTGGGGAAAAAAAAGAATCCAGCCCATTTTCCTCTATATATGAGATAGACCAATATAACTGAAAAGTAATTAGAAAAGTAGAATATTTTTGTTCAACAACGAGCACTGCAACTGGGGCACAACCCGTGAAAGTGCAGCAGAGCTGTAAACAGGTCTCAAATCTCAGTACAAAATATAACAAGTGAGCAGTCCTTAGGGAAAACACTCTTGAAAGGGTTTGCAGCAGCTGAGGGCCAGACCCTGCTTCCCAAAACCACGGAAAAGTGCTTTGCAAGGGACAGGCAGGCAGGACCAAGGGTGAGAGCAGGGCAGCACCACCAGCTAGAGGACATACAGCCCCAATGCCTGGGCAAGAGATCAGCAGGTCCAGTGGCCACAGCCAGGGCCAGCCACGCTCCTGAGACCCAGGGAAATCCAAACCCAGCCCAAAGGTGCAGCCAAGGGGCTCAGCACAACAGCAACACCTCCCCAGGGGCTGAGCTGAAATGCAGCTCAGGACCTGCCAGCACAGGTGGGTGCCCAGATGGAGCCACTCAGGGAAGTCAGAGCCTGCTGAGGTCTGGCAAACCTCTGCTTAAACCCAGAGTAACAATCCCCAGTGGATTTAGATGAATCAAGTCAGGTCCTAAAGTCATAAATTAAGATTTACAGTGACAGCGCGAAATGAAAAACCGCTAAGAAATATATTCTGTTCTCAAACATGACACGGTGAAGGGCAGAAATGAAGCAGCCAAGGCCATTAAAAGCAAGATGGGACCTGGAACAATTGAACAGGACTGAGGAGAGCGTGATCCTTTCCTCGACATGATGCAATCAGCAGCCTCCAGCAGGTCTAGAATGGAAACAGCGTGAAGTGAAGGAGGGGGGGGGAAGGAAAATAAAGCCATCTTTCATGGATCACATGGTCCCATCAGGAAATATGGAAACCTCTGACTTGTCTGGCTCTCTGTCTCTCCCTCCCTACGGGTCTTGTGCAGAAAGCACAGCCTGTGTGCCCAGGAGGTGATGAAATCCCTAATGCTGTATGGCACATGGGGAATTTGGGGGATTGCAAAACAGGATGTTTCTTGGAGGAAATACAGTCTCAGCAAGCAAAAGGTTCAAGTACGGTACATCTCACAATGATGTAAGAGCTTGATTATGCATCTCCCTTAAAGCCCAGCTTAGGGTTTCAGTTCTAGTAGAACTAATGGGCAACACCTGCTGCGATGAAAACAATTTCCGTCCCTGAACTCGAGCAGAAGTGTTTATCTTTTGAGTCAGAAAATGTTCCTCTAATGTCTGAACAAGACTCCAGGGACAGGAACATATGCCCAGAGCTGACGTTTCCGCGCATTAGATCGCTTATAAAAATGGGAATTAGAAAAACCTGGTATCATCAGATGTCTCGTCCAATAAAGTCATTAAATGGAAAGTACAGGAAGGTTCCTCTAACGTTTCCTCTCCCTGCCACTGTAGTCCCAGTTGCTCTTTGGAGAGCAAAAACAGAGGCTACTGAAAAAGCTTGCAGGGGTAAATTGTGAGTACAAAATTCAGGGCTTTTCCAGACCTATCCCTGGCAAAATTACCACTGGCTTCAGTGGAAACTTTACCCAAATATGGGCCTCAGGACTTGGGCCTCTTGGTTTGAGTTACTAATTTTATTATTAAAGGTTAAACAGAGCTGTTGACAGTACAAACTATTTTCTTACGTAAGCAGTGAAAGGGAGAGTGTCAGATATACAAGATAAAACAATACTGCCAAGTCAAGGCAATATAGGTTATGGGTGAATGTCCTTTCACAGAACATCCTGCTCTGAATCCCAAGTTTCACCCTTTTCCTCAAGCAAAACTCCCACTTAAATCCACTGGAGCTCGGTGTGATCAGGAGGCAGAGTCAAGAAAGGACCTTGGGGTGCTACCAGGGTTTTTAGGGAGTGTAGCTGCTGAAAACACAGAGATGCTACTTCTACGTAATATCCACTAAATATTATAATGCAAATTAAATGTTTAAGCCATCCAGTTACACACACACAACCCTTAACAACAAACCCCTTGATGATAGGAATGTCAGAGAGGAAATGTTGGGCTTTCCTCCCTTAGGTTCTGCTGCCATGTTCTTTATCTAAAGCTTGGACCCAAACCAGGGACTTGTTTTTCATTCTTGACCGAAAATAATAACAGCAAATTATGTGGCACTTAAAAATAATAACCATCCAGTCAAAGGCAGAATGTTCTCCATTCAGTCAAACATCACTTCGCTGATTTGGTGATTAAGTGGCAACACAATATTTAACTCCCTGGAAAATCTACTGTTGTTATAATGCAATTGCACTGTCAGGGCCAACCATCCAGTCGTCTTTAATAACAATGCAACAGACACTGAGAGAAATTCCTGTGGTCGTCTGTCCTCCTCAGATACAGTTATCATCCCGTAGATCATCAGCTGCACAATAGGCAAGGGTGTCACGAAGTTTTTGACACAGTTAACACATTAACACATCAGACAAATGCAGGACTTCAGCCAGTTCTCACCAAAGCCAGTGGAAAACTCCAACAGAGCCGTGCTGGGCACTGGGATGGTGTCACAGGGATTGTCAATCACGTAGCAAACAAGACAATCCCAGCAGCTTTCTGACATCAGCGTCTGCCTCCACTTGAGGCTTTGGCAGAGCCTCAGGAAGGACTGGATCTCTGTCTCCTGCTCTTTTAAACAGCCTGAGAAACACAGGGGTTTGGTTTTTTTGGCATAGGGCGCTCAAAAGGACGCTGTCGAGCTTCACAGGACTGAAATCTGAATAGCTTTTGTCTTTTCTTCTTCAGTTTCATGTATTTTTAAGCATGATTTTATTCTTACCCGTGTGCTTTACCCAGCTTTTTAAAATAAACCAGCAAGAAGCCTTTGCTCTACATCAACCCCATAACCCTAAATCCCAGGTCAGTTCTGACTGTGCTCTTGAAGTGTGGTCATATCAGCCAGTGTATCTAACCACAGAATGTATTTTCTGAGCAAATGTTTAGTAAAACTCCCATAATTTTGCTGAGTAAGAGTTCACTGGGACTGATCTGCTCAGGGAAGGAACACCACGGATGAAAACATACTGTTCCTTTACAGTCACAATACCAACACAGCAATAAACACTACCTCGCCTGGAAAACCAAGCTTAAAACAACAAAATACTTGTGCAAATGGTGCACCGAAATACCAGAACTCCCAGCTTAAAATTAAAAGTTAAAAAGTAACAAGAGAGAGGAAAATATTTAATATTAATCACTGGGGCAATGATTCCTGCTGGGTTGAAAATCCAAATGAATGAGTGGGCAAGAGAACCTGATCCTGGAAATAAGCTCACAGAAACAAAAGCAGGAGCCTGAATCCAAGATAATTTTCCAATTTTGTACACTCAGGGCTACAACAGCAGAAGCAAACCTGTTCATTTTCCTTTCAACATGGAAAAAATATCAGCCCAAGGCTGGAGAGGCAGAACGCAAATTAGGCATCGCAGAGAACTGAACGAAGCCGTTCTCCCCCTTTTCCTCTCTACTCTTCCCCACCCCTAAAACCGCTGCTGTCGGTGATTTTTCGCGGTTTAGCACATCTGCGGGAGCTGCTCCGCGGGGACACCGCCGCTCCCCATCCGCCGCGCCGGGAGCCGCGCAGGTGGAGCGGCAGGCGGGCAGCTCGGCGTGTATCACGGCTCTCCGGCCGCGTGTGGCTAGCTCGGTGGCTAGCTCGGTGGCTAGCTCGGTGGCCAGGAGCTCGTGTCCTTCCCTGGCCGCTGCCGTGGGTGGCTGGGTGCTGCTTCAGTGGCGGGAGGGCGAGCGGGGGCTCACACAGGGCCTGCTGCACCCACCGGTGACCAGAGCGCCGGAGGAAGCAAAAGAGAAGAGAG
>VZTG01003725.1:250099-263064 GCA_013397845.1 Melanocharis versteri | reverse complement strand
GGGAGCGAGGAGCGGGGGTGAGGGAGAGAGGAGCAGGGAGTGAGGGAGGAGGGGTGAGGAGCAGGGGATGAGGGGTGAGGAGCCCCGAACCGGGCGTTACAAGGGGCTTTATACCCGCCTTGAGCGGGGCAGAGGGATACATTCAAATGGCCCAATCCAGGCAGGGACAGGGGGCCGTACATAGGTGGGGGAAAGGTACCGATAACCAATAACCACGGGTTCTCTGGAACCTGACCAAAGTTGGGCAAACTGGGGAGAACAGGGAGAGGTGTTCTGGGAGCTTCAGAGGTCTCCTGCCCTAAGCAGAAGGGCAGGGAGATGCGGCAGGGTCCGACCAGCGGGCCCTCCCTGTGGACTCTGCCACGGCCTAGCCAGGGAGAGCAGGCAGGCTGTGACCTACCGCAACAGGCGTGCGCTTCCCGGGGCTGTGCTGCTCTCGCAGACGCTGCCCCAGAGCCAGCCCCGCTCGCAGGGAGGCTGTGGCACGTCCTGCCCTGCTCTGGCCGGGCTGGAGGGGCTGTGGGGGCTGCGGGGAGCAGGAACGCGCTGCCTCCCTCCCTCCCGCTTTCCTCGGCAGATGGTGGCTGCGCCGCATCTGCTCCCGACACAGCTCCTCGCTCGGGACCGATGCAGCTCCTAACGGCGCTGCAGTGATCTCCTGTGAGGAAAGGCTGGCACGTTTGGGATCGTTCAGCCCGGGGAAAAAAAAAAAATAAAGGTTTGGGGTGGCCTGGAGGCANTGGCCGGGCTGGAGGGGCTGTGGGGGCTGCGGGGAGCAGGAACGCGCTGCCTCCCTCCCTCCCGCTTTCCTCGGCAGATGGTGGCTGCGCCGCATCTGCTCCCGACACAGCTCCTCGCTCGGGACCGATGCAGCTCCTAACGGCGCTGCAGTGATCTCCTGTGAGGAAAGGCTGGCACGTTTGGGATCGTTCAGCCCGGGGAAAAAAAAAAAATAAAGGTTTGGGGGGGCCTGGAGGCAGCCCGAAGGAAAGATGGAGAGAGACTGTTTGCAAGGGATGGAGGGGCAGAACAAGGGGAATGGCTCCAAACTGACAAAACTAGGGTTAGATTGGATGTCAGGAAGAAATTCTTCCCTGTGAGGGTGATGAGGCCCTGGGACAGGGTGCCCAGAGAAGCTGTGGCTGCCCCTGGATCCCTGGAAGCGTCCAAAGCCAGGTTGGACAGGGCTTGGAGCAGCCTGGGACAGTGGAAGGTGTCCCTGCCATGGCAGGGGGGGGCACTGGATGGGCTTTAAGGCCCTTTCAACCCAAAGCCATTCTGTGATTCGGAGTTGCCCTGGGAGTGCAAACACAGCCTTGTGCAAGCACCACCCAAAGGAGGTTGCCAGTCTCCGGTCTCAGAGCCTTCAAAGCAGAATGGTTGAAAAACATGACAAGCAGGTAAATAAATGGCTACTCTGGGCTGGTGATCCATCAAAAGCAGCTGAATAACACCAGCATTCATTATCAAACTTTGCCCTACATAATACACTTAACCCCAAATTTTAAGTCACTACAAAAATACTCTCTTTAAAAAAGGTGGAAATGTGTTGCAAGCAACTTCTTTTTATTTCACTGCAAAGAATACTATCTATTTTCTTTTAGCTGCAATTCACAGAAGACTGCCCTGGTTTACATGGGAAACTGGGGAATGAACATTCCCTGCAACGAGTCTGAAGAGGGAAAGAAATGACTTCTCAGAAAGGGCCAAGTTCAGGATTTCAGCCTGCGCTTTAAGCAGGGGCTAAGAGTAAAGTCCTGCCTGCTGGAATTGTGAAATCTCTGTAAGCAAGTTCATAAGCAAGTATTAGCACAGCTGGCAAAGGCTTTCAGCTAGGAAAAAGTTATTCCACTGGTGAAGACGTGCAGGAGGGAGCAGATGAACTGAAGTCTGAAAAAGCACAGCAGATGGGGGCTGTGTGGACTGCAGGCCTGTCGAGAAGCCACTGCAATATTCATGAAGGACTTGAGGTCTTTAGAACAAAATGCCTTAACAATAGCTATTAGTAAAATATTTTTTCCTCTATTTGTTTTTTCCTGTTGCCTGCACAGACTGGAGTTTTGCAGGCAGCTACAATGAAAACTGCTGGAAATGCCAGACTGAGGGAGGACCTGGCACACAACATGCAGTGAGGAGACTGGTTTGGGATGTCCTGATGAAGCACTTCAGCCCAGCAATGGATTTGGGAAGCAGCTTGCACTGAGCAGAATGCAAAACTCATAATAGGAAAAGACCCGTGTTTATACAGGGCTCCGCTAAAAAAAGCTGTTGTGAGAAGTCAGGTCACAAACAACCGACCAAAGGAACTCCAAAATCTACATCAGTGAAGAAATTGAAGGTAGGGAATGAACGTAAATTAGCCAGATTCCCCCAGGGAAGCAGGAAGAGGGGTCTTGTTAAAGCACCAGCTGCTAGCTCCCATCTGTGTGCAATTTCCACTCCTACCCTCCCTGTAGGATAAAGCCCTTCCAAAAAGTGAGTGAGTGAGTGAGCTGGCTGGAAACTGGAGGAGGCCCAAGTGCAAGCTTGTGGTGGGTGTCCCACAGCTCGGAGAAGACCTTGTGCTTCCCACAGGGGTTTGAGGCCAGATGCCATCTCCAGGCAGTGCAGAGGCAAAGGTCAGCAGTGCCAGGATTGCCCAAGTGTAGGGAAACCACACGGGGGGAAACCAGAAGTTGCTGAAGCAGCAGAGTCCCCATCCCCAGCTGTCCCCAAGGCCCAAGCTGTCCCCCAGCCACTCAGCTGCCATCAAAGGTGGGACGGTGACAGCCTGGAAACCACACTGCTGGTCAGGAATAACTCTGCCCCACGGAAAACGTGCACGGCTCAAGTACATGGGAACAGCAAGAGCTAAATAAACTGGAATTATCAGCCACATCAGGAGAAATCCAGCTCTTAGTGAAGTTCGTGTGTGTATAATGATAAATTACACAGATATGTCAATAAAATGATCACTGTCTGCAGGGCTGTGGGGCTCTGAGTGAGCTGTCACTTCAGCTACCTGCTGTTTTACCATGGTGGGCTGCAGTTCAATTAACTGAGAAAGGTGCTGGTTTGGAGGGGGTTCATCTCTCTGTTAACTGGGCTAAGTTTTCTCCTGGACATTTCCAGTGGGTGGGAATAAGAACAAGTGCTGACTCTGGGGGCAACTCCTGGTTTCCTCACTGTCCCTCCAGGGTGGCAGAGATTAACTGCTCCTCATGTGGACTCTGAGTAAAATCATGGTGAATCCTGCTCACAAAACCCATTCATGATCCTCCAGGTGTTTGTGCCATTTCTACAGGCTGATGGGAATCAGCTGCTCCTGCTGGACCAGTTCATGCTGGTCCAAAGCCCATATTCTGCAGAAAAATGACATAACCAGGTAGTGGCTGGTGGAAAGTCACGTCACAGGGACAGAGGTCGGCGCACCTGGTGTCACAGGAGAAGAGGCTGGCTCTGAAACAGCTCAGCGAGGTAAAGGCTGGCAGATGCAGCAGCAGAAGGAAGAGAAATGTGTAATGTGGCTCCCATGAAAGGCCAGTCCAGAACTGAAGAATTTGGGAGCCAGCCCTCACCCAAAATGAGGCTGCACTGAAACCAGAGCGAGCCCTCCAGAAGCTCTGTCATCATCACACTGGTCAGATGGCAAGGAAAGAGAAAATCTGATCCTGGAGCCCAGCCAGAGGCAGCTCTGAACTGCCTGAACTGCCCTCAGCAGACCCAACTGCAGCAGAACGAGATGCCAGGAGATGTTTGGGCACAAGGATTGTCTGTTGAAGCCTTCATTCACAAATCAATCCGCTTTTCCCCCTGCAGCAGACACCCAGGACAGGACACAAAGTGAAATATGCTCCTAGTTTAGATATGGGGCCATCAGTACCCAAATATCAAAGTAAAACAGTGATAACCTGCTCTACTGAACATCATTCAAAGCCATAAATGTTCAAGAGATGCGTCAGAGAATGACACACAGTCTAACCCGAGATTTGAGAAATGAAAACATCCTCATTTAGGTTATGTTGTTCCTGTCCTTAAAACACTGAGTGAACTTTTGGTAGGAGAATAATAGACTCCAAATCATTTTGATGAGACAAGAGATGAAATTTGCAGGGACTAGACATCAATTTGAGAGAAATCATATCCTCCTGGCAGGAGATTTAATCATCTGATTATTTCAGGAGACACATTTTGGCACAGGAGTTATTTGTAGGCTCCAAAAACTTGTACAGGTTTGTTCAAAATTTCACAGAAGAGGCACAGAACTATTATGTCAGCCAATTAAGAGAGACTTTTGACTGAAAAAAAAAAAGAACATTCAATCAAACTTGCCTAAAACAATCCTTTCTCATGTATCTGAATTCAAAGTACTTCAAGCTGATCTCAAATCACCAGCCCATATCCTGCTCTCTTTTTTAGGTCTGTTGATAAACAGAATATTACCCTGACTTGTTTTTGTGAATCACTGTCACAAGGCCACTTTTAATCTCTCCTCAGTGCTCTTTAGCCAGCTGAGGACATCTGTGCTGAGCTCTGCTTTCCAGGCACACAGGGAGGAATGTGGATGGACACAGATGTGTATCCACACATCTCCAAGGGTTCCCTGTGTCTGGAAGGGGTACCCCAAGGTTTCCATACAGAACAAATCCTACCCAGCAATGAGGGAACTAAAAGCCTATTTTTTAGCAAACACCAACCCAAAGATTTGGTGCTGCTTAGTGCATTGAGCCCGCCAGAGATGTTCATTGAAAGAGAGGCAAACGCTGAGGCAACTCCATAACCCTCCTAGACAGATGCAGGAAAAAAGAATTTGGAAATACCCCAGTGTGTTCCAGCAGCCTATAATGGGAGACTGGCTGTGGAGGAAGAATTGCTGGTATGATCTCAGGACTCAAGCCACTGTAGTCAGCCAGTCTGCCCACAACGATGGCCCGGCCAAGACAATACCAGCTCTATGCTCACTGATAATCCAGACCCAAACCCAAACTGCATCCCCCCGACTGACCACGCCACACGAGCGGGCAGGAGGACGTGGAAACCTCAGGAAGAGAGCAGGCTACCTGCTCTGCTAGGTCCAACAGCAGGGAAATTTCTTTTGCTGCTTTCAAAAACTCCTAATGGGGTCAGCTGAAATGATGGATGTAAACAGCTCCTCCAGCCACAGGCAGTGCCGGATATTCCTACAAGTACTAAGCTCCTGTGGGTATTACACAACTGCCTCTATTCAGGAGGCTAAAAAGGAGTTCAGTCCTGCTTGTATATGCTGGAATCATTACATACAGTGTTCCCATAAATCATATAAATGAGTATTACTGTGCCACTGGTTCGGGCTGCTGCTGTTATTACTGAAAACCCTCCTGTAGCCCAAGCCCGGTGCCATCCAAGATGAGGTTGGCATCGGTGCAATCTGTGCTGGGCTCAGGTCTGTGCTGGGCTCAGGTCTGTGCTGGGCTCTGGTCTGTGCCAGGCTCAGCTCTGTGCTGGGCTCAGGTCTATGCTGGGCTCAGGTCTATGCCAGGCTCAGGTCTGTGCCGGGCTCAGGTCTGTGCCGGGCTCAGGTCTGTGCCGGGCTCAGCTCTGTGCCCTGCAAAGTTTCCCCGGAAGATTTCAGCACAGTCGAGGCTGCCGTGCCCACTCTCCATCACCCAAGGGTGACGCATGTTGACACGGAGCCCTGTCACCAGCCACTCCCCACGGGGAGCTGTGTCCCCCTCCAGCTGCTCTGGCCCCTTGGAGCAGGGTCTGCTCCACATCCGAGCCTGTTTTCCACTTGGGATGAAACACCTCGTGTGTCACGGGCCACTGGGGAGAGGCACCCCAGCCTTCCTGCTGGGGACATCCCAGCCACAGATGAACCTCAGCAGAGGCTCCCAGGGCACCCAGCAAAGCTGCTGGGGACAGAGAACACAAAAGCACTGTCAGCTTTCACCTCGGCCAAAGTGCCACCAGTTATCAAAACAGACACTTGACTCAACACAGAGACTGGAAAAGGCAGAGAGGAGTCCCAGGAGGCAGCAGAAGGCCATGGACACCCTGCCTGTGGTCTTGTTCTGCACATTCCACCCTCAAGCCAGCTCTGTCTGAACCTCTCACCCACACACTAATTTATTCCTGCGGGTTTTCAAGAAATAGGAATTCTGAAACAAAATGTACAGAAAGTTTAGTACATAGTGTTAAAGCTAGCATCCATCATGTCAGTTCTCCCTCTCCAATGAATTCGTTCTGCTTGTTATTATCATCTGTCTATATTCATAAACAATACCCTTATGATTTTTTCCATGCCTATTTATTTCCTCAGACACTGACTCGGTTTCCCGAGGCTATCAGAAAATTGCATATAAATATTTATACAAACAGATCTCTATTTTGAAACAGTCCCCAGCTACTTCTAAATGCAATATTACATCAACCGAAAATCAAGGCATGCTTGGCACATGGAGCCCACTACTGGCTATGAAAATGGGTGTAGCTGGAATGGCCCCAGGAAAGGACCCACCAAACCCATATCCAGAATATATTTCAGTGAATGTGGGGCCCAGGATTGGTACATGGATGGGCAAAACTCTCAAGGGAGTTGGAGAACAATTTCAAGAGGGGCCATTTGTGCACCAGCCAGGTGTGCTGTTAGAGCTGTACTGCAGCACCACAGCTCATTTAGAGGGTGAAAGGATTGAATTGCACTCCTGGACACGCTTCCAGATTAAAATCTGATTACGCCAGGACAGAGAAAACAGCAAATATTATCTCTGAGGGTTTTTCGCACAGAAAACGGCATCCAGAAATTCTTCCATTTTGGGTTATTAAGTAATTTAGAATAAGGAGAAAAAAGCCTTCTGAAATAATCCCTTTGCAGACATGAGAAACTGCCATGTATGGTGCCATGCTGATGAGCCCAGCTATAATCCAGTCTTTGCTTTCTGCTGACTGGCTGAGCTCTGGTGGTTTATGATGTCAGAGGAACCCCTCAAAAGAATTATAGCCTTTTAGTCAGCTCTGAACCACGTATTATTATGAATACTAAACTGGTTCAAGTAGCCCATTGGTCCTGCTCTAACATTAGACAAAGTCTCAAGCGATTACCTATCTCTTCAAGGAATGTGTTTTCCTTGGCATGGGATCCCGCTGGAAGCAGGAGGGAACATTTGTGGATCCAACTTCCCCAGAGCCAGCACATGGCAAGGTACAAACCCCAGGACAGGGCTCCCGTCACCACAGCCCCGCGAAATAAAAGGCTTCCACCACAAGCAAAATCTAATCTTAACTACTCAGAATAAAAACACGTTCAATAGACACAGATAGGGGTGATGCAGGCGAGAGGCACATCGTGGTGGCAAAGTTACTGCAAGTGACATTGTGGTGGATAAAAACTACACTAATTTGAAAACAGATGCCAGCATTAGCCCTGCAGAAAGAGGGGTTCAGGCAGGTTCCTGCACCCGAGTGGCCCCAGGAGGTTCCACGACAGCAGCAAGACCTTCATTTGTATTTTAAAAGTTGCCTGTTCCAGTGTTGGTAGCTGGAGCAGGACCACAGCTCTGTGACTCTGCTCACTACACTGACCCCTGGTTTTTCTAACCAGGCTCATAACTGTTGAGATTTGGAGAATCTTTTTAGCCTCAACTGGCAATTAACTGTTTACTTAAAAGCATAGGCAGTTTTTTAATGTGATTGTTAACTCACAGTACTCGTTATTCCACAGGAAGAATAAAAACCCATAAATTGTGTCACGTAGGTCACGGATGCGAAACCTCTAAGCCAAGATGGTGAACAGGCTGTGCCGTGTGGCAGAGCATCTGCCCAGATCCCACAGGAGTGAAAAGAGAGGTGCTACCAGGCCACAGGAACAGCTGGACCTGTGGGTTAATTATTGTCTGATCCAACTGAGAAGTCCCAAAGCAGTGGGAAGACCACCTACACACACGAAGCGAAATGTGGTTATGAAAGGCCAATAAAAGCCCAAGATCGGACTGCAGAGGTGATTTTCTCTCTCGCTGCTCTTACCAGCCCTGCAGGGTCGCACTGAATTTGTTGGGTTCGACATGAAAACAAAAACTGAGCCTTAATTTCACCACCAGCTGTTGGCTCCTGCACGGCCATTCCCAGGAGAAGCAGATCGGCCGTGGATCCCAGGTCAGGCCAGCTGGGAGGCAGGGCTGGCAGGCAGGGCAGCTCCAGAGCCCTGTGTTGCTGGGATGCTGATTGTGGAATCGCTGCTCTGTGCAGTCTGTGGGCGGTGACTCGGGTGCTATAATTACCACTCTAATTACGTTGGCACGTTTCCTTCTTGGCGAGCCCCATGGAATTACAGTCCCGTTACCTGACCTGGCTTTCTGATAGTCCTACCACAATGGGCTGGAGCGTTTTGCTTTTGGTCTGGCCACAAGCTGGTAGGCTTAGTGTGAACTGGAAGGCCAGGAATGCCAAGGTAGTTTGTTGTTTTGGTTTTTTTTTCCCAGAGCAAAAAAGTGTCAGCATCGCTTTGACTGGAAGTATCACTTGTGGCTCCTTCAGGAGGTGAGGAGGAGGAGGAATGGAGGAACCAGAACTCTGGAAGGATCTGGCACTGCAAAGGAGAAGGGACTAGCAAATCTTGCCCATCTTTAAGTTCTGCCTCACGTAACTGCATCATAAACACACAAAAAGCGGGTGTGTCTGATAAATATGTCAGCTGGGACACTTGATTAAATCATTTGCACTGGGCTTTGGTATTAATGTCGTAGTAGCAATTCTCATCTCCCCTGTAGCTACTGCTTCAGGATTTGGTGGGTTCAAAAACTCAAAACCCTCTTGTGTTGCAGGCAGAACCCAGCTCACCTCTGGATTTGACCCTGCCCATAACCGAGCCCGTGTTAACCTTGAATCACATGAAAAAAACAGGATTGCTTTATGCACCACGTGGTCTTCGGGTGGGGGACCCAGAGAGCTCTTTTTTGCTCTCTTCTTTCCCAAAACCAACCAGGATTTCTGCAGAAGAGCTGTGAGGGGTTTCTATGCTCCTCCAAGCAGGATCCCACGCTGCAGCCCCGGGTTGGGAGCCGGAGCTGTGTCCCAGCAGGCCGTGGTCTGGATGAAACCAGAGACTCCACTGCAAATCTTTTGCAGATCCTTCTTTCCTTTACAGCACTCAGGGGGATTCGGTTTTGGTGACTTCACTGAACCAAAGCTGCTTCTTGAAACTCCCCGGTTTTTTCTGACGGATTTTTCTCCCGGCTGGTTCGGAGCCGGGCTGGGAATAGGGGTGTTACAGGATGTTCAGCACTTCTCTGTGTCAGGCTGCAGCTGCCCGAGGTAGCCACTTCACTCCAGGAAGCGATTTGAGGTTTTCTGAGAGCCTCTTGACAGTAGGTAAAGATTGTTTCAGCTTGTGGGAGTGCCAGCCAGAAGCCTCCACAACCTGAATGACATGCAACGTCATAAAAACTCCTGCTGAAACTCACTCCGTCCTTGCAAGACGCTGATCCTGGCGTCAGGGTCTGTCATTTCAACCATCACAGAGCAGCTCGTCTGGATCAGAGCTGGCAAGCTGGAGATTGTATCTCCCAACAGAAGTCCCTTCCATGGATCATTTTAGCTAAGGATGTAATTCTCCACGTCTTGCAGATCTCTTCCCTGCTCTCTCAGGGCAGAAAAAAATGTACTACTGTGAGAAAAAGGGAGAAATGGATGGGTTTTGGCCAAAGCTCTTCTGTGGTGACTAAGCAGACTGCAGTCTGATATGTCTCAATCTGAACAGCCCCATTTTGATGACCCTGTCACACATAATTACCAACAGAACTTCCAGTTTTTCTTTAGCTCGTGCAGTAGTTCCAGAAATCCTGACTGTTGGGCATTATCTGCCTTATAGGAGCTGTAATCACATCACATTTTTGTTTATATCCACCAGTAATAGAAAACATGCATATCTTTAGTTTGACTTAAAGAATAAAGTAAATACATAATTCTGGCAAATTGTTTGGAGTTATAGTTTAACGGCATCTGGTTCAGATATTCCGTAGTAAATTGTTGGCACAGGCATTGCCACATTTTTTTTTTATTATTATTATTTGAACCAAAATGTTCTCAGAAACATGTGTTTTTCGTCCAACTTCCATGTAATCCATTTTATGACGGCCGCAAAGCTGACGAAGTTTGAAACTTAAACTACCTGGGCAGAAGGGATTGTTTCTGGACACTCATTACACAGCTGATTAACTGAGGAATAAGCAATTCTGGCATGTAACCCGGCGTGCCTGTTGTTTTGGCTTTTTGTCTCAAGGAGTTGTCTTTCTTGAAATACCTCCCCAGGTACAATGTGTACATTCCACCCTGTTTTGCTCACAAATTACACACCTGTCTTTTATGTCAAGTCCAATAGAGCAGCACCAGGTTTTCTTATTCCACATTAAAAGTAACCAATTACTTGAGTAAATACCTGTTTTAAAAATATCTCGGAGTGGTTTCCTGCTGTTCTAAATACTGAAATATTCAGCAGCGTTTCTGACTCTCATAAATCTTTCCAATAGTTCATATTTTATCAAAAAAGCCACATCAGCTTTATACCTGGTGCATAACTCATTGAAAACATTTCTCAACTACATGATTTTTACACAAGCAATCAGGAAGAGAATGTCTGTACCATTTTTAATATAACTAGCTCTGGCTTTTCATGCATTTCATTTTCTGCGAGTTTATTGTCAACTTCTGCTCGTTCCTCATAAAAACTAGTTACCAGAAATTCAAAATCGATGATGAGAGGGGAAAAGTGGCTTAAAATACAACCCTTTGAAGCCTCTCAACAGACCTACATTTACTGAGCCTAACAGGTTCTCCAGTGTCAAATCCCATTTCAGTCACTGTCAGCAGCTTTATTCGCACCATCCGAGAACCAACTTGTGGGAATTAAATCAACATGTTCCCAGAGCAGGTCCCACACCAGGAGGAACCAAGTCCAAGAGGCAGCTTCCTCCGCTCTCCTGACCACTTTCCCAGCAGGGCTTTGCAGCTCTGGGCTGGCCTCGTAATGATGTGTCATTTGCAAGTCAGCACCTTGCACTAAGCCCCGAGGTGGGAAAATTACCCGGGAGAAGAAGCAACACTAAATTCCCCTGTCTTGCTCGTTTTCTCAAGTCTGATGAAATCCCGCTGCGCTGCTGGGGCCGCGCAGCACAGCTCACTCGAACTCTGCTGTGAAATGTGTTTAGTCACAGATAGAAAGCCCAGAATCCAGACCTTGGCACACCTTCCCCGCAGCATCCTCTTCCCTTTTGAAGTCATCGGCCTCTCCGTCCTTCAGAACTGGGTGTGCTCGCTCTCTGCCTGTGCGCTGGAGCCTCTTGCACAGCATTCCTGAGCCTTCACCTGCCTGCAACGGCCTTGCAGGGACACAGCCCTCTTAATAGTCATGAGGGCAGCTCATCTCCCTGAAGACGCCAAACAATTAAATGCTTCCCATTTCAAGGCAGTTGCAAAATGCTTCATCGTACGAAGCCTTAATCGAATTATGAAACACTCTTAAAAAGAAAAACCCGTGTGTGTTAACTAAAGAGAGCACAGAGCGCGTTCCTGAAAGCCAACAGGTGTTCGGAACTTCTGGAAGGAGTCGTGATCCTCTCCAAAGTGTTACTGCTCAAATACGTCCTCGAACACCTCGCAACAGGACACCATCCTGCAGTCAGGCTCCTGCGCCCACGCAGGCTCCCAGTGCTGGAGCAAAGCTGCAGGCTCAGTGCCTTTGGGACCCAGGCACCCTGAGCATCCTGGAAACCAGCCCCTAAATCGCTGGAATTGGTAACTATTCTGTAAAATTACCTGGCAGTGGATCACGCTGCCAGGGAGCGAGTTACACCACGCTCCGAGAGACGCCAGGTTTGCTGGAGCGTGACTTGTGGATGACGAGCGCTCTCCCTCGCAGAGCTCACCTCCGAAGCGCAGCCCCAGCTCCCTGCCTGCCTCGGGAAGGGCTGGATGGCACCTCTGATCCCCGAGGAGGGACCTGGAGAGAGGAGAGCAGGGAAAAACCCCGCAGCTCGCAGTGCCACCCGCCGCCCGGCTCTGCGCGCTGAGCAGGAGGAGATGGGAAATGCTCAACGTGCTGACAGCCGGCAGATTTCTTCCCCAAAGTGACACGAGGAGGGGCTATTTTAGGCACGGTTTTGGTAAGGAAAAGACGTTAAAATAACCTTGATTGGAGTGATTAATAAAATACGGGCTGGAAGGGAGGAGCAGCCCACTAGGGCAGCCAGGGCTGCGGGGTTTGAAGGACACGCTCTGAGAAATTATGAGACCTGAGTGGAGAAATCAACCAGAGGGAGGAACATGGGGTCTGGAAGATGGAGACTGCACAGAATTCAACAGTCAAAAGGGTAAAACACGTCCAAAAATTGTAACTTTAAAAAGAGGCAGAAAGATTGATGAGGAATGGCTGCAGGAGGGCATCAGACCGAAGGCAGAAGTGAAAAGGCATTAGGAGAAAGCATCATTTGTGAGGCACCAAGAAAAAGAAATATATTTTATATATAATACAAGCTTGCTGGTAAGGAGCAGTACACTGGCTGTTACCTCCTGCAACCGAGAAAAACTGCCATCCCTTAAATTCTCCTGCTCGAGTTCAGCTCATTCAGCCCCCGGTCTTTGAACACTCGAGCTAAGTTAGACCTAGCAAAGGCAATTAAATAGCAAAACTCCTCAGCAGTATAAATAGTAAGAGAACAAGGACAAAAGAAGGGCCAGGCGCTCCGGGTGAGGTACAAATGAAGAAGAAAAACCTATTCCTTTAATAGCCCTGCTGTCAGAAAGGGCAGAGCCCATCCCAGGGGCACGGGGGCTTTGCAGGCATCCGGACTGGCACAGCCAGCTCCTTTAGAGGAAAGCTGCAAGTTGCAGTTCCGAAGGCAGCAGCGTGTTGATAAAAGGGAATTTCCACACGAGCTTGGCACCACCGTGGAGAATTTCAACCTTAAAAAGACGCTGCGATGTCAAACCCTCCGGAAGGATTTAAAAAAAAAAAA
>VZTG01003725.1:226375-248085 GCA_013397845.1 Melanocharis versteri | reverse complement strand
TTTTTTTTAACACTCTCCGCGCTGCGAGACGTGTTTAAACACACACGAGCAGGAATGCACGAATGCCCATTAGGGACTGCCACATGTGAATCACGGCACTGTGCAGTTCTCAGCACGCTGGAGCCAGGACATGTGATCCGGCGAAGGGTTTGCATCCGGATGCCAACACAAGCACCACAGCCGCGCTCCCGGCCCCGAGAGCGCCCGGCTCCGCGCTCCGCAGCGCTCCACAAAAGGCTCCAGTGCCCCTTTTCCCCCCCTCGGTGCGGGTGTGTTCGCGCAGCTTTCCCTCTGTGCCTCAGACAATCCCTGCATCCCACCGCGGGGCTCCCCTGTGCCACCCCCAGATGCGCTTCAGGGCAGGTAGAAAGGAAGAGAAAGGTGAGGGGAAGAAAAAAAAAAAGAAGTGCGGCGGCAGTGATTCGGGTTTGAGCTGGTGGGGGGGTCGTGAGAACTCCGGCAGGCTCCGCGTTTCCATCCGCGGCTCCTCTCTCTGCCTTGCAGCGAGCGGGTGGGAATTAGACCGAAAGTTGCTGTAAAGACTTGCAAATGGACCGCATGGCAGAGGGGGAGGCTGGGGATGGCTGAAACACGCTGCGGTTCCAGGGGGATTAGGCTGGCTCCCAAGGGCGAACTTTAATTAAAGGTACCACAGGGCACAGAGTACAGGAATTCTTAGCATCCTCAGTTCTGGTCTAAAAGCTGCCCCTGTTTAACTTTATCCCCAGGCTTTTTCAGCAACCACCTTCCCTCTGGCAGTACTACTACATCCATTTTTTTTTTTTTAAAAGGACCAGAAGCTGTCGTGTTAAGAATTAGATTTTTGGGTTGGTGGGGTTGGTTTGGTTTTCTGGTTTTTTTTTTTTTTGAAAGTGAGTATTAGACAGCATTTTTTGCAGTATTACGTAACATCTGAAAGGGCAGAATAAACACATATGTAACTGCTAGCTCCAGTACATCTATCTTATGTACTACATACGTAAATATAAATATTTCCTATTGATTTCTGCATAGCTGAGCACACAGTTGTATTTTTATACAACTCTTGGTGCAAAGGACTTTACGTATCCGTGGGAGTTTTGCCATTAACTTGACAGACATCTTAACAGGCAAAACCCAGTGGTCTGTAAAAAACATTGTGCTAAACGGCCAGAAACTTGCTCAAAGTACCAAAAATGAAAACTTTTGGCTGGCTCTGTCCTGGGCTTCTCATTTTGGCACTTGAATTTGCTGGGGGCACTTTGCACAAGCCAGAGAGCAAAAATCACGCCTGTCCTTTGCTCCTGAGGAATTCAAGAGCATGAGACAGTTCTCAAGTGAAATAGCTTGACGTAAGCATAGTGGATTTGGCATTTACTTCTTGGATATCACTTTCATAACGTAATACACCCAAGTTTTGGCCTAATTCCTGCAAAAAACGGGCACGCTGCGGGTACGATTAACCATTGTCACGCATTTTTCTCTCAAACTGATGTTGGTAGCAGAACAACTCTGTCTCCCCTACCCACCACCAGCTCCTGTGAGGAGTTCTTCAAATTAACTCTACCCAATACTCGTTCTAGCTGAAATCCAGCACTGCCTGGTGAATGCTGGCGATGTGGGATGCGGAGTGTTTGAATGCTTTGAGAACAATTCGTGCGAGATCCGAGGCTTACACGAGATCTGCATGACATTCCTGCACAACGCTGGAAAATTCGATGCCCAGGTAACACAGGGAGATGTCCTACCTGTCTGCTTGCTTCTAACACACGCTTGGCATGTACTGCAGCTCCTTAACACACCTTTGCACAAAAAATTCCCAGAGCCAGTCTGCTTTTGCCATGATTTGCTAATTCGCTAGGAATTTTTCTGGTGGAAGGTCCAGAATCAGGACCTCAGGACGGTAATAAAGCAGCGGTGTGCAACCTGTCCCAGGAGACAGGCTGGCTGTAGCTGCAGCTCCCTGGATCCTTTCCACCTACTGTACCCAGGATAACTCCAGCAGAACCCTTCGTGGAGCCAAACATGGTTTTGAGAAACACTGGGCGGCTTAAGCCTCTACACCGTGTTTGTTCAAAGCCAACTCTGAGACGCAGCTTGGGCTCCCGGTTCATTTAGAATTATCTCAGTATTTCCCAAGGGGCAGTCACTAAAGCTGGCCCTCAAGACTTGCACACAACCAGCCCAGGCAACCTCCTGAAGCTGCTGTGCTCAAGCAAGCCTTGGGTTCGAGCGCTGACGTTAAAATACGTTACTTCCATGGTATGTGGTATTAAGTTTGTCTCCTTCATTTTCTCCCCAGACCATTTATGCATCATTGAGACATCCTGTTATTATGTCTTGTAAACCTCCTCTCCCATTTCAGTGTGGAGGGAAGGGAACATTCCGACGGGCCAGCGGCATTTGGCCTGAGCAGGCAGTTTACAGAATAACTTGACTAAAAGCACCAGCTCCGTGGCACTGCTAAAAGCGTGGCACAGAGCAGAGCTGTCCTCAGGATCCAGCCTGTCCCATGAGGGGTGGTGGGATCACCCAGCAGGGAGCACTTTTTTCAAGTGCTGGGGCTTTAGGTTTGAATGCTCAAGGATGTAGGAAGGGCCTGGTCACTCGTTAAAGTGGGAATTGCTGCTTTTGCAGGTATCTGAAAACCTTTGACTTAATTTCCAAGTGGCTTCCAGAAAGCACTCGTTTTATTTTTGCACCGTATTTCTGTCAGTGAACAGAGTTGACCAGAGAAGTAGGGAAGGAAAGTTGGGAAGGCAGGGAATGGTGCCTGTGGAGGCTGAGAGCAGCCATTGATGCCACATCCCCAGATTCTGCTCATCAAACACAGCCTGCTTCGCATCCAAGCTGTCTCCAGAGCAGAGCAGAAGATTTAAACCCCTGGAGCTTTATTTAACACGAAGGTGACTTTAGCCTCTGCTATGACATGGCTTTTCACAGCTCCTCTCTGTATCATCTCCAGTTATTTCAAGCTGCATTAAATGACAAGACTAACACTGGCCATTTTCTGCTCTTTGCTCTGAAACCTGAGAATTGATGTCAGTTTGGGTTTATATAAGAATTCTCTTTTTCATCCCTATTTGCCTACTGTGCTGTGTGTTTGTTCCTGAAGGGGAGGGCAAGAGGGTGCCTGTGGTATGGGAAACAGAAAGGGATGATGACTGAAGCAGCTCTTTGATCAGCAAGAAACATTTCTGGCTTGAGGCAATTTGGGGACATCTGCTTGCGGGTCTGGGTGAATGTTATTTAGTGTCAGTGGAGCTGGGCCAGTGCACTCTTGGGATGAAGGGGAGCAAGGGTGTGGTCTTTGTGGAGCACCTGCATGAAAAATCTGAGGCTGATGAAGAGGTGGAGGCAGTGCAGGAGGCTTCCATGGGCCTATTGCTCAGCAAAGCACAGGCAGTCTGAGCAGAGCTGCAGGATCCAATAAAACAGGAAAGGAAGGGATGGGTCTGATGCCCACCAAGCAACTGAGTGAAGGAATCACAGTGGTTAAAAAGATGTTGCTAAAACAGCTTTCCTCCACCTTAGTTTTTAGCTTCTCAGTGTGATTTTTTCTTAATCTCATCTAGGATTTCTTGCAACAGACATGAAGACACTGTAGGATTATTATTAGTGCTGAGTTTAGTCCCTTTCTGAGGAAGAAAATACTCATAGCTGGGGAATAGGGCAGGTGCATATAATCATGCATACATGTGTCTGAGTTTGTAAATTAATTTTAAGATAAAAAAAACCAAAAACCCTTGCAGTTACTGACTGGGTATCTGCTTGTGGTCCTGAGGAGCTCAGCCATGGCAGGATGCCCTCTCCTTTATGTGAACCTGTTGTTCTGCCACCCTGGGAGCAAATTAATCCAGTAACTCCAGCACTGAATTACTTCAAGGTGCTTACTTTTGCTCTTTCCTCGTTGGGGCAGAGGAAACCTCGAAGTACCAGTGAGCCCTGGGTGTTTCAGGTCCACTGGAGTAGCAAAACTGGGGGACTTGGCGTGGTCTTTAAGGGTAGAGAAACAGAGAAGAAGGGGAAAGCCATTAAGTGATATCCTTAGCACTGGAATAACCCTTGACATTGTCCTGCAGAGAAGCAGCTGGCTGGGCATAAATCAGCTGCTCTGCTTAATGGACAAAAATACAGACCTACTCCATTTCTTTCCTTCTCAGGGAAAATCCTTCATTAAAGACGCTCTGAAGTGTAAGGCTCATGCCTTGAGGCATAAATTCAGCTGCATCAGCCGTAAGTGCCCTGCCATTAAAGAGATGGTGTTCCAGTTACAGCGGGAGTGCTACCTGAAGCATGACCTCTGCTCTGCTGCCAAGGAGAACGTCCAGGTCATTGTGGAGATGATTCACTTCAAAGACCTGCTGCAGCATGAGTAAGTGCCTCCGTGCTGGTGCAGTCAGAGCGTGGGAGCTCCTTCCAGGAGTGCCAATGGGCTGTGCATCTGCCCAAGAGCTGTTTCACCTCCTTCTGGCCTTAAGCACCTCTTGTTTTCCCATGTACAGCACCAAGGTAAAGCTTTCTCTGCAGGGCCCCTCGAAGTTTGTGTGCAAAGGGTGAGATGTGACTGTGCAAGGAGGTGGAATGGGTTGAAGTTGGATCTGCTGCTCCCCTTGGTGCTCTGGCAGATACACCATCGGCGTCTGCCATTTCCAGAGGCGTCTCACAATGGTTTTTTTGCTTTCTGAGCTCAAAGGCATCGTTTTGACCCCAGTATCCTGTTAGAGGTGACAGCTAGAGAAGGGGGAAGAAGGTTTATGCAAAGTTGTCAGCCAGATGATAGTTTCTTCTTTAAATACGTACTTTGAAATGTCTTGTAGTTAATTGTCCCTGAAAGAGCTGCAGTCCCCCAGGTAATCTCCCATTCATCTTATTCCTTATTAACCTCAGATGCTTTTTAATAAAACATGGGGTTGTACAAAATGAAGGGAGAAGTCAGATTTTTGGGGACTTCATTCCTCTGACTGGGAGCATTGCTGTTCCTCCAAGGAATGGCAGGCACAAACCCTGCTTGGAATTGATCAAAGCTGCTACACGACAGCAACAAACCAAGCACAAGCTGTTTGTACTGACTCTTTGTGCACAAATGCAAAAATCAGAGCCTGTTTTTCTTGCAGGTGAACGTCTCACTCCCAAAACAAGAAGGCTGAGCCACAGCCTGGCATCAGGCTTAACCTTAGAGCATCTTCCTACCACACCTCTGTGCCTCGATATTAGCACGGAAACTCCAAATCCCAGCAGTCATGACAGACAGATTTTTTTACAGAATCACTTCTTTGGGGATTTTAGCCTTGCCTTTTATTTTCCTCACTACCCAAAGGAGCTGTGCTCTGATTCCCTTAGTGCTAGAAACCAGCCCCCACTAACACTTCAGCTGCAGTTGCAGAGAGATGCTTCAGTGCCAGTTTACTCCCATAAATCCTGAGCTGTGGCTTGTTCAGGCTGGACATGGTGGCCTGAAAGCAAGGCCCTTTCCCTGGACATTCCTGAGGCTGGGATCAAAGGCAGGGCTGGGGGCAGAGCTGCTGTGCCCAGGGCCATGGGCAGCACCCTGCTGGCTGGGGGAGAGGGGCAGCAGGGCTCCATCCTGCCCAGCAGCTCCTCTCTGGGCACTGCCTGGGCTGTGTCAGCAGCTATAAATTGGGTACTTGGCACCAATTAACCCCCCCATCATTTGGGGACGAAAAGGACTGTGCGAGCCAAAAGCCTGTCCAAGGAGGAGTGAGTTATCCTTGTTTTATGAACAGGCTCAAGCAGGAATGCTCGGAGGCAGCTGCTTATTTCTGGGGAGCTGAACTGGGGGGTTGTTGGTTGGAGAAGAGAGGGTCATTCAGCTGAACACCTATAATTTGCATGATCTCATTTAGCGCTTCCTACACTCCAGCATCTCCCGGAGTGGGAGCTCGGCTCTCCTATGCGGGACTCCCCAAATAGAACCAGCCAGCCTCCTCCCCTCCCCTAAATTTAGAGGCCATCTCTGAAGCTCTTGAACTAAGGAACTTGTTCGAGATCAATAGGCAAGTGTGGCAGAGCTGGAAATAAAATCACGTCTGCTGACTCGCAGCCTTGTGCTCAGTTCAGGTACTCTGGTCAGGCCGGCTGAAATGCAGAAAGTAAAACAGGCAAGGAGAAATGGGCCAGTATTAATCCGCAGGGCTCTGGCAGGCTCTGAATACCTGAAATATTTGGCAGCTGAGCCACTTTTTAGTCATACCAGCGACCTTTTTTCCTACAAAGATTTCTGCAAGGGTTATGCCCAATTTCAAGAACTCGTTTCTTCGAGGGGAGAGAGGTTTATATCCTTTTGCTGGGTCACTTTGTATGCAACGTGCTCAGCTCTCCCTTATCTCCTACTTTACATTTAAAACAAAAACCTAAGAGCAGAGGAGCAAGTGGCAGCTCTCAGGCTTGTTCTCTGGTTTGTTCTGACTGTTCTCTCCCGATGAGTGTTCGGAACGCGGTCGGGCGGCGAAGCCTCCTCCTGAGTCAGCTGTGGGGGTCAGGCTGATTGCTATGGTGGAAGTGGTGACAGCCCTTGGCAGATTGGTCCCTGCTGCATTCCAAGTAATTCTTTTTTTTTTTTTTTTTTGGAGCAGCAGGAACAATCCAACCATGGGAAATATTTTGAGATAGGGGAATAGGTGTTTCTCCAAGATTAGCGATTCAAAATGAGTTTCAGCAGTTGGGTAAAGTCAGGCACTGATCATAATCTGTTGGCTTTCCTCATCTCTTCTGCCTTAAGTTAATGAGAAGAGATTTAGGCTTGTCCACAGCCACCAGAGCTGGTGGATGGGGTGCTCAGAGGGTGCACCCCCACCACCCACCCCACACAGCCACGACTGCTGACCCCGGGCAGTTTTCCACTTGTGCTGTGGATGGTTCCTGCCGTGGAAGGTTTTTAAGCACGTCCTTCTGGGCCTGCGAGCAGCTGAGCAGTTGTGTCAATAGACAACATCAATATTGACCCACAAAACTTGTGACCACAACTATTTTAAAATTGCTGCACTCGGTGACCTGTGGCTGGGAAGCCCAAGTGCCTGTGCTCGAGCTGCTGGTGCCTTGGGGACGCTCAAAGGTGGGTGGGAAGCACAGAGGGGATTGAGCCAGGGCGTGTTTCGAGGCCTTGTTTGCCTGGGAAAAGGTGGATGCTGAAAGCTCTGTGAGGAAATGAAGGAATAGAACTTGGTGTGGGAAGGAAAAGTGCCACCAAAGTGGATTCCATGTGTCTGAGCTCTGTTCAGGCAGATCCTGGGTCCAGATAGGATCTTGCCTGTGATGGAGGTCAACACCCAGTGTTTCAGAGATGATGAGGAAAGCCAGAGGATCTCCAGCTGAGTATTTGTTGCTTTCATAGGGGTGGGAAAATGCCTCCCTCTTGCAGACTGGTGGCTGGTGAATGCTCTGAACCTGCCACTCACCCAGGGGCAGAGCCTGCTTGGTGAAGCTGATGGCTCTGGAAGGAGCAAGTGTCCTTTGCTGTGTGTCCTGAGTAATGAAGATGGAAGGGTACGGAAAGAGGTGGAGGCAGCAAGTGTGAGATAGTTCTTCCGCTTGCCAAGCAAGACCTCATCTGTTCCTCTGGTGAACATTCCAGTTCTCCCAGAGTCTGTCCAGGGCGAGAGCAAGCGAGATCAATCCAGAGAGGCTTGGACAGGATGCCACTGTGCATTTCCTGCAGCGAAAAGGCTGATCAGAAGATGGGATTTTGCATAATTAACGTGGTGCAGGATTGCTGCTGAGTCAGGGCGTGCCAGGGGCTCACACCACCGGGTTTGCTGTGCCCAGGGAGGGTGAGGCAGACTCTTCACTGCTTTCCCTGGGGTGGCTTTTGACTCTCCTCTCGCTGCTCCCTTTACCTCCAGGCCTTACGTTGACCTAGTGAACATCCTGCTCACCTGCGGCGAGGAGGTGAAAAAGGCAATAACGAGGAGTGTCCAGGCCCAGTGTGAACAGAACTGGGGAAGCCTCTGCTCCATCCTGAGCTTCTGCACCTCGGCCGTGCACGGAGACGCCGTCCTGGGAGCCGAGAAGAAGGCGGGGGAAGGCGGCAGGGCCGGTGCTGGCCGCGGGGACATGGTGGCCCACGCCGAGCCCGAGCACAGGGAGAGCTCGCGAGCAGCCAAGGGAGAGAGAGGTACCAAGGGCCACTCCAACGCCCGGGTCAAAGCTGGGGGCCACAGTCCCAAAGGGGCCCACGGGATCCTGGAGCGGGCAGACGAACCGTCCGACTTCTCCGACATCCGGAGGTGAAGAAAGGCACCGGCTCCCCCTTCCCCCCCGCCCTCCCCTGGAAACCTCCTCCCTTGAGTTCCATCCTCCTGTCTATGGACATTCCAAAGCATTTCCCATTCAGAGGTCAAGCACAGGGCATTGCAAGATATCTATGGACCTCGGCGTCAGTGTGTATATAGTAGCAAAGGGAGAGCAGTGGCAATGGGTTATCGATCCAGCAAACTCGACACTCGGGTGGCAAAATGTCTCCAGCTAAATTCTTTCCCCCTTTTTTTTATGAAACGGACATCATCTGAAATTTAGGATCTCGTTTGGGGGTTGTTGGGTTGGGTTTGGGGTTTGGTTTTGGGGTGGGTTTTTTTTTTTTTTTTGGGTTGGTTTTTTTTTTTTCTTTGGTTNTCTCCAAGATTAGCGATTCAAAATGAGTTTCAGCAGTTGGGTAAAGTCAGGCACTGATCATAATCTGTTGGCTTTCCTCATCTCTTCTGCCTTAAGTTAATGAGAAGAGATTTAGGCTTGTCCACAGCCACCAGAGCTGGTGGATGGGGTGCTCAGAGGGTGCACCCCCACCACCCACCCCACACAGCCACGACTGCTGACCCCGGGCAGTTTTCCACTTGTGCTGTGGATGGTTCCTGCCGTGGAAGGTTTTTAAGCACGTCCTTCTGGGCCTGCGAGCAGCTGAGCAGTTGTGTCAATAGACAACATCAATATTGACCCACAAAACTTGTGACCACAACTATTTTAAAATTGCTGCACTCGGTGACCTGTGGCTGGGAAGCCCAAGTGCCTGTGCTCGAGCTGCTGGTGCCTTGGGGACGCTCAAAGGTGGGTGGGAAGCACAGAGGGGATTGAGCCAGGGCGTGTTTCGAGGCCTTGTTTGCCTGGGAAAAGGTGGATGCTGAAAGCTCTGTGAGGAAATGAAGGAATAGAACTTGGTGTGGGAAGGAAAAGTGCCACCAACATGGATTCCATGTGTCTGAGCTCTGTTCAGGCAGATCCTGGGTCCAGATAGGATCTTGCCTGTGATGGAGGTCAACACCCAGTGTTTCAGAGATGATGAGGAAAGCCAGAGGATCTCCAGCTGAGTATTTGTTGCTTTCATAGGGGTGGGAAAATGCCTCCCTCTTGCAGACTGGTGGCTGGTGAATGCTCTGAACCTGCCACTCACCCAGGGGCAGAGCCTGCTTGGTGAAGCTGATGGCTCTGGAAGGAGCAAGTGTCCTTTGCTGTGTGTCCTGAGTAATGAAGATGGAAGGGTACGGAAAGAGGTGGAGGCAGCAAGTGTGAGATAGTTCTTCCGCTTGCCAAGCAAGACCTCATCTGTTCCTCTGGTGAACATTCCAGTTCTCCCAGAGTCTGTCCAGGGCGAGAGCAAGCGAGATCAATCCAGAGAGGCTTGGACAGGATGCCACTGTGCATTTCCTGCAGCGAAAAGCCTGATCAGAAGATGGGATTTTGCATAATTAACGTGGTGCAGGATTGCTGCTGAGTCAGGGCGTGCCAGGGGCTCACACCACCGGGTTTGCTGTGCCCAGGGAGGGTGAGGCAGACTCTTCACTGCTTTCCCTGGGGTGGCTTTTGACTCTCCTCTCGCTGCTCCCTTTACCTCCAGGCCTTACGTTGACCTAGTGAACATCCTGCTCACCTGCGGCGAGGAGGTGAAAAAGGCAATAACGAGGAGCGTCCAGGCCCAGTGTGAACAGAACTGGGGAAGCCTCTGCTCCATCCTGAGCTTCTGCACCTCGGCCGTGCACGGAGACGCCGTCCTGGGAGCCGAGAAGAAGGCGGGGGAAGGCGGCAGGGCCGGTGCTGGCCGCGGGGACATGGTGGCCCACGCCGAGCCCGAGCACAGGGAGAGCTCGCGAGCAGCCAAGGGAGAGAGAGGTACCAAGGGCCACTCCAACGCCCGGGTCAAAGCTGGGGGCCACAGTCCCAAAGGGGCCCACGGGATCCTGGAGCGGGCAGACGAACCGTCCGACTTCTCCGACATCCGGAGGTGANGGGTTGGTTTTTTGTTTTTTTTTTTCCTTTGGTCTCCTTGGCAGGGGAGAAGGTTCCAAGCGGGCTCTGCCAGGCTGCATGTGGCTGCTTGTGGCTTAGCACCTCCAAAGGTTTAGGGCACAGCCTTACAGCAGATGGCTGAATTCCAGGGGGATTTGGTTTCTGCCTGTGGCTGGGAACGCCAGAGCTCAGGGCTCTCTATGTGAAGCTTTCTAATGAAGTAGCTGCCCCGTCTCTGGCACAGGAACCGTGTGGTCTGGAGCTCCACCACTTTCCTCTGAAGTAACCTCTGAGCCATTGTTCCCACCTGGGTGACGCTGCCTGGTTTTAAGTGCCCCCTGTTAGTTTTTAACCACTGCATAACTTGACACTTGCTGATGATCACAGAACCATGCCCAGTCACTTCGAAGGCAAGTAATCAGCTTCCAGACAAGGCAATGTGACTGTTAAGACTTGCACAGGGTGGAGGACCCCCAGAAGTATTCTCACGGACCTCTGAACACCCTGTGCATCTCCTCTGCTTCCATCTGCCCCCTCAGTGATACAGGTCTTCCACCCTTACAGGCCAAGCCTAAAGGGGCAGGAGTGGGCTCAGACAGCAAAGGATCCTCTGTCTCTCCAGATATTTAGTTCTTCTTCGGGCTGCACTGAAGGCCCATCAGAAGCCTGTCTCTCCTTAGCAGTATGGTGTGGTTTGCTGGGATGTGGAGCCCCACTCTAACCTGCCTATAGCTTGGTTTATCCAAATGCCAAAGACAAGGAGAGGGGATTGACTCGGGTTTTTTAATTCTTGTGCAGGTAACGATGACCAGTCTCCACAGAACGAGTTAGGAAAGGTGAAGAGTGTCAAGAGCTTATTGTGTTTAAGCAGTTTCAAGTGTGAGTGTGAGGTGTTTGGCCATATCTCTCCTACCCCCCTATGCAATTGTAATTCTCAGGTTGCAGCTCTGCAATCCTATATTCCCAGATATTGTACTGGAAGTGGAGGCTACAGCACCCACAGGGACAGGAGGGTGAGCTCTCAGCTTCCTCTAGAGAAAAAAAAGGGAGTTTTTCTTAGAAAGTGGGAATCACACTGAGGATTGGAGCCTTCTCATTTAGAAAGTTTGGGAGGAAAGCTGTGGGGGCAGGAAGGCAGCTCAGCAGAGACAGAACGTACCCGGTGAACTAACGTACGTCTTGCTGCATGGTGGGAAGGAGCTGCATAAACAGGAGAGGAGGGTGTTGGAATTTGGCTACAATTTCCAACTCAGATTTCAGTTCCTGCTAAGTGAGCACGGCTCCTAATAGCTACATTCAGGGTTTAATGCAGGGATCCACCCGCAGAACTCGGAGGCCCTGCTTTAAATAGCAGCCACGTAGGAGGCAAGAGGGGACAGTTGAGTTGAAAAGGTGTCTCTGTGATCACCACGTCTTTGCTGTAAGACGTGGCCTTGATCCTGCCCGATTTTAGCAAAGCTCTGTGATGAAATTTTCATCTGGTTTCGGTGGGAAGAGCTGGGATCAGGCCAGGTGCTGTGGCAGCAAAGACCGTGGTGATGCTGCAGTGAGTGTGGCATCTGCCCCACGGGGCTGGTGACAGCTCTGCCACCCCCGGGGCACCCAGGCTGTCCCACAGAGCACCTTGGTTTGGGTCTGACTCTCTTGGCCACCTCCTCTGCTCCAAAAACCTGCTGGTGGTACCCTGAGAAGGTTTCTGGCGTGTGCCTCCACGGGTTCCCTGCAAGTGTCCTCTCCCCCTTGGTGGCCCAGAACCACCACGAAGAACAAGCTCAAACCAAAAAGACAATCCAAGCATTTTAGCACAAAAAAAAAAAAAAAAAAAAATTTAAAAAAAAGCGCAAACCAGAAACAACTTGCTACCAATGTTCTTGCATTGAACTAAGATAAGATCCCTCTGTCATTAGAGGTCTTGATTCATCAATGGGAACCAAACAGAGATCTACATCTTTGAATGTCTCAGTCAACATATCACCTCAGCATGCATACAGTTTTATTTGTGTTCATTGGTTCTGTGGGGAAAATTGTGTATTCCCCTTGTTTAGTCAGTGAAAATTGGGGAGGGGGGGACAAGCTGTGGGTGGGAGGGATTTTTGTATAAGGCATCATTTTTTTTTTTCCTCTGTGTGTGAAGATTTTATGTGTTCATCTACTGATTCCACATATGCTATTATTGTAAATATTTAACATTTCTATTTATTATAGTGTCCCCATTTAAAAAAAGAACACTGCTGGCTATGATAATTTAAACGTATGTCATGACCTGTGTTGTATATATTCATGCCACTAGTATGGTTTTTTTTTATGTTTAAAGCTGCGTAAATATAGTTTTATACAGTTCCATAATGTTATTGACAGCATAAATCATTTATTTATTGTTAAACCTTTCTTTCATATCTAACAGATAGGGTGCGTTTTACCTGAGATTATTTTATTGTGACATCTACATAGCCTTAATTCTTTATAAAAAAAAAAGGAGAAAAAAAAAAGTCCATTTAGATACTGTATGATGCTTTAATTAACATTCCTTATGAACTTGCTGTTCATGAAGGAGGTTTAGCTTAAAAGCCAAGGTATGAATGTTTCCTTTATGCTTTGCATCTGGAATGAGCCTTGTTCTGGAATGAAAATACTGCGAGAGAAGCAAAACGCCTACAGGAAAAAAGATAGCAGTAAACCCTGGAAAATGCTGTCCTAACTTACAGTGCTGAACTAGAAGGAGAGAAAATAAAATAAATAAATAAATAAACGACAAACTGTCCTTAATTCCAAATCTCTGGGAGAAAAACATACTAGTTTTATCTCGTGTAGAGTTTGCAGCCAAATAAGCTTGTAAATAAAGAAAATGCATATGGCTTTAGACAAAGCTCTGTACCTTTCACACACTATTATTTTCCTTAAACACTAATAAATGTTTTGAATAAGTCTGTGGCTGGGCTCTGTTTAGCTGGAATTTCGGCTGCTGTGAGATAAGGGGGTAGGAAAAGCCCTCTGAAGCTGAGCCAGCAGCTGCAGCCAAGGCGGGCAGAGGTGACCTGGCTGCTCGTCCCCCACGGCCAGGCAGGGGCAGAGGGACTTGGGGACAGAGCCAAACCTTCCTCTGCAGTGGGGCACAAACCTCATCTCATCCCCGGTGTGGCATTCCCCAGGACAGGGATGCTGATGGGGGCCCTGGGAGCTCCTGGTTTGGGGCAGGAAGGAGATGCAGAATTGAGGGTGAAAAACTGGGAGCAGGAGCTCACATCCTTCTCAAGCTGAGGCAAAGCCCCTTCAGGGAGTTTTCCCGTGGCCTGGGGTCACTGCAGATTTTCAGAGCCACCTCGTTGCTTTAAATCAGCAGGGTCAGGCTGGGGAGGGAGCAGGGGCTGCAGCTGCTGGGGGTTTCTCCTCCCTGCCCTGGTGATCCTGGCTTCCCAAAGCCCCTCGGGAGCTCAGCCAGGCTGGCTTTAGGCACAGCCCAGCATCCAGAAGAGCATCCCAGAGGAGCTGGGGAGGGGATCTGTGGCTGACCACGGCACCTGCCTGTGGGCAAGGTGTTGGCAGCCCCCAAAGCCCCAGGCGCTGGGTCCCAGCCAGACCCATTAACAAACACCACAGCAGCCCTTCCTACGAGCTGCAAGAGCTGATAAGATTTGTCCTGCCTGTAGGAGAGACTCAGTTCGTGTAGCAGCGAGAGTTATCCCTTCAAGATTTTACCCTAAAACCAGAGGACGTCCATTTTCACTCCCCACTGTCAGCTATTAATAACCTATCAGTAAGTACCAGCCAGGGATATCTGCGTACAGGGATTTCACAGGAGCTGCAATTCTCTCTTAAATAAGGTATCGAAATCTTAGATGCTTGCTGGAGTTTCAGCAAAGGAGAAAAGCAAAATCCTAAGGTTTACAAAAAGCAAGCTGCAAAAACAGCCCTTTGTGTTGTCTCCAAAGTCATTTTCATACAGTGTCGGGGTGTAGGCAGCAAAGGGATGGGGAAATTATGAGAAAGCACCTCAGAACATAAAGCACGGATTTTTTTTTTTCTTTAAGGCTGCTTGCATGAAAAAGCACATTTTTAACACTCCTTCTGTGGGGTTTAAAAATAACTAATCCAGTTGAAGCCTTCGGATGAGATGGGCTTCACAAGCCTGAATGTGATTTGCAGCAATGTAGGACCTGTAGCATTTCTTTGCCTGTAGGTGCAGCAGCTCTTTATAATCCTGTCATGGACTGTCAAACACCAACGGGAGAGTGCATCCTGCCAGCAGAGCTGTCAGAATTTGGTGGGATGTGAGCTCAGACCAGCCTGCACTCATGCTGCAGCCAAGGAATAACTTGTGCTGGACCATTCACCATCCCGGTGCATTTTTTTTTTGCAGGAGCTGCTCCTCACCATGGCTGTGATGCAGCTGAAGTAGCTGCATTCTGCCTTTACCACCCTCCCCACAATTTCAAGCAAAAAAGTTATTTTTCATCTCCTAACGTGTGAAATGGTGAGCCTGCATTCTGCTCCCAAAAGTGGCAAACGTCAGTGGTGGAGAAACGACCCCCAGCTCCCCTTAGGGCATCACGTCTCACAAAATAGCACAGTCACTAACAGAGTGCTGACATTAAAAAGTGCAGAAGCACAGGGAGAAAAAGAAACACTAAAACAGACTGCAGAGCGAGGATTCTGCATTGCACAACCCACTAAAATATGTTTAATACCAGCTACAAGTCTGCTTCAAGGCTGGAGTGATCTCGGTTCAATTTGCTCCGAGTCACTTTACAAGTGAGGCGAGGAAAACCAAATCCAGAAAATTCAAACTGCAAATGCACATCCACACACAGGTCTCAGCCAGCTGAACAAACCCCACCAGGATTCATCCTCGTGATCCGTTTGGACTTCTCCTCTTTACGGGCTCCCTGTCTTGCCTCCCAAAAAAGAACAAAATTAATCCCAGATATTGGCTTGCTCAGGCATACCAAAACATTTACAAATGTATATGGCAATTTCCATATGTCAGCCCACACGGTGAGCTGAGTCAGAGCTGCTGCCAGCACTCCTGCCTGCTCTTCCCAGGTTCCCAGGTACTGCCCTTCTCTCTCCTCCCTCGCCTGGAGATGCCAGGAGAGCCCAGGCAGCTCCAGAGCAGCTCCGTGCTGCGTCACGCCTGAGCAATTCATCCCAGCCATCTTCCCAGGTGAGGGAATAGTTAAAAAGCTTGCTGGGAAGCCTCTCAGCAGCGCATTTTTAGAGCTATTTCCTGACATCTCACCAGAAACACAAATCCCACTCAGTTTTCACTGCTAGTTATGTTCGTGTTTCCATGCTCCCCTCGGAGACTCTCGCAGGAAAGGCTTCTCTCACACCTGCTTGAGGCACAAATTTTGCTGCCTGTTCCCCCCAGGGACGAGTTCAGCACATCTCCAGCCTTGAGCAAAGCCTGAGCCACTCTGGGCAGCTGCCCTGTGACCACCCAAACCCCAGTTACGGGGAGGGGATGCCAGGGGGTGCAGCTGGACCCCCCCAGAGGCAGGAGTCCCACAAAACCTCCCAAAGCCTTTCCCAGGTCTTTCCTGCAGCACCAGCACTGACAGGTCCTGGCACGGGGTTGGGGCTGAGCAGAACCTTATAATTAGTGAAATCCTGACCATTTTTGTTGCTGCGCATTTTCCATAGGGGAAGAAGCTCCCAGCCAGCGGAGCGTTGCGTTTTGAAGTGAAAAGCTGGTGTCTTTCTTGGTTGGGAATGTGAAATGGGGACTCGAGGGTTGAAAGACATGTCAAATTATGGGAAGCTGCAGAAGCTGAGAATTCCTGTCTCCGAGAATACTGCCTGTTACAGCCTTGACCTTTTCTGCAAATACCATCCTTCCCTATAAAAACGTGGCTGGGAGTTTATTTAGAAATTCTTCTCGAGTAAGAAGCCGTTCTTGGGAGAGTCTGCTGTGAGGTTCTCCGTGTCGATGGAGGGTTTTTTAAGGGATTCTGCTGGAAGGAAGTGCCCCAGGGGCAGTGCTGGGTACTCTGCCATGCATCTGGGTGGCTCTGGTGACACCACAGACACCCAGCCCTGGCGTGGTTCTGCAGGAGGAACCTCAGCAGGGTTGAAAGCAGGGCTGGCACAGAGCAGGAACAAAGTGCCCCCGTGGCACAGGCAGCACCAGCTTCCCCAGTGTCACTGGAAACAGCAGCTCATGGTAGAGCTCAAACCAGGCTGCGTTTCAACCCAGCACAGGATCAGCCCTCTGCTATCTGAGCCATCATGGCACGAAATCCCTGCTGTAAACCCCGCTTCCATTTCTCAGATTTTTCTGCAGTTTGTAGCTGCTTTTCTATATCCCACAGTCACACCGGGCTACATTTGTCGCCCATGAATAATCCCACTTACATTGCAGAGTCTCTTCCTACCCTGGAGAAAAATGCAGTGGGAGGTGTGGGGAAGCTCAGTGAAAGCTGACAGCCAGGAGAGACTGGGAAAGGCCTACAGAGCTCCTTATTTAGATGTCCTATTTTAAGATAAAATGAAGAGGAACTATGCACATTCAGCATTTTGCTAAACTGACATGAAACCAAGTCACTACAAAATCCGTTTGCAGAGGGATGCAGTGCACATGCTTGAAGCCTTCTGTAAAATATTATTATTATTTATGATTGCAGTAGCTCCTGGCTGTCAGCAAGCCCCAACCTTGGGGCTACTGATCCGTGTACCACAGGAGAGAACCCTGGCCAAAAAAAGATTCCACTGGTAGAAGGAAACGTTGCCCTTTGCCTCCCCATGCAGAAAATGAAATAGTGCCTGCCTGGGCACTCAGCATTAACTCCCTGCTCAAGATGCTTTGCAACAGCAATGACAGGAATTACGTGGTTTTCTCCCACCTACACTTGCTGACCCAAAAGCTGCCACTGCCTGATGATGAGTCTGCAGAAGCTCATTAAAAGCGTTTTAGCCTGCACAGAAAGAGGGATTTAAAGCAGCCAGGATGGCTTGGAGGGGGCAGAGGATGCCCAGGGAGGCTGGAAATGCTGTGCAGCAAGAAAGGGCTCCTGAGGGTCCCGGCAGCCCACGGCAGCAGCAGCTGACTCTGCAGATTCCTGGAAAAGGAGATGTTCTGTGGCTCTGCGTGGGACAGGGACTGGGGAAAGCTGGCCACAGCCAGCAACCCAGGGCTGGGGAGTGAGTCCAGGATAATAATTAAAGGCCCAATCTTGGGTTCATCAAAACCTCTGCTAAAACAACCCATTGATAATAGCAGGACATTAGGATTAGGCTTTTGCCTGATCACTGAAGCTCTCCTGACTCCTGGCTTATCAGGGACAGTCTTGTCAAAACCAGAAAATAGATGAGGCTGAAAATAATCTGTTCTCGAACTTCCCACATTCAGAAATGCCTGATCTGCAGCACAGGGTTTTCATACAGCACTCCCTAAGCACAGACCATTTGCAAACCATGGAAAAGCTGGAAATCCGTAATTCTTTTCCGCAGAATCCAGAATTGTACAACGCTTTAAGTATGACAAAAATAAGACTTGAATACTGCTTTTAAAAATCTGAGATAAAGTTTTCTAGAGTTTATGATATTATATACCATATTGCTTGAATTCTGGCCATCCTACACTTTCCTTCTGCTGGTCACATATCACAGCTTTAGCACAGCCTGGAAAAAAGGTCGGGCTCTCCCTTCAAAGGAGAGAAGACAGCTGTACCTCCCCAAGGAATATGGTAGCAGGATGATACAATTTTGGGGGGAAAATACAGCAATTATTCTGAGCAACAGCACAGAAATCAAAAACCTGAAAGGGTGGAGTGAGAAAGGAGCAGAGACAGTAGAGAGAACACGAGCTGATGCCAGTTGAGCACATAAACTCATTTAGGAGCTTGCTTGGAACAAGCTGTTCTTAGGGCACTGCCAGACTGACCAGAGACAAGAACAGATTTCAGTCCAATTGACCAACAAGTTGGTCAAACCCTCTCTCGTGCCACTGCCAGCCAACCTTGTAAACACTGAAGGTCAGATAAACATCCAAATGTTGCAATTTATTGGATTCGCATTCCTCTGGCGATTCACCTATGTTTTCTTCTGTCGGGACGAAGGGTTGTGGGCAGCTCACAGGAGGATCATGTTCTCTACCAGCACGAGGCACAGGCAGGACAAGGGGCAGAGGATAAATGGGAAGCCCAGACTTCACAGGAAAAACAAATCCCAGTCCCCAATGCAACACCCATCCTCATCTTCCAAAGAAAACCACGAATATTCTCCTATCTTAGCAATCCTCTGAAGGACGAGAAAATGAGCCAACTTAAAACCTTCCAGGGGTCGCAAAACCAGGTGCTGCCGCTGAGGGCTGGCTGTGGATCCACACCAGCGGGGAAAGGAGGGCTTTTCCAGGGCTTTTCCAGGGCTTTTCCAGGGCGGTGGCTCTCTGGAGCAGGCACGGCGTGTGCCCGGCAGCTGGAGCAGCGGCACCGCGGTGACGCACGGGTGGCCGGAGCGCCGGCACATGAAAGGCACGGGTCAGCTCAGTCCAGGAGATGCCCCAGCCCTGCACCAGGCCCTGGCTGCCACTGCAGTGCCACAGGTGCAGCTGCACCCGTAGTAAAGGCTTGCACAACCCCTGCTCTAATACGCTCAAGGACACGCACACCCCACGCTCAGTTTACTCCTGCGGCAGGAAAACAGCGGGGCCGGACCCAGGGACCCTCCTGTGTCACTGGCAAGGCCACCCTGATGTCACAGGAGGGCTGGTGCCCCCAGTCTGCTGTCGGGATAAATCAAAAGTTACTCTGATTGCAATCTTACGACCCACGAAACAATGGCGCGACAGCACGAAGCTGGCTCTGGTTTCTCTTTATCAGAGAGGTGAAACTGCCACCAAAACACAGGCCAGGAAGGACAACCCCGCTGTCCCCAGGCTTTAGAAACAGGTGCTAAAACCCCTACAGGATGGGAAAGAAATTTGTGGGAGCATTTGCCAACATCTCCATATCCCTAGCGAGGAACTGCACGACCAGCCAGGAGCAGGGAGGGATTGGATCAAACCCTCAGGAAAAATCCCAGCTGCCTCTGCCTCGTGCCCTTCAACGGTGTCCAAAGGCAGGGCAACGATTTAGCAGAAAGAGGCCCCAGAGCGCTGATGTGCTGTTTTATTTCTGGCTTTGAGCTGCAGGACGTTCTGGGATTGCTGGATGTGGTGTCGCTCCCACCAGGTGGATTTTCCGGGGGTCTCCGTTCCAGCCCTGCAGAGCTGGGAAGCTCCAGTGCCTGCTTTCCATCTGACAGCAGCACAGCTGAACCGGAGGGATGCAAAACTAATCGTGGGGAGAAAGGAGACAGAAAGGGATTCCAGCAACACGAAAACCAGAGTCGTGCTATCTGCGATCCGTATCTGTGACCCTTCATTTTCCAAGAAGTAGCAGTGATAAGGCAGCTCTGCCCAGGTGAAAGATATCAGCAGGGCTAATTGTAGCTGAGCAGGCTGATTCTCATGGCAGTGCTGTTATCTCCCTGGATTCCAGCTCCCAGCGGCTGCTGTCGCTGCTCAGAATATCCAGCAGCACAGAGAGAGAGGAAGAGGAGGGGGTAGAAAGGAGAGAGGAAAAAACGAGGAAGAGAGGAAGAGGAGGGGGTAGAAAGGAGAGAGGAAAAAACGAGGAAGAAAGGAAGAGAGGAGATGAGCAAGTGGAAAGGAAAGTGTAAGAACAGACAGGACAGAAAGGGGAGGAACAGAGAAGATAGGGAAAGATGAGAAGGCAAATGGGGGCTCTCAGCTGCTCCACTATTCCCTCTTACAGGGGTTTCAAGAGGGTGGAGCTGGCAGCAGAAATTGCTCACTGTGGGTGTATTTCGGGAGGCAAACTCAGCTGGACCCTTCCCTGAGGACACCCATCCTCTGCAAGGACGGGGAAGGCGCAGAGAGTAAAAAAATTACTCCAGAGAGCTGCTAATGAGGCTCGGCCTGCGCACACAGCACAGAAGGGAGGCTGCCCAGATCCCTAAAAACTGCCCCAGGAGCCGCTGGATGTGTCTGTCCAGCGGGAAGGGAAAGCCAGGACACATAACCTCGTGTCCACTACCACCACACCCTGCTGCTCCTGCACCCATCCACCAACTCTCCGGTTCCCTATCGTACCCAATCTCGGATTTTGGGCAGCCCCAGCTGCCAGCAGGAAGGAGCTGCGGGCAGTGCCCGGCACGGGCCGGGAGGGAACGTGCTGTGCCCGTGCTGGGCCAGCTGGACCTGCCAGACCTGCTGCAGGTGGCCCACACCATCATTACCCTCCTCGCACGCAGGTAAATACACGATACAAGAGTCCCTGGGCCGAGGAGGTGACGCTGGGGACAGCCACAGCAAAGGAGCAGTGACTTGAGGAGTGACTTGCCCAAAATCACATAGCACGGCAGCAGAGCCTGGCGAGGGGGTTTTGTTGCCAAAATACAGGTGTCAGGAGCCAGCTGATACGGGTTTGGTTTCCCAAGACATCCACCTGGTGCTCCAGGTACAGCCCAGGACCTCCCGGAGGTCGGTGGCTCTCCTGAATTTGCAAAATTAACACAGGGCAAAAAAAAAAAACTTAACCTGGGTTCCTCAGGTCTCCTCGTGCCAGGCTGCAGCTCTGGGCATGGGGAAAACACCTCCAGCTGTGTTGGGAAGAAGAATCCTTAAGGCTCAGAGGGAAAAAGTCCAAACCCCTCACAACAGCTCTCACAACCGTGTGCTTCAGGAATAAATATCATGAGGGTGAGAGTAGAAAATAAGAAATCCTCCCCAGTCAAGGTCAATGCCAACACAACCAGTGCCAGCCTGAAAATACCTGCAGGGTTATCCACAGGCAACCAGTGGGGTTTCTTGGTGGAGATGTACATTGAATTATTAAATTTTGGGTTGTTTTTTTTTTTCATTTCGCCTACTTGAATTTAAAATGACATCAGAAATAGAATCAAAATTATACCATCATCTCTTGAAATCCTTTTCGCTATAGAGAAAAATTGCACAAATTATACATGATGACACCGTTTTAAAGGAAAGTCAAACTGCTGAAATGGTGGAAGCCACACACCATGACCTGAACACGCCAAAAAACTCAACAAGTTTTGACGAAAGTAACTCTTACTGCAAGTACGGAAAAAACAATCAAAATTATTCATTCTAATTAATTCAATCAGTTTGACTGGGGTAGTTTATCATTCAAGTGTTAATTAATGAATTGAAAAGCAGGAAAAATTATTTTCTTCTTCTAGCTGTGAAAATTTTTTTTGGAATACATTCTGCTATTACTAAAACTGTGAAGACCTTGACCAGCAAAAATACTTCAATCACTCCTTACTTAAAAAGAACCTCAGCAAATCAGCTTTATACACAGAACAGGCCTTTATACACTTCATTTTTCATCTGTAGTTGACACATTAAACAGTTTAATTCAGGTAATAATTCCTTCTCATGACTTCTTTTCTGAATTCCCATTTCAATCCTGATAAATTTCATGATAAATCACAAAAGAAAACAAAGTCTTGCCAAAAAAAAAAAAAAAAAAAAA
>VZTG01003725.1:186321-226354 GCA_013397845.1 Melanocharis versteri | reverse complement strand
AAAAAAAAAAAAAAAAGGACAATGAAAAAAAGATGCCCCATGTCATTTTCTTGCGGAATAAAGAATTCTCCTAAAAATCTGGATAAACACTTGATGAGTGGAACAAAGTAAACGTGCAAGTATTTAGGACTCTGACCTGCATCCTCTGGTCAACCACAGCAGCCCAGTTTAGGATTCCTGCAGGATTTTGCTGTGGATTTTGCTGAGGGTCACCACTCCTGGAGCAAATTCTGCCCCGTGGGACCCACGCCTCCATCTCGGGAGGAGTTTGCTGCATCAGCTGGAGCCATTGGCAAAGGCCAGCTTGTTCCCCACAAAAAAAGCCAAGATTTTAGACTGGAGACCTGGAAGTGCAGCTTGTCCTGTCCCACAGGAACACAAGGTGGGGATCTGGGGGCAGCAATATCTTAAATTGCTGCCACGAGATTCCCCGGAGCACATCAGCCAGGAAATCTGACTGCAAAGTGTGAGCCAGGATCCCTGCAAGGAAATAACTGCATCCCACATCGGTCTGGGATGGGGCTGGGACTCAAAACACGAATATCTCGATTTAAAGCACGGTAACATCAGTGAATCCCTCGGCTCTGGAGCTGCCCCACGCTCATCCCAAAGCTGCCTCCGCTCGGTGCAGAAAGGGCACAGCAGAGTGGCAAAGCTGGGTGAGGAATTTCCACCTGTTTTTCCCGGACACCCCCAGGCGTGTGGAGCAGGCAGGAGGTGGAGGGATCACCAGCCAGCCAGTTTTCCCTGGGAAGGAAGGACGGATGGAAGGACAGAAGCATCCCCCAGCTCTCCCGGGGTTCACCAGGGGTCCCCCAGTGCTGCCAGCCCTCAGAGCAGCGGGGACAGGTTTGGGAGGGGGGGCCCTGTCCCCCAGCAGCAATGCCCACCCGCACTCCTCTCCCAGAGCCACAATTCCCTATTCTGCAGCACCATCTTCAGCAAGAGGGAGGAAAACACCTTCCGCAGGCAGCAGCAGGGAGGGGTGGACCCGGAGGACCTGCGCTTCCAGCCAGGAGCAAAACAACCGCAGATGGAGGGTTTGGATCAGGGATGGGGAGTTACGGCATCTGCCATCCCAGAAATACCCCAAAGCGACCAAACTTGGGAATAGTTTGTGGCATTCAGTATTTTACTGTGAAATTCTCCTGCCCTCACAGCCCCTTCTCTGCCTACAGGAAAGCAGCCTTGGGCTGCTCTGCACCCGGCTAAAACCAAATTATCTGCTAAATTCTCTTCTTGAGTTTGCTCCCAGCACAGCCCTCCAGCAGCCACCAACCTGCCCTGCACAGCCATAGCAGGAAGGAAACAAAGGTTGATTTGTCCAGGGCCTAAAAAGTCAAATATGGCCCCACGACCTCCAACATGTTGTTCCCCAGCCCCAGAATTCCCATATTCTCTCCCATGCGGATTTAGAGCATCAGGAAGGGCAAAAGACCCTTCACACTCCTCTACCTCCCAACTTAAGCAACGAGTGTGGGGAAAGGACACAGAGCAGCTGGAGGTGTTTGCTGCAGGTTTTCAATTTGTTTGATCACACTCCGAGTTAAATCTCCTCCTTTCTGGAGAGGAGCTCAGCTTTCTCCTGTCAGCATCCAGATTTCTCATATAACCCTATATATAAGAGTAACGGTAGAGGAGATGCAAGGACTTAAAATAGGAATAATATTAATTTAGAACCTCCAAAAAATGGACAACGGGCTCTGAAACAGTGGAAACAATATGAACTATAAGTAAACTCTGAGATATTATTTCAAGAGCTATTTTAGTTAAAGAAAGTTAAATGTAAGAAGGCTGTTTTCAGGAAAGTTACACTCAGACCACTTGTGTCCTTAGTTTTGAAGTTAGTTGCATTTTTTAAGGAGTAAAACAATCCAAATTGCCTGTCACTAAGACATCAGATTTTTTAATTCTCCATTAAAAGAAAAGCAGAACAATGGGCTGCGGGGAGGGAGAGCAAAGCTCATCCTTGTGCACACTCAGGGAGCATCTGCCCCTTGGTGCCTGGCAGAGTGGGCGGACATAAAAGCTTATTTCTGCTGAAGAAAAACCAGAGGAGGGTGAGAACAGCCACCATGTCAAGTGTTGGCTCTCAAAGGTGAAGCTTCAATTCCTTTCGGCAGCACCAACTTTTCCCCCACAGCCACAGCTCAGATCTCTGTGCAGCAGTGGGAAAGGAGTGTAAATTCTCTGAACTCAGGGAGCTGTGCTGGCCACGGATTCTGGTCGGGATCACCAAAGTCACGGACATTTTGTCGAGTTATCGGGGTGGGAGTTTGTTCCTGTGTCTTTTTTAATCACAAATTCTCTTGTCCTCTGAGCTGCAGAGCTGCAGCTGGGAGTGCAGCTCCCAGATCTGCTTCAGTGGCTGCAGACACCCACAGCCCTCATCCCTCCCTCTCTCCCTGCAGTTCCTTTCTGCTTGCACTTGAAGGCAACCTTGCGCTGCTCATGGGAAGGGAAAGGGGCTGGGGAAGCACGGCAGCAGCTGCAGCCGCTGGGATCCCAAAATCCCAGGATGGGTCAGGCTGGAAGGGACCGCACAGGGTCCCTGGTGTCACCTCCCTGCTCCAGCGGGGCCATCCCAGAGCTCAGGGCACAGGGCTGTGAGCACACAGCTCCGGAATATCCCCAGGGAGGAGACTCCATCCTCTCCCTGGTCTCTGTTCAGGGCTCATTCACTGCACAGGAAAAAGGTTTTTCCTCATATCCAGGCAGAACTCCCTGCGTTCAGCTCCTGCCCCCACGGAGCTGAGCTGGGCCGGGCCCTGCTCCGAGCCGTCCCTCACAGGTGTAACGGGGCTCAGACACGGGGAAAAACAGCTTAATTGCTTTCAAAAAATCCGATAAATCAATATTGGAACGCTGCTGATTTTCCACTCAGCTCCTCTGAGGGCGGTTTAACCCCTCCCTGCCCACAGCTTTGCAAAGAGCAGGGAGCAGGACCAGCAGCTGCAGGGGAACAAGCACGGGGGAAAAACATCCCCAGCCTCGGCTCCTCTCCTCACCCAAAGCATCGACAGTGACCACAACAGCAGGGACAGCTCAGTTCTGAATGGGGACAGCTGGGAAGAGGGACATTTCCTAATCAGCTGTCCCCGAGGAATTTTATCCTTGGATACTCACGGAGCTGTTTATCTCGGCCATTAGTGAACTTGTGAGGGACAGGTGAGATACAGCAGGCAGGCAAAGGGCAAAGGCAGTGCCTGTCCTCAAAAACAGGGGATGAGAGCAGCCAGGCAATTACAGACCTGTCTGTGATGCCAGGGAAAAGCACCAGGAGAAATAAATACCTGATGGTGAACAGCAGGCCCTGAGAAATGGTCAGTAGGGAGTGGTACATGGTAGTGGGGTTTGTGCAGAGGAAAGAATAAAAGGAGATGCAATATAGAAAAAAATCAAGAGTCCAAGGTCTTAAATTTGTCTTTTCCATTAATTTCAGGGAACAGACACTTTGATAAATTACACACATCCACCTCTTGACACTACTTTGGAAGGAACAGCCAATAACATTACTGTGCATGAAGCTGCATTTATGAAACCACTCTTCAAAGCAGAGCAGTATTTAACGTTTTCTTCTTTTCCTTCTGCTCAAAATGACCATCTGGCAACAGATTTTCTGGAAGGAAGCCTTTTCTCTGGTTTCTGTTTGGGGACAAACCTGTGCCAACTTCCAGCAGTTCATGTGATTTAGGGATGCAGAATATAGTTCTCTTCTGAAACGTGCGTGGGCTTGGAGTCAAATTCAGACAGTGAAAAGATCTGGTGTGAAGCAAGCTGTGGGTTACAGTGCAGTTTTCTTTCTATGCATGCAATGTGCCAAACTAGAGAGAGTTGCATCCCTTTCCCTGCAGTCTCAGGCCAAATGGTAAATTCTGGATATTATCCCCAGTTATTTTACCTGCCCATAGCACATCAAACCTGTCTGAAGTCTCATTTAAAACTCCAAGGAACTTTCATTTGGAACTGTAAGATGCAAGATCCTCCTCAAATTTAGCAGGCGCAATTACAGTCAATTAAATTTTCTTTAAAAACAGAATGAAACCTCTGTGCAAGAGGCTGAGAGGTTTCAGGGGCAAAACTTCCCATTTGAGGAGGGTGTGGGAGTCTAGAAAGACTATCCTAAAGGAAGAACAATTCTCCCTCTGTTCATTTTAGAAGAGACATCTGAAACTTTTAAGAACTAAACTCTAGTGCCTGAGCTCAGCCATCACTGCACACAGAGGGCTTTGGGGACACAGACAGGGAAAAAAAAGGCTCCTCCAATGACCTGCACTGCCTCTGTAGCCATCCAGCCCCAGTTCCACCCAGTCTGGGGGCAGAAAAGAGGAAATGAAACCTAACTCCCCGCTCTGAAACTTGAGGCCAGATTTCTGATCTTTTTCCCAAATGCCCCGCGTGACAGAGCTCTGAAACCTGGCCGTGTCCATCTGGGGTGGGCGAGGAGCTGCCTGGCCACGGCCTGGGAGAGCATCAGCAGGAGGGGGAGCTGGGCTCTCCGGGCTCGGGGTCACCAGAGGATCAGCCAGAGGACGGTCACATGGATCCCTAGGGAATGCCACCAGCCTCCCATTATTCCTCAGAAAAGTCTCCAGGAAACTCCCACTGCATAAAACTTTTCCTTAAAGGTCTCGTCTTTCTGGGTCTAAAATTCGAGTGGCTGCCCTTGGAGCGTGTGATCAATGGGTTAAAAATAACTTGGCTTTTGTTGCTTGGAGATAAAATGTGGCTAAACAGTATTTCCAAGGAAAGAGGTTTCTAAGTAGAGGAAAAGAAGGAGGGAGTCTCTTTGGCCTTTATGAATACAATGAAATGCAAAAATAAACATCAAAATCTGGGGGAAATTAATTAATTTATAAAATTCCTTTTGGCTATAACACATAATCAAATGGTCAAATTATAATGAGATTATGTTATTGTGTGTATTATTATATGATTGATATAATAATAATATAATAATCAAATTATAACATATAATCAAGTGGTGGAGGTAAGGAACTGCATCAAGGCCTTCATATCAAACAAGTAAAGGAAACTGAGTGAATGTGTGGCTCCAGCTGACAAGAAAGGAGCCAAGGACCTCCCTTGCTTGGAGAAGCTGCCCAGGCCGTTTTTCACCTGATTAGAAGAGAGGAAGCCCCAGTTCCCTGTCTGTGGGCACAGATAGCAGGGAGCATTACCTGCTGAAATCAGACAGGAGCAGGAGATGCTGCCCTGCACTGACAGAATCTGAGTTTGCTCCCCAGACAGCTGTCAGCTCCTCGGACACACCAGCTGTGCCTTGGCTGCCCCCACGCCACAATCTACTGCCCGTGTCAAATGTCCCCTTTCCCCAAGCCTGCAGGGCTCAGAAAACAGAGGATCCAGACAGTGCTTTATCTCAGTGACGACTTTTTCTGAAATCAGTCGGGAAAAACACGGCCAGCTATTGCCAAAAAAGATCTCCCACAGCTATTGGCACCGTCAGCCCTCGGTTGCGTGGTTTCCCAAGCGGCACGAGGGATGACAGATTCATATTAATTCCAGTCAGCAAATGGATTATAAATACTCCCCCAGCCAGTTGCCACCTGATAGGACTGTCCTTGAGTCCTCCAATTGTGGAAGGGACTTGTCAACTCTAAATTTACCCACCAGCGTGTATTGTATAAAACATAATACTCTGTGATCCCCGGTAGACACTTGTGCTGCAGCCCAGCATGGATTAGACCAGAAACTGCTGGTTCCACCAGCCAGCCAGACATCTCACTATTGCTTATCTCGAGCCGAGGATGGCAGGAAGGAGAAAGGGATGGGTTTGACAGGATGCCTTGGTGTTTGGGTCGTGGAGTGGCCACAGCGCTCACATCGAGTCCGAGTTAACCGAGTGATCAAAAGCTGGGCCCACCTCACACCTTTCTGGTGAGGTAACAGCCTCTGCTCCTGAGGATGGCCTTTCCCAGCAGGAAAATGTCCCACCACGAGTGATAAAAGTGAAGCCACTCCAAGGATGGGGTGTCCCAAGCCAGACAGAGCTGACACCGAGCAGGCTGAGATAGCAAAAAGCAGTAGCAGGATGCTGCAGGTTTGTACAAATGGGCTGTTCACTTGAAAAACCGTAATTAGAAGGATTTAAATTCACAAAATGGAAAGTAAACAAAAAGCAAGCAAGGAGCTCCACTCTTTGTAGCTTTAGAACAGTCCAAGTGCCTGCAGGTGGAGCAGGTGACACCTGCCTGCAGCAGATTTTCTCATCCCAAAAAAAGGGGCTGCCTGAGTGGGAGGACAATTTGTAAACTATCAGTTCAGGGCATTTACCCAAGGCAATCTCCTTTTTTATTTTTTTCCTGTTTCTTGTTCATGCACAAAAGCTTTCCAAGCTGGCCAGCTGGAGAAGCCTCTCATCCCTGGCTCTCCACCTAATGGAGACTTACCTCATATTTCCATTATTTTCACTTGCTAAACACTTTTTAGCTGCTGAGCCAAAAGGTACCTGCCTTTTTTTGGAACCTGTATCTTCCTGGTTTGTTTTTTTAAGAACCTCAGGGGAGAGCAAGGCTGGAAAATAACACATCAGAAAAATCCTGGGGATCTTTGCTTTGAGTGACCGTAGCATATTTAGGAAAAGGTTTGACCTTTGTAATAGGATTTTTCAGGATTTTTGTCATCTACATGAGAATCACTTAAACATAACCAGGTTACCCCCCATTAAATAGCAATTTCTCCAGGCTTTCTGCATGCCTGGAATGCTGTAGCATCTTTTAACCTCTAAAATTCTTTTCACTCACGCTGCAATAATCTCACATGGAGTACCCCAAATCCATGGATGCTTTTAACCTCAAACTGTGCACCTTAAATCCAGGGATAAAACCCCAGAGTTATTTCCTCCCCACACATGGGATAGGCAAAGACAGAACCTCTCATACCTTCAGAGCACTTGGACACCCCTGAAATGAAAGAAGAACCAAAAAACTCTGAGGTTTAGGATCTTGCTGTGGAACGAGGCTGGGAGCTCAACAACGGGGATAAAACTAAATATTGAATTGTTACTTTGCTGCACAAGCACTGTGCATCCTGTGCACTTCGGGAGACACAGGCTTTAGGGGGAAAAGGCAGAGCTGAAATAACCCCAAAAGCCTGACAGGGAATGTACAGAGCAGAGGCACATCCTGAGTGAGGGCCTGGCTTTGCAGCTCGCACTGTGTCCTTTCCCCTCACTTTTGCTCATGTGTGATACATATAAAAAGTAGCTCAGAGTGACTCCAATCATACGAGGGGCTTTTTCAAAATGAAGATTTACCCCAGGGCTAGTGGAGCTTACGACAAAAATGTACACAGACACAACAGCATTTACTGCCCTCAAGACGTAGCGTAGAAATCCCTGCTGCAGGACATTTTATCCTACTGGAACTTTAATCCAGCTAATGCTAACAAGTCATTCAGAATAAATGTGGTGGGAATGAGGACAGGATACACTCTCTTTCCATTAGATCTCCACCATGGAGTTATCCCAGTCCACTGCCTCCTCCTGCACAACACCAAAATCCTCGGCACCGACGCAGCCCTGCTGAGCTCTCACATCCCTGATGAAATTGAAGTTCCCAGGACAGGAGACACATTGGGATTTTCCGCTCTGTTTTGCCACAGCTTCCATCACCTTGAGTGCAGAGCGTTGCCTGAATGTGAACTGCTGGATCAGGTTCATATTTTGTAAATATTATGGTTCTTCCATGAACTTTGGCGTCAATGAGAGCGAAGCTGGAGTGGCTGGAATACGACACAAGGCTTTGGAGCTTGGCACTGTTATTTGTCCATTTTTTAAAAAGTAGGAAGGGACAAGGGAAAGGATAGTTTAGAATTGTGGTTAAACACTTTTTTTTTCTCTAGAGACATTGAGGATTTTGCCTTTGCTTTGTTTATTCTTCCTTGGGACTAAGTAAAGTCATATTTTTAAACATAGGACATCGCCCCCTTTTCTTTTACATGCTGAAATCCTGAGAGTTGCTCTAGACAAGGCTCAGGCTGCTCTGACTACTTGGAGCCAAATGCATCTTTCAGAGCGTTTTCTTGTGGCCTAAGAATGTATTTATTTTTTCATTCATTCCACTTGGATGCACCTTTGTTCACTTTCCAGGGGCAGTTCAGTTTCGTGACTTTCTTTTAAATCACAATATGTCAGTAAATTTTCTAATTTTTCACCTCAATTCTGCTTCGAAAGTTCAAGCACATGAGTGATCCTTGTAATTCAGATATTTAAAATTTGATTTAAGATTTAGGATCTTATTGAATAAGTGCTTACATATTTCCTTACTTCTCTTTGGGGAGTTTATTATCACTTTTTTAGAAAGAAGATGCCTGATCTCGCTCTGACACACACAAAACCAAGGGCACATTTTGACTAAAGCATGTTTTGACAGTGAGAATCAGTGCTCTGGCTGGAAGCATGGATGTACCCCCCTCATTCCAGGATGGAAGCCATGGAGCAGCCAACCCTGAACTGCACACACAGAGGCAGCGTGGAAACAACTTCTGTTGGACACACTGAAGGGAAAAATCCTCAGAAAATAATTCAGAGTAGAGATTTCCACCTCCCTGGGCTGGCTGTGCCTAAAATCCAAACCCAAGGAATGAAGATTCTGGAGGAGCCCGTCCCCCTGAGTGGACAGTGTCGGGTATCCCTGAGCTGGAAGTCGGGAATTCCTCGGGCACGGAGGGGCTGTGCTGGGGCAGCTGCAGGGCTGCACTGGGGAAGGCATCTGGGAAGAAGCAGAGCAGAGCCTGACAGCTCGGAGACGGCCAGATGTTTTCATCATTATGGAAAAAATCTGTTGGTGCCTCTTTGCCCGGAGAAACACTGAAGGAGGAAATGTCCTCTTGAGCTCTGATCAAGGCTGCGCATTAAAACTGCGCTGGGCCAGGGTCAGGAAAACAGCAGAAAGGAGAGGAAGGGATCTCTTCTGCCTCCAGCTCTAACCTTAAATGTGAAGGCGCCCCAAAAAGCTGCAGTGCCTCCCCACGCAGGGATCTTTTCCCAAACCATGGAGCTGGAGAGACAGGGCCTGGAGATGGGGCCCCAGTGGCGTTTCTCCAGCAGCATCACCCCCGCGCTCTCTCCTCCCTCCGCTTGCAGCAGGTGCTGCCCCAGGAATGTGCACTCCTGCGGCCGCACAAACAAACCCTGGAGCTGCAGAGCTCTGGGGATGCTCAGCCGGGGGTTGCTAGGAGGCTGAGCACGGCAATAACGCAACCAGGGGCTGGAGATCCCTGTCCTGGCTTTAAAAATCAGCTCTGAAGGAGCCGCGCTGTCCGCCCGCCCCTGGGTGACACAAAGCCCCGCATCCCAAAGCCAGGATCCAACATTCCCTTCTCCCGGGCAGCTCCTCGGGATTCATCCCTTTCCGCGGATCCCCCTTTCCCAAAAACAGCGCGGCCCCCGCCGGCTCCTCTCACTAATTTCAGCTTTCAGGCACGGAAGATACGATGTAATTAAAAACCAAAAGTAACTCCAGAGAACCGCCCGGGAGAAGAGAGGACAAAAGAGTAAGAAAGTGGCAACAGACAACCCTAAATCCTTTCGATTCTACAACAAATAAACGCTACCCGCGAAATTAAAGGGTGATTAAGGTTTTGTGCGTTTCACTTGGAATTTTTGTTGTTGTTGTTCTTTAACTGACAAATAGAAAAAGCGGCGGTGGCTGGGCTTGATCCGGGCAGGGATCGCACAGAGCTGCCAGGGAGGAAAGCACCGAGGCAGCCAGGCACTTCTCCCTCCTTTCCTCCAGTTCTTTTTGTTTTATTGCCGGGGCTCCAAGAAAAAAAACTAAAGGCTGCCGTTTAGAAGGTGCTTCCCCCTCTACCACCGAAAAACGGGATGATAATTAAGGCAACATTTAGGGAATAAAAATTCAGATCTGGTTTTATTTACGCTACATTCCTTTGAAATATTAGTAATAACAACAATAATAATCATAATCATAGTAATCACAAAAAATACTCGCGAAGATATCCAAAACTTGAAAATTTTACCCAGAATAGGGGAAAAAAGAGCGTAAAAATTTAGAAGAACTTTTACAAGGTTTTTGTTTCTTTCTACCCTTTTCTTCTTCCATGCACTTGAAATACCTGTGTTTTATGTACAGTAATTAATATATTCATCAGGCTGATGAAAACCCTTTCTCATGCGTGTATTTACCAGTTTCCCTTTCTCATATATTTTAATTTTGCAGAGATTTCTTCCCAAACATTTTCTTTCTACAAAAGAAGCCGCGGGAGCACCCGGAGTTTTTGCTATCCGGAGAGGATGCAAAAATGGAACAATTCGGAGAAACCGATCCATTCCCCGTCAGATCTTTACAAAACCCAACAATGGACAACTTCCCCGCTTCCAAAAAAAAAAAAAGAAAAAAAAAAAAAAGGCTCAAAAAACCGGCGAGGCTGAGCTTTTCCCGGTGCCTTCGTTTGAGGGATTCAGGAGTGGGAAAGGAGGAACCGGCTCTGCCAAACGCGTATCTCAGGGCAAAAATAATCGCGGGTCCGAGAGCTCCGCGGTAGCCTGGGGTATTCCTTTCTCCCTTCCTTTTTTATTTTTTTATTTTGGTAGTGCTTGGTTTGCTGAATTTGGAGGGGATGTCTCTTTTTGAGGAGAGGTTGTGGCGGTTTTTTGAAATTATTTATTTTTACCTGAAAGAGGCGCGGCGCTCCCGCCAGGAGCATCACCCCGGGGAGCGGCGGGGCATTTTCCGGGACAGCGGAGAGGCTCCCTCGGGGCAGCTCAGCGCCAAGTGCGGCGAAAGAACCGGGAATTCGCCTTTCTGGAGCAAGGAAAGGCAGAGCGGCCATCCCGACCAGGCCCCGCGGGAGCGGCGGGGACGGGAACGGGGACAGGGACGGCGATGGGGAAGGGGACAGGCACACACCCCCCTCCCGCCCGCCGCTTTCCCCCGGCACAGCCGATTTCATGGCTCTCCGGTTGTGGGTCACAGCCTGGGAGCAAAGGGGACGCGGCCGGGAGACGCCGAGGAGGAGCCGGGGGTCAGGGCTCTGTAACTCAACTCGGGTTCATCCTCGCATCCGTCTCGGCGGAGCTGAGCCCTCAGCAAGGGGCTTTTCCAGAGGGTAAGGTGCGGGATGGATCCCGCTGCGGGAGCCCCGGGGGAACGCGCAGTGCCCGGCGGGGCTGAGCCGGCGCCCCGGGCAGGGCGATACCGGGAACGCGGCCGGTCCCTCATCTCTGCGGCTGTGTGTGGGCGAGGATAGAGCGCTTTTAGGACAAATAAAGCCCAAACACCGTCTCACGTTAAATGTGACAAAAAGAGGACTCAACGTGCCCGCTGGCCCGGCCCGGCGCGGCCCCCCCGGGCTCCCGAGGAGCGCCAAGCGCGCACGGTGACATCGCAAGACGGATCGGATTTTACACGGCCCGCAGGAAGTACCCGAGAAATCAGACCTTTATCTCCTCTGGAAAACATCGTGAGGACAGACAAGCCTCAAACACCCTGAAATCCTGCGGCGGTTTGAGGCTCCCCGGCCAAGCGCCGCTCCTGTTCCCACCGGAGCCGGTGGGAACCTTCTGCCCGGGGGACGCAGATGGGGACAAAGCCCCGCCGCGTTTGGAGCTTTGTCCTTCGAAGCAGCCCAGATTTCACAGTGCCCGGAAGGTATTTCGTTTTTGAAACAGTTTTTCTCTCCATCACCGGGCACCGGTGCGCCCTGGCCGCGGGACGCGTGTGACAAACCGCTGTCGCACGAAAATCTCTCCGGTCGTTTAACTCCCCGTCCCTAAAAATCACCGTGTGGCTCTTGCCCTGAGTGAATTCCCCATGGAAACGTAACGAACAAGCGCTTTGGGGATTACCTGGACGCGTTTAAAAACTTTTTCTGGAGCGCAGAAAAGCGGCGGGTCCGAAACAAGCGCAAATAACGCGACTGCGGCCCGAGGACGGAGAGAGGGCGACGGGAAGGTCGGAGAACTCCCCCATCGCTCTCTCTTCACCAGCGAACCCAGCACCGTTACAGGCAGGGAAAAAAAAAAAGTTACAGGCAGGGTAAAATTAAAGCTTTTCATTTATCTGCCCGGCTCCCAGCTTTCGCTCTAGCCGGGGGGGAAAAACACTTGCAGCAGCCAAGGTGCAAGAAGCAGCTGAATTGTCAGATTCCAGGCACGGAGCCCAGGGCAGGAGGGGAAACTCCGCGGAGGCATTTGCTGTCCGAGGCACCGACGGAGGCGGCCGGCGGCGACCGGGCCAGCCCCGGGCCAGCCCCCCCGGCCTGGGAGCGGGGCTGGGGTGCCCAAACCGAAAAAACACCGGCCAGGTTTATCCCGGGCTCTGCATCCACTGTCCTGAGATAAAGGGCAGGCGCTTTGCTGCTGTCCGGCTGCTGCGTTTCGTGCTGTGCCCTGGCACCCGCGCTCTCCCTCCGGTTTGCACGGGGGGAAAGGGCTCGATTATCTCCCAAACGCCGGCGGGATGAGCCGGGGTGAGCCGGGGTGAGCCGGGGCCCGGCAGCACCAGCAGGGATGCTGGCAGGGGCCGCCTGGCTCCCCGGGCTCCGGCCCCGCCGCCCGGTACCGGGGCTGTCCCGGAGGAATCCCGGGCTCGCAGCGCAGCGGTCCCGAGCCCCGGGCACGGGAGAGGCCCCTCTCCAAGGCCGGCTTCACGTCAAGGTCAAAACTCTTTTTTTGACGGCCGGAAAAGGCGAGCTTCGTTACAGCTTGAAAGGACCGGGGGGAAAAAAAAGAGAATGAAAATACAATTTTTTAAAAGTGGGAGAAATAAAAGCTGAAAAAAAAAAACAAACGTAGCGAGAAAAGGATGTTTTAGCTGCGGCGGAGTGGAGTGCCTGGACAGCTCCAAAGCCTTTTTTCCCTCTGCATAATTCCAGAGGGGTGAAAGCAAAAACTTCCCTGGCCCCAGCAGCCCTCAAACACCCTCCGGGACCCTCGGTGGGACCCCGCCGGCAGAATTTATTCAGCCAGGGCTCGCCGGTTCGCAGCACCCCTTCCCGACGGTTTGAAAGGAATTACTGCCCAAAAGACCCTGGGGAGCCCTCGGGGACCCGCGGCGATCCCGGGGTCCCGGCGGCTCCCGGCGCCACGGTGGGAACCGGGAGATTGGCGCTGGTTCTCGCAAGGAAACCCTAATAGGCTATTTCTGGACTACTGGCTCTTAACAAATCTATAGCACCTGAAGTGTTAGCACTCAATTAGTGACAAGGTTTCAAACCCCGGCGTTTACTGGCGAGGTATAAACAGAGTCCTCGGGAGATAGCTGGGAATTAGAACGGGAGGGGGGCCCTGGACATCTTAACCGGCTGGGATTAAGAGGAAAAGTTTTTTTAAAGGTACCATCTCTCTCTAAACAGTCCGAGGTGTCGAAAGCTCATGGGGAGAGAGGATGTGCCCTCTGGAGCTAATTGCGGGGTTGGGAATTTTTTCTCTTTCTTTGGTTGGTTTCAGCAAGAAAAGTTTTTGGTGTCTTAAAAAAAAAAAATTACAAAAGCACAATAAACCCAACACTAACCACATTTAGCAATCCCGGAGAGAAGCAAGGAGCGAGTGTGGACGACAACCCTCGCCTACGAGAGGCCAGGGCAGGCTCAGTCCCGAGGGGGCAGCGAGAGCAACCTGTGAACAGCGTGAAGCCGGCGGGGGACGGAACAGGACACCCCCGCTTTCCCCTGGCAGCCAGAAAAACAGCAGCGGGTTTTTCCTCTCCGTCTCCCCCACTTACACCGCGGGGGCCTGGGTCTGCAGAAAGTGTTTCAGGGCGCTCCTCGGAGTCCTGGCTCACTTTTCTTTTTTTTTTTATGTTATTTAAACGCGATCAAAAACGAGTCCCCAGAAGGTAAAAGCGATGCGGGAGAGTTGGGGGTCTCCACCCGCGGCTCCGCCGGGACACCCGGGAGGTCCCCCCGGGCTGGGCAGGACCCTGCGGGCTGCGAGCAGTGCCCGGAGCCGGGGGAAGCGGTCGCCTTTGTCCCTTCCGCTGGACAGCCGGAGCCTGGCCTCAGCGGGATGCTGGAGAGCCCCGGGAAAGGCAGGGAGGGGGTGGGAAAGGGGGGAGGAATGGGTGCTGAGCCCCGACCCGGAAAGTCCGTGAGCTGCTGTGTGTCAGTAACTTATTCATCAATCAGCCGGACACAGAGCAGACCTGGCCTCTCTTTGCGGAGTGTTTGCTTTTTCACCAATTATTGCGGCCCTGCAGCTCTTTTTGTTGATACAGTAGTTCTAAAAAGTGCTAATGTTCATTTATCAGGGGGCCGAGCCCGGGACTCCCACTAGTTGTGATTCTTCCAAAAATATAAACACGAAGAGAAGGGCTAAGGCTAAAGCCCCCATTTGTTTCTAAACTGCAGTATTAAAAGTGATGCATTGTTGAAGATAAAGCGGAGATAACGCTGTCTGTCTCCAATGAATGTCTCCCCGACGCATTAATGACATTCCAAATGATAGCTCCGGCTTATCATTCAATTAATCACTTCCACCCTCTGCAGCCGGGCCCACATCGATCGGCAGCCGCCGTGTGACCGGGGGGCTGGAGGGAGCCCGGCCACCCTCAATTAATCCCGGATTTTCGGCTGGGAGCTCCCGCCCCGCCGGGATGCGCTCCGGGCCCGGAGGGGGCCGGGTCGGACCCCGCCGTGTTCCCCGGGCACCGGGAGACCTCCGGGGCAGGAACTGCCCTGCGAGCTCCCGGCCTGACCCGGGAACGGCGTTTTGGCCTGGGATAAAGGAGGGGAGCGCTGGAAGCCGTTTTCTCCCAGTCCGTAGGATGGGGAGGTCACCAAGGCGAACCTGGGTTTGGGGAGGATCGGCATCACTTCGTTGTTTTAGCCCGTATCTAACCCATCCTCGGTAGCTTGTATCAAAAAGGAAGCAATGCGGTTGAGAAAGCCCGCGGAGGGCCAGGGGTGCCGCAAACACTCAGCAAAGTCCCTCCACAGGCCCCTCTCCCGAGGCTGCCTCCACCTTCCCCGGGCACTTCCCTGCAACAGAGGAGCATCCATCCATCCCCTGGAGCTGTTTCCCAGGGAAGTCTGCAGGAAGCGCAGCCGCGGAGATCGAGCTGGCCGCTTGGCCGACCCCTCCCCTCATTAAATCGCAATATTTCAGCCCTCTCCGCACACAGGGATCGCTCCGACCGTCATCGCCAGATCCGGGGCCGGCTCGCCAGCAAACCGCTCCCGGCACCCCCGCGGGCGGCTGCAGAGACGGGCTGCGAGCGCCGGGGATGCTGCGGCTGCGGGCAGCATCGCCCGCAAAAATCCCAGAATTAAACCCCCCAGAAGGGAGCCCGAGGTGCCCAAGACACAAAATCTCGGGGGGCAGCGGCGGGTCCGTCCCGGAGGGAGCAGCCCGGGGAGGAAAGGTGCTCGCCTTTCCGCCGGCCCCGGAGGGTCCCTTCCTGCGGGGGGAGAAAGGATTCGCACTGCTGCGACCCCTCCGCTTCCCAGAGCGGGGCTCAGCCAAGAGCCCCCCGAACTCACCGCACCCCTTTAGGGTTTCTCTGCTCTGCTCCCACCCCGTGCCTCTCTCAGCTGGGCGCTTGAGCACTAAAGGAGTTCCTTCTTTTTTTTTTTTAATTTTTTTTCTCGCCTCCCGTACCCACAAATCCCCGAAAACGTCCCTCCTCAACCGGCCACTTTGCAGCTAAGGTTTATTTTAGCGACTCCGTGCGAGTTAAATGAATGAGCGGCCACCTCTGCCCCGTGAAGCCGGGGCCGTGCGCCCACCCGAGCTGCGGGGACCCGGCCGGGGACAGCAGCCCCGCGGCCGCTTGCTTGACTTACTCCTCTCTTAGCCCCTGTATATTTTGCAACACTTTCAACCCGCCCTTGTTTTGGCTGATTTTTAATTTTTTTCCCCCCCAGACAGTGCTGGTTTTTTGTTTGAAAGCTTTACAAACAAACGGGAGGAAAACCCCATCGGCATTTCCCTCTCCAAAGCCAAGCAGGGGCTGCTCAGGGACTCTTTCCTGTCAACTGGACGTTGCAAGCACTGTGCTGCTTCAGAATATCTGTATAAACCCTGAGCGCGGATTTCCCCTTGAGCGCGCTTCACACAGCGGCGAACTCCCGTTTTTTAGTTCCTGCCATCGGATATTGCAGAATACTAAAAACGAAACCTCCGTTCTCTCGCTNGCGGGGACCCGGCCGGGGACAGCAGCCCCGCGGCCGCTTGCTTGACTTACTCCTCTCTTAGCCCCTGTATATTTTGCAACACTTTCAACCCGCCCTTGTTTTGGCTGATTTTTAATTTTTTTCCCCCCCAGACAGTGCTGGTTTTTTGTTTGAAAGCTTTACAAACAAACGGGAGGAAAACCCCATCGGCATTTCCCTCTCCAAAGCCAAGCAGGGGCTGCTCAGGGACTCTTTCCTGTCAACTGGACGTTGCAAGCACTGTGCTGCTTCAGAATATCTGTATAAACCCTGAGCGCGGATTTCCCCTTGAGCGCGCTTCACACAGCGGCGAACTCCCGTTTTTTAGTTCCTGCCATCGGATATTGCAGAATACTAAAAACGAAACCTCCGTTCTCTCGCTTAAAAAAAAAAATTAAATCAGCACATATTTGGTTGATGGTTTCCTCCCGGCCTGTTTATTTAATCTGACTGTATGATAGATAGCGTCAGATAGTGACTTTGTACGCATTAGGCCATTCTGTTTCTTTTTTTTTTTCTCGAATGGATGAACAAACTCGACGCTGCAAAGCTGGATAAATGCAGTGCCGCCCCTTTAAAAGAGCGGAGCTGTTTTTGAGATGTATTACTATATTAGGTGACATGGAACTTTGCATCTCTCATACCATCACCGCAATGTTGGCCAATAGAAAGCTAAAGTCACCCAAAAACTGCCTAGTCCCTCCTTCCCTCGCCTTATGGTCCGCTCCTACCTGCCCGCAGTGCACAAGTCAGGGCTACTCTCGGGAATGCTATGTGCCCCCTCCGGGAGCCCACGCTCCACCACTGCTCCACCTTGGCCGCTCCCCACCTACTTTTCCATGACCCTGGGCTGCGGCCGCTGCCCCGCTGTCCTCCGCAATGTTTCCTAGCCCTGTGACAACGACCCCCTTCTCGGTGAAGGATATTCTGAACCTGGAGCAGCAGCAGCAGAGCGGCCTGGGCTCCATGGAGCTGGCCTCGCTGGCCTCGCCGTCCTGCATGCTGGCCACCTTCAAGCAGGAGGCGTTCAGCGCCGAGCCCCCGGCCCTGCCCGACCTGCGGGAGGAGCTGCCCGAGCCGCCCCCCGGCAAAACCACGGCCGCCTTCCCCGGCTCCTACTACGCGAAAAGCTACGTGGAGATGGACTCGGCCAAGGAGGCCAAGGCAGACAAGAAAGGTAAAGCCAAGCGCTGCAGCCCGGGGCTCGGAGAACAAGGGAGGGCAAGGGGATGGTGAGCCCCAGCCGGGGTCGGGAGCTCGGCCGGGGGTCCCCAGGGCTGCGGGGAGCAGGGGACAATGCGGGGACAGTGCGGGGCTGCGCTCGGGGCTCGGAGAGCTGCAGCATCCCCATCCCCATCCCCTGCGCTGCAGGAGCGGGGCTGGCCCGGCCGCGGGCAGGGTCCCGCTGACCCCGGCCCGGAGACCCCCGGGCAGGGCAGGACCGGGGCTGTGCCCCTGCCCAACGGGACGGCAGAGCTGCAGGGTGACACGCCAGGCCTGGAGTTTGTACACAAACCGGGCGACAAATCCGGTTCCTGACTGGCGCGGGGGTCGGGGTGGGTTTCAGCACAAAGCTACGTGCGATAAATCCGGGCTGGGGCACAGGAGGGCGAGGCTCACCCCAGGGCACGGGGCACCGCTGTTTTCAAACAAAAAAGACGGAAAATTTGCTAAAGAAGTACCTAAAGAACAGGGCAGGAGCGGGTGGCCACGGCGGCCTGCGAGGCCGGGGAAGAGCTGGGGCTCGCTCACGTTGCGCCCTGTTCATTAAATATTGATTTACAAGTTTTTTGCACGATTTTTCCTGCCCCTTTTTCCTTCGCCCGTTTATTTTGCTGCAGAACTGTGTTCCCTACACAAGAGCCTGGAGCAGGAGAAAAGAGACCTGGAAGATCCCGAGCGCCCCAGACAGAGGAAGAGGAGGAAACCTCGCGTCCTCTTTTCTCAAGCCCAAGTGTACGAACTGGAAAGAAGGTTCAAGCAGCAGAAATACCTCTCGGCCCCCGAGAGGGACCATCTAGCGAACGTCCTAAAGCTCACCTCCACCCAGGTGAAAATTTGGTTCCAGAATCGAAGGTACAAATGCAAAAGGCAGAGGCAGGACCAGACGCTGGAGATGGTGGGGATCCCTCCCCCGCGGCGGATCGCGGTGCCGGTGCTGGTGCGCGATGGGAAGCCCTGCCTGGGGGAATCTTCCCCCTACAGCTCGCCCTACAATGTCAGCATTAACCCCTACAGCTACAACGCCTACCCTGCCTACACCAACTACAACAGCCCCGCCTGCAACGCCAACTACAACTGCAGCTACCCCTCCATGCAGCCCATGCAGCCCTCGGCGCCCGCCAACAACTTCATGAACTTCAGCGTGGGGGACTTGAATTCGGTGCAAACGCCCATCCCGCAGGGCAACGCGGGCATCTCCACCTTGCACGGGATCCGAGCCTGGTAGAGCCGGCCCGCAGCCAGCCCGCTCCCCCCGCGGATGGAGGGGATGGAGGGGCTGCGGCCGCGCCTGCGAGCCGGGCTCGGGACGTTTCCAGGCTGCGGGGGGGTGAGGACGGCTCAGCGGAGCATCGCGGCGGGGCTCACGAGTGTGGTGGCCACGGATGTGCGGGGGGTTCGCTATTTCGTGCGGTGGCCGTGCTCGGTGCGGGGTTTGCCCGCATTTCCCGGCCCCTCTCGCTCCCCCCCTTCCACCGGGGTCTTCACCCTGGGAATTCCCCTCCTTCCTTCCTACAAACCAGCCGGTAATTTCGCTTGACTTGTTCCCAACAACACCCAGACAAGCCCTGCGACTCTCTACGTTTTTTTTTAAACTTTTACTCTATAGTAATTATTACTGACATCCACATTTAATTTTTGCACTTCCCGTACGGTCCCCCGCTGTCCGGTCAGTTCGGCATCTCGCCACCCCCAGGTGCTGCCGCCGGCCTGGGCAGGGACGAGGACAGACAGACAGCCACCCCGGCCCGGCCGAGGGACACAGACACTCCGGCCCGCCAGGTCCCGTAGGGTTCTGCACTAAAACGTGAGTTAGTATGGAAATGCACTGCCCGCCCCTTCGTACGTGTTGCCCCTTGCTGTACGAGCTGACGGAGATCAGCGAGTTGTCATTAAAGAGAGTGGCTGAACCTCGGCGTCCCTGGCGTTCATTCGCATCCCGGGGGCTCTCCCGGGCCGCCGCCGCCGCCTGCCCGCTCCGGGAGCCCTTCCCTGCCGCTCCCCTCCGGGTTTGTGTAGCCCTGCCGTGAGTTCAGCGTCCGCGTTTTGCCCCCAGCAAACGGTGTTTGTGGTTTAAGGAATTTTAAAAATAATTTTAAAGCCGCTTTTCGAGCTCCCAGCCTGGGCAGGACCGCTACGCCCAGGTGTCCCCGGGCTGGGATCGGGACCCACCCCGCCGTTCCTTGATTTATTCCCTGCACAGAAATCACTGCAAGGACTGGTACCCACACCCCGAGTCATAACCCAAAGCCCCCAAACTGCTCCCAGCCCGTCCGCGGGAGGTTTCCACAGCCCCTCCCCATCCTGTCCCCATGGGGAGGGGGGCAAAGGACCCCCAGACTGCTCAAGGACAGCGAGCGGGGCTCCCCAGCACCCGGCTCCTGCCTCTCCCCTGCCTCAACCCCAGCCCCCCGGCCGCTTTTACAGTAGTCGCTATCGAATGTCAATTATTGGGAGTGAGAAACAACAAACATTGTAATTCAGCGCAGTCACAACATCCTCTGAGAGTGTCTGAGGCTGTCCGGCCGGTGACAGGGCGATTAGGGGGACCCGCAACCCCTCCTGCCTCGGCCCTATCGGCCCCATCAGTAAACAGGGATGGAGACAGGGTGGCTGTGGCCCTGGGACAGAGGATGAAAGGCTGCCGGGGAATGGAAGCTGCCTGCAGCCTCCCTCCCTGCCAGCCCCACACACCCCCCCAGGTGGGATTGCACAGATAAGGAGCTCCCACCTCCTCCCCATCCCCGCAAACGCGAGAGGAGCCCTGGGTGCTGCTCACAAAGCCGCTAATGCGGCGTGGAGCGCAGACAGACACCTGCCTGGGGCTCAGAGCTGGGCAAACAGGGACCTTCAGCCTCATCCCGAGGAGAATCTGCCTCGGGGTGCTCACCCCAGAGAGCCAGAGGGACGAGGGGTCTGTGACAAAGGGGGGCAGAGTCTGCCGGCCTGGAGCAGGGACACAGCACCTGGGCAGGGCAGGAGGAAGCAAAGGCCGCTTCCCCTCGTTTGGAACCATCTCCAAGGTTCCGTGAGGGCTTTGCCATCTCCCCGCACAGGCTTCGTGTTAGGAGGACACAGGATCCAGACGGGAGAGAGGCAGCGGATCAAACAGAAAATGCCCTGCCTGAGGAGAGCCAGGGGTGTCCGCCTTCCCGAGAACTCCGGGAAAGGAGAGGGGAGGGGGCAGGAGAAAGCTGGGTTTAAACTGAGGAGTGGTGGGGTGGTGGGGGGGAGTCACAGTTTGCTTGAGCTGTCAAATGGTCACAACGGTGCCATCTCCCACTGCAGGGCTTGGCCGGGGTCAGAGCGCACGGGGAGCCCTCAGAGGAAGGAAAAGTCCCGAGTTAACACGGGGGAAAGCACTGAGATTCAGCTAAAACTTGAACTTTCAGGAACTGGCCCTGAGCTGGGCCCTTCACTAAGTTGACAAACAAGATGGACTGCAGCGAAACTTCAGGAAAAGCCACAGGAAAAAGTAACTCCCCACATCAACACAGAACCCTTCGCACACACTCCCAACATCCTTTCCCTTCCTCAGACCCCGTTATTTCCTTCAAACACGTTTATTTTCCTCCCACAATATCTCAGAGCTACAGCTATCAAGGAACCTGACTGTCCGGTGGGATTTTCCCTGCAGTGGCTGTTCTGGGCACAAGCTTTAGGTCTGATTTCCAGGACTGTGCTCATTCTCGGTAGGATGAATGTCCCACAGCTCCTGCTCGCACACTCCCCTGCTGCCCAAGCTTCCCTGTTCCTGCGGGAATTGCATCACGAGCAGATGCAGGGCAGGATAAGACGGGGGAGCAGCAGCCGGAGCCTTGGAGCCGGCTCAGAAAGCGATTTAGGCAGAGGACACGAGCACAGCTGGCTGAGGCCGGGCCGGCAGCGCTGCCAGGGGCACGGGCAGTGGTTAAAGACCTTCCATTAGCTGGGTTAATGGGAAGCGCAAGGAGATACGGTAGGAATTAACCCCCAGCACACTGCTTTTGGCCATGGGGGGCTGCCTGTGTTCACAGACCCCCCCCATTTCTCCTATTCCTGCTCTCCATCCCAGCCTCATCTCCAGCTGCAGCTCAGCCCGCAGGGTCGGGAGGGGGAAAAAAGTTCCCCCCAGGACTTCCAAAGGCGTCGGGGCTGTGCTGCTCTGAGCCCAGCTCTCTCAAAAGCTCAGAAAATCTTCACGTATCGAATCTGACCTGTTCCCGTCTGAGTCTGAAGTATTCGCCATCTCTAGAGCAACGCGAAAAGCCTGTGCTTAGGAAAGGTTGTTCCAGAGGAAAGCGCAGGATCCTGGCGTTTCCCCAGGGAACCTGAAATCAGAGATCCTCCCAGCGCCCGGCAGCGTGCTAAGGGGTGTAGGAAAAAAGATTTTAATACGATTTGCACTTGGATTTGATCTCGCTCTTCCCTCAGATTTTTTGGGGATTACGCAGCCTGGCACTGGCATTCACTGCTCTGTTCAAACCCAGCTTTTTTTGAGAATTCGGTGCCCCAGCTCCACCTGAAGGGGACAGGGCGAGAGCAGCTCAGTCTTTTTGAGACGAATTGCACGTGGCAGGTTTATCCAAACTCTTTGGAATTCACACAATTTGTACAGGAACAAGTTGTCAGCTGTAAGGGACTGATACCAAATCCCTCGCCTTTAGCAGTTTTGTAGGAGCTGAAGTAATTGTTTGTCCCAAATAACACCCGTGCAGCCCCTAAAGCGCCAGAATTTTATTCCTTAAGTTCGAGGAGTTTTTACGTCGGAAGTTATTCTCTGGAGTCAGAAAACAAGATACGGTCCTGGCAGGAATTAAGTGTTTCAATGTCCCTGGGAAGCTCGGCAGGAAAACAACAGATCAACAACCCTCTGTCCCCAGCCCCTGCTCCTAATTCATCTCCCTGACATCAGTTTAGATCGGTATCAGCAGTAAGTGATTTCTTGTTAATGGGGATTATTAAGAAGAATCAACACCTTTAAAACGCCACTCCAAAGCGAGAAAGGGATGGGCTTTCAGGCTGGAGTCCGATCTTTCATTCCTGGGCGGTTTGTTATTGCCTAAACCACGAAATCAACGCTACATTTTGACGCAGAGAGAGAGGGAAGCGGAGATTTCTCCCAGCAGAAGATCAAGCACTGGCGACACATTTGTGAAAGTTCATCGATCAAGGTTTAGCAAGGTGACACAGAACACATTACTTGAAGATCTCTACCTGTCTCCCGCAGTCACTTTAAACCCTGCTGCTCCAGCGTTTCACGCAGCAAGAGAGACCCATTTAGAGACAAGATGATGCTGAGCAGCCCATCAGCCACGTTTCCTATCGCCCTGCACAGACCGGCCCCAGACTGGTGCTGGATGGAGCTGATGGGCTGCTGAGATGGGGAAAAGCAGGTGAGCTCCTCTGCCTTCGCACGGAGGAGCTGCTGGAACTTCAAATGAAATATGAATTATTTCAATGGAGCCTGGATGAATGCGCCCAGACAGGAAATAAACTCTTTCCCAGAAACTGAGCACCCAGGGAGGGAAATCCACACTCAGAAGAGCAGAGCGTTTTTAAACCAGCTCTCTGTGTGAGCAGTTGGAGCACTGACCCCACCAAGACTGTAACACATCTCTAAAGTCACCCCTGCTTAAAATACCTGGATTTTTTTTGGTAAAAAAAGCAAAGAATCGCGGTCAAATGGCTAAACCACAGGTCTAAGCCAGGAGATTGGGCACTTTTCCCAGCCCCATTCGAGAGGGGCACCGTGTTCGCAGCAGGTTCAGCTCAGTCCTGCCCACTGTGAGCAGTGCAGGGGTTCTCCAAAACACTTTGCACAGCTCACTCAATATCTGCTCAGTTTGGAGGGCTGGAAAAACAAGTTGTCCGAAAGAAAGAGAAACTCGTAAATGGGAAGAAATCTCTTAGCGGCCAAAATAATTTTATTTCTTAGGGTTGCTTAAAATTAATTGGTCTTGGGGAGACATCCTGGAGCTAAATTATTACTGGTGGAGATGGGTAAGCTGAAGGCATGAACGACACTGCTGTGGAGTGGGCAAGGTCAGGAGTTAACAGGCTCAAATGGGGGGAAAAAAAGCAGATTTGTCAAGTATTTCAAATTCTGTGAACTGCTCTAAAACTAGTTAGTAAGATACAAAGAGAATTTAGAAAGGCATTTTAGAGTTTCAGTCCTAGAACGAACAAATCTGGTTGTTGAACAAGTTACTAACTTCTACAGTTAAGAACACCTGCTCTCAAACATTTTCCAGAGGTTCTGTGCATTTGGAGCAGGATTTGGTGCTCTCTGCTGCCACAAGAACACACCAGAGTTTATTTTAGCACAGCAGACATTTCCTAAATAGATTGCATTGTCCTCCAGCATAAGCTTGGAATAAATCACGGTATTGACCCCTAGAAATTTCCCCCAAATCCCATCTTCCTGGCCCAAGATGTTTTTGTACTACTCATTATTTGTGCAGAAGAAAAGCTGCTGTCAGAGCAGTGGAGGAACAGCACACAGACATGGGCAGTGCTGGCTGGGAGCAAGAGGAGCCATTCAAAAACAGGCCACAAAAAAAAAAATATTCAAACTCATTTCAGTCAAATAAGCAAGTTTCTCACATTTTTAAGCACCAAAACAAATGAGAATGAAAACCTACTGCCTTGACCTCAGCAAACCTAATGGTATTGAGGATTTATACTGTTTCAAAGGAGGAAAATTTAAACCTCACTTAACTCGAGGCATCGTGGGCTGCTTTAAGCACTGTGCAGCATCAGCTGCTGCTCCCCTCTCTCCACACCCCCAGAGCCGGGTCCGGGTCCAGATGCAGCCTGCAATGACACACTTCACTCCACAGACACGGCTAATCCCACTGGAGATTCCAGCGGGGCACGGGGAGAGCAGGCAGCCACGCTGACACCCAGCTCGCTTCTGGCACCCTCCCCTGCCAGGCTCCGGTGTCCTCCTGCTATTTACTGCTGGTGGGGAGGGTTAGAGGAGTTTTCATGTTTGTTCTGGGTTTTATTTCCAGTTCCATGCCCAGGAAACAGCCCACTGCCTGTGCCTCCCCGGGGATTGCAGGAGTCCCCATCCTGGAGGCACGAACACACAGCCCTGCTCAGAATGCAGGTTCCTCACTGCTGTCTTTAGGAACAGCCCTTTCCAAGCAATGCCAAAAAAAAAATTGCTTTATTTCTCCGTAATTCTGAAGACAGGAAAGCTCAATTGCTGCCATAAAAAGAAATGTTCTGTCCTATCTGCCATCCAACACTCACAGGCATCCAGCACGTCCATCCGGGATCAAAAATCCTCCTTTTAGATGCACACAGAGAAAAATTAATTTAAAAAAAAAATCAGTGAGAGCTGCTGATTATTGGCTTCTCTGAGAGCCAGGCCTGAGGTGATCATTTCCCTGGTTAGACACCAGTTTAGAGCCCACCAATATTTCACCTTGAGAATTCAAACCTAAATCATTTCTTATACAACGAAGCATCTGGACTGGAAATCAAATTTCCCACGTGAGCCCTCAGCAGTAACATTATCTACAGCATTTTATTTTTTTTACACACAAAGATTATTCCTCGTGTAACAAGATGAACATAAATACTCAGTATTTTTCCCCCCTAAAAACCCCAAAAAGAAGAGCACGTGAGAGAACGACCCCCCCATGCAGCACATGGGAACAACAGGGACAGTTGCAGGTTAATCTCTAAACATCCTCTTTAATTTTCTTACTTTCCTGGCCACGTTTCCAGCCCTATTGGCCTCGATATTCCGGCTGTGAAAACACCATGCTCTGCCCCTTTGATCAGCTGCTGCAAAGCCCTTTCATGTCCTGCTGCCTTCGTTAGCTCACGTTTTAATTGCTGGCCTTGCGGGGTGCAGACAGGTGCTGCAAGGTCGCAGCAGGAGATGATGGATGGCTCCGGGCACAAAAACCATCCCGAGGGGCAGAACCCCGTCCTTGGGCTGGGGACCCACAGCATCCCACGGCTGCGGCCTCCCAGGACCTGCCTTGGGTCCTGGCAGTTGTTATTTCCTTGCCACAGCTCCTTCAGATTAGAGTTTTCTAAGCCACACACACACACGAAGTTATTTATCTGAGCATCACCATCCCTGCAAGCTCCTGGGACATTTCACACTCCAGGGAAATGAAACATCCAGAAACAGGAGCTGAGCTCAGGTAAAAGGCAGGAGTGAGGTTCAGACTGAGGCACAGCTGGCTGGGAATGGAGAGGCCATCTGAGCAATTAATTCTCACTTAACACCATCTTGTTATTATGAAGATAAAATAACATCACATATTTTGCAGATTTCGGTGTTTACCTTCAAAATTCATTAGCCCACACTTCCAAAAAATCTTCTTTGAGATCATTCCAATTTAATCAGCCAAGGTAACAACATCCTATTCACTTCTGAGGGGATTGAAAACAGAGGAGGTTCAAAAATCAGCCGGGAAACACTACATGGGCCTCAGCTCTCCATTCTGTATTTTTATTTTTTCTTTAAGTACAGAATTGATGACTTTGGATTTTTCTTTTTCTTTGAGTCACTGACATTTTGCAGAAAAGTTATTGGGAAAAAAACCCCTAAAATAAAAATCATTCTGGGAAAATCCAGCTCTGCAGAGTGCTTGTCATTGCTGCAGCATCCACTGCTTATTCCTTTACTTTTTTGGGGTAAACTCAGAGTTTTGAAGTCTTGAAATGGAGAAGCCAATTTTAATTGTAGCTCTGACATCTGTTTGAAGAATCCTGAGATGGTTCTTTCCCCTCATGTGTGGCATTGCAGAAGCAGAGTTCAGGTGAGGAATGAGGATCTCTCCATCACCTGGAATGGCTGCAAAGACAAATCCCTGCTCCAGGGAAAAATGGAAATACAGAAAAATGGATGGGGTGAGGGGTGAGTGAGGGAAAACCTTTGCACAGGGAGGAACCGACTGCTCAAAAGAGAAAAGCTTTTGCTGCCCTGAGCTAAAGATAGGATGAGCACAAGCAGCAGCTTTTTAAAGCAGCAGATCCCTCCTTATCACAAACCCCGAGGAGGGAACAGCACTTCCACGGAATGTGGAGTTCCACAGAGCTTTTCCTCCACCCCAGCATCACCCGCAGGGCGAATTGTCCCAGACACCTGGGGGGGATCTTCCCTGAGCTTCTCCCTCATTATTATCCTGATTTTCTGCCTGGGTACCACAGGCCTGGCCTTTCCTTTATCATTTTGACATTTGACCTCGGGCTGGAGGGGCTCTGCCGTGCCACCAGCGCTGCTTCCCCCCAGCCTGGGATGCTGCACGGGAAGGGCACCGTGGTGATGGATCTGCCAAGAACCAGGGTCAAGTTTGTGTTGATCTACAGGTGGCAGGAGAGTATTGATCCTCTGATTCAGGTCCCTGGGAGGTCACCACAAATCCTCGGGGGGATGAAAACCCCACAGAACTCGCCTGCAGATGTTGCAGAAGGAGCCAGATAAAGGAAAGCAGCCGCCCAGCGAGTGTTAACAGACACCCGCAGAGCAGCAGGTGAGGCCACAACCTTATTTTGCTCTAATCAGGGTGGCCAAACCTATAAAAAGGTGAAAACATCAAGCAATTCAGGCCCCTGTCAGGGCAAAATAAGCTCTTTTGTTCTAGCTCAGGCTGGGATGGTTTTGGCTTGCCCAGGACTGGAGACAGCCTCAGTACAGACACTGTGTCCTTTTTGGTCAGCACTCTCCAGGCATTTCCCTGACAGTGGGGGGTTATACCCACCTCAAAAAGTGCTTTTGTGCACAATCACAGGATGGTTTGGGGTGGATGGGACCTAAAATATTCTCTCGTTCCACCCCATGCCATGGGCAGGGACACTTTCTACCATCTCAGGGTGCTCCAGCCTGGCCTTGGGCACTGCCAGGGATCCAGGGGCAGCCACAGCTGCTCTGGGTGTTAGAGTAGAAACATAATCACGGTATGATTATATGCAGGTGCTTTTATTGAAGAGCTCTGGGAATCAGGGGTACAAACCCAAATCTGACTCCGACATGGATTTGCCATGGATACATTTTTATACCCTTTCCTTACATAACTGTTGTATAATCATATATTAATCATTATCTCAATATTGTTCTATTGTGTATATTGATTTCACCCAAGCATGAGTTTTAAGTCCCCTTCCCACCGCATTTCTCATGATTGTTGTTCCTTTCTCATGATTCTTGTTTCGATTAAACCATTATTTCTTAGTTACATTTAATTACTAACCAATTATTGCATTTAACTTTATCATGTACCATACAGGTGAATACGCAAGTGCAGTTTCACATGATCTTAGTAAAGACAATGCCCACTCCCGTTCCCAAGGCCTACTTTAGCTACCACGATTTTAGAAACATTTTAACCCTATGCTATCATGGTCACCCTGTGCCAGGGCCTGCCCACCCTCCCAGGGAAGGATTTCTCCCACATATCAAACCCACATCTCCCCTCTTTCAATCTGCACCCATTCCCCCTTGTCCTGTCACTCCAGCTCCCGATGCAGAGTCCCTCTCCCTGTTCCCTGCAGATCCTGGAAGGTGCTGTGGGGTCTCCCCACACCTTTCTCTTCTCCAGGCTGAGCATTCCCAGCTCTCCCAGCCTGTCCCCAAAGGGAAGGCACTTCAATCCCCTTATCAACCTCGTGGCCGCCTCTGGACTTGCTCCAACAGTTCCATGTCCTTCTAGAATAATTTTAGAATAGGATAACTCAGTTGGAAGGGACCTACAAAGACCATCTCGTCCAACTCCTTGATTTTGCAAATAAAAAAACCCTTGCATCAGGTACAACCACAGCAGATATGTAAAAAGAACCCCTTCCTCTGAATTTCCAGCTCCTCAGGCAGCACTGAAGCTCCCCAAAGCATTTGACAGTGACCAACACCCCCCCCGTGACCCCTGGAGCCAGGGACCAGGCAGATCTTTCCAGCAGCAGCAGCTCAGGGTTCCTGTAACCGGATGATTTAAGCCCAGCAGCTCTGGCAGAGCGTGATGCTCAATCCCTTTATCATGTCTCCTCTCCCTCCAGCAGCCAAAGCCAGGGCTAATTTTAAAAAGCAGCGATACGGGGCTGCTGCAGGAACACACATTTGCAGTTGGCTGCTGGGAATTGAAATAGCAGTGGGCATAAGCTGCTCTGCAGTTTGGATGTTGTACACTGATAAATCGCAGTTAAAATGCACAAAGATAACCTGCTAACTTGTTGAAGCCCAAAAGTTACGAGATAAAACCGGCAAGTTACCTTATTTGAGTCATTTTGGGGGATCAGTAAACCAAAGAATGAAGTAGCTCTAATGGAAACAAGTTAATGATCAAAACCAATTTTTTTACCTGACTTTATTCCTTTGGAAAAATAATCCTTTAACATGTTAAATCAAGATAAGATCAGTGCCTTGCGTTTTCCCTCTGGTGAGCAGCGGCAGGACCCAAGGGAAGGGCTGGAACTGTGCCAGGGGAGGGTTAGGCTGGACTTTAGAAAAAGTTTCTTTCCCCAGAGGGTGTTCAGGCACGGTGAGTAAAGAACCTTCTCCTAAAATCCAGTCTAAACCTCCCCTGAGAGCTTCATTTCTCCCACACCTGACTGTGAACCCAAGACTGGAGAAAGTTTTAAATCCACCCTTGCTGCCTCAATTCCACATTGAGCCCAACCATGCTGGAACTGGCAGGTCTTTGTGCAGGGAAGCAGAACTTTATTTCACAGTGCTACCTAGTGGTTTCTGCAACAAATGATCAGCTCCTCAAAATCTCAAAATGCTTCTCCAGCCAGAGCCTCACTGAGGAGTAAATACAGGCGTCAATAAAATCTAAACTTCCACCACTGCCTGAAATGAGCTAAATTACGAGGGGGGGAGGAAGGAAAAAAAGGAAAGCACACTTGCAGACTAATCCCAAGGATTTCTGACTGGATGTTCATGCACACCAACAGCTCCATCCCAACCTCTCACAGCTCTGTCAGGTGCCAGGACAGGCAGCACCTGGATACAACAACCAGGATTTTTCCTCCCTCGCCACTGCCAGGGACTGGCACAGGAACAGGGAGAGAGTGGCATCCACAGCTCTTCAGAGACTGTCCCTGCCCCTTTCCTCCCCCTCACAGCACAGTGACAATCCAGCTCTGTGCTCAGACTTTCCCAGATTTCCTGCCAGCACTCAGAGTGACAAAGCCTCCTTCCCTCCAAAAACCCTTCCACACTCCTCCCAAACTTTCCTTTGCCCCAAAACAGGGGTTGCTGCACCCATTTTTGCTCTGCCCAGGATCATCCCCTTCCTGCTGCCAGTTTAGATTGATTTACACATTGATCCATACATTTTCCAGCCCCACAGGTGCCTTGGCAAAGGAGCAGCTCTGCTGTCCTGTGCTAACCCACACCAGAAAAGGTTTAGCTGCAGCAGCAGCACAAATTAACGAAGTCCTGTTAAAATCTGACAGCTCAGACAGAGCCAAGGCTGGCAGGATTCAGTGGAAGAGGTTAAATCCAAGCCTGACACGACAGTTTTCCCGTATTTAGAATGGGGAGAGCAGTCCTTGCTTCCCTGGGATCACCAGATGAAAGGAATCATGTAAGTACTAAGTAGTATTAATAGCCTCAGGCACAAAATATATATATGAGAATAAAATGGCCAAACAATACTTAACAGTTATTTCCAATAGCAGCATTTGTATAATGCCATCGACACTCAACTGCTGATAAGCTGGACACACTTAAGGAATTTTAATAAGCCTTTGAAAAGCTTTAACTGATGTGAATTAAGCTCCGAGATAATTTAGACGCAGGGCTATCATTCTTCAGTTAAAAATAATTGATCTTGGATGTAAACGTCACGTCTTGCGCCCCGGAGTACAAAGGCACAGAAAATGTCATTTGTCACCAGCAGTGCCTGGGGCTGATGGACGCGTTCCGAGGGACCCCGGGCTCTGCTCGCCCACAGGAACTTCTCCCGTGGGGTCAGGGACCAGGAACCTCCCTGGAATGAGGCTGAGATACGTGAATTAACAACACCGGGGCGCTTATTGCTGCAAAGTCACTGAATCCAGAACCGCTGCTATCTTCTGGCTTCAATCCACCAAAATAACTCTGCTGCCATTCCCCTCTTGCAGGGGCAGAAGCAAAGTTTTCACCTGCAGTTTAGTACTGAGCATAAAAGGTTTTTCTCCTCCTGTATTTGCTGTTTGTTGTTGCAGGAATGAGGCTTCCCCAGCTGGCATTTCCTCCCTATCTTCTCTGGAATCCTCTGACAGACACTTTTTTTTTTGACAAGGTGATAAGACCAGGAAGCTCTTGTTGAGATCTGCAAAACCTAAATATACACCCACAGCTTCACAAAAATTAATTAACTTGCAGTAATGAGAATGTAAATTCCCACCTGCTCTCTTTCAGCATAGACATTACCTTATTTATTGCCTACAAAGTTATTTAACATTAAGTCTGTGAAAGATCAGGAACTAAGTTTGGGTCCAAGTCTGCAATTACCAAAGACAAAACTATTTTAAACAAATCTGCAGATAAAGAGAATGGCTGTTCTGGTTTTCTTTTTCCTTAATTAAAAAAAAAATACTTCTTAATGGTTGGCTTTGAATAAGCAGATTACTGGCACAAGCCAGTCAGTGAAAGCTAGGAGCCACTGGCATTAAACTATTTTCGTTTTTGCTGTAGCTATTTTCAAACATCATCTCCGACATTGAAACAAACGGGAATAATATGATGAAGAAATTGCAAATGCTGCTAGGAATATCCAAATAAGAAGCAGCAAAAGCAGCGTCTTTTAAAAACACGGCTGAGAAAGGAATCCTTCATTATTTAACCCAAAAAGACACTGCACTGATTTTTTATAGATATATAATGTGTTACATATATATCAATATACAGAACAGGGGAAGGCTTGCTTATATTTGAAATAGCGAGTTATCATTTTTAAGTATATATACACTACATTCCTATGAATATACTGAGCAGGGGGAGGCTTGTTGCTCTTGGAAACATCAAGTTATCATCAGACACAGGACAGGAGGCCGACCGGATCAATAGACTTACTCAATATAGAAAAATCTTATCTTCCTTTCAGGCTGGCTGGCCATAATGTCAGCACCCAGATGCCTCTGACAGAGTTATCTCCCATCAGCAGCGGCAAAAACTGCTCAGTGCTTGGGTGACACCTACGAAAAGCCAATACCCCAAACAGGAAAATTTTGTCCCGCTGTCCGTTTTGAAGATAAAGGGACACCGAGCCGCCCCTGCCCGCTCTTTGAGGCTTTATCAGGACGACAAAAGCACGGCTTTGCGGCGCGGGTGGGTTTGGCTTTCACATCTCCATCCCCTCGGGCCGACGCGAGCTGAAGAACTCGCGGGGACACCGAGCCCAGAGCCCGGCGGGGTCAGGTCCCAAAGCGTCCCTGGATGTGACACTGAGCCCCGCCGCTGTTGAAAAGAAGCAAGCGAGAAGCTTTCATGTGGTTCTATATATACGCGGCTCTATCTATAGCGCCGGGTGCGCGCTGATGCCCGCGGAGCCGCTCTCCCCGCCTGCCCTCCGGGCGCTTATCGCGGCCCCGAGGGACACACGCGGCCTTATCGCCGGGCCCGGCTCGCTGCAGCCGAGTGGCATTTTGATCAGGTGCCGCCCCCGACACCCGGAGCGGGGCAGAGCCGGCCCGGGGTCCCGGCACAGCCCCCGGCCCCGCCCGGGATGCGGGAGCCGCCTCGGATGGCAGAGCTGGAGACGAAGGTCGGCAGCGATAACACCTGAGCAGCCTCACGCCGAGAGTTTAAAATCAAAGGGAGCCCGAGCGGACGCGGTCTAAGGCACGGCGAGGTGTCCCAGCACATCGTTGTCCCCCGGGTCACTGCCAGCCCCATGGCACCGGAGCAGGAGCAGCCAGGGCAGAGCCCAGATGGGGCTGGACGGGTCCTGGGGCAGCGTCTGCATGACCTTCACCCGATTTTCTTCTCTACTCAGAGCCACAGAACGTTCTGAGCTGGAAGGGACCCACAAGGGTCAAGCCCAGCTCTTGAGTAAACGACCCACAGTCTCGGTGTCACCAGCACCAGGCTCTGACCAGCTGAGCCAACCAACTCCAGCCCAATTATTTTTTGGTGGCTTTGCAAGGCTGCTGGAGCCTCATGATTCACTCAGCATTTCGGTGCCCAAGGCAACACTCAGAGGTGCTGACCCGAGTGGAGATCTCGGTGAACACCACAAGAAGGGCCAGGCTCTAAATCCAACTAAGTTAATGAAGATCCCAGTCCCTTCCTCAGACTGCAGCTCTCTTTGTGTGGGAGAGGATCAAAACCTCAAGGCACAGTTACAGTGAGCCACCACCTCTCCCAATCCATCACCCAAAGAAACTGGCACAGTCTCCATCACAGGTTCCTGCGAGAAAACCAAACCTCAACTCAGTGGAACGGTCATTCCCTTTGTGGCACTGATTTTGTACCATTTTATACAAGCAAGCAGACAATAATAAAATTGTATTTATCCAACAGCCTCAGCCTGAACAAGACCACAATCAGCTTTCAGTAGCAGCAGGATGATTTAAGAGCCACTGGATGTGGCATTTGGCTGTGGTGCAAAGCACCTGCAGCCTGTTTGGAGAACAATCCTCATCTCGGTGGGACAGGAACACAACAAGCACTCAGGCACCAGGGACAGAAAGGGCTTTGCAGCAATGTACAGTCACAAAACTCCACATCTGGGGAAAAACTTGCTGCAGATTCTCTTCTGTGAGAACCACACCATTACAAACAGGGAGGTGAAGCAATATTAAAGCTGATTTCATCCCCCCCTTTTTCCAAAGGAGAGCCCCACATATTTGCAGACAAGTATGCACATGTCCCCTGGATATTCTCAGCCCCCAAAGATTCCAGCCTGACCTGCCTGGCCTGCTCTGGGCCACTTGGCATGTGATAGCAGCCACACACATTTGGCAGAGACATTTTTAGAAACCTCCAAGCTATGAATTCACCTTTCCATTTTGGTAAAGTCAGTTATGTGGAAAGCATTTCAAAAGCACGACTTCAAATACAAACTTCATTTCCCCTTGATTCTTGGAAGGAATAAATAATATAATCCTCTTCATTTGTTTTCCCAGAGTCATCCTGTAATATTTCTGTATTTGATAACACCACAATCAATAATAAAATAATTATGAGTCAAATCAAGTCAGTCTCTCTCAGCACATTTACAGTGTATGTTAAATTTCCAACTCTCCTCAGGTCCACATTTATTGCAACCACTAAAAGGCAACTTTCCAGGGAAACACAGAGCTAACTAAATGCTCTGGAAGTGCTGCAGATTTCAGGGATGTAATGGACACCTGGCAGGCACCTGCTCCTGCCCACAGGCTTCCCACCATGGCCACGTGGGAATGGAGACCAGGATCGGATCTACATCCACAGCCCACCACCCCAAACATCCAAGAGCACTGCCTGGCTCCCCACACTCCAAGGAGCAACTTCCAGGCACTTCTCCCTTTTTCCACAGGTGCTCAAACAAAGCAAATTACTCCCGGTGGGTTGGACTCCACAGCAGGACCGTGCAGACACCACAAACCTGAAAGCTCTAAACCTCTAAATGCGCTGAGGCATCAGAGCTGCCCCATCATCATCATCCCTGAGTGGCTCCAGCTGCAACACCCACGGTCCCTGCGATGGCTTCAGCCCCCTTCGCCTGCAGGACACAGCTACAGAACCAGCACTCAGCTAATGAGCAGGAGTTCGTTAACCCACAGCTGCTTGATTGCTGCCAGCTGCCTGCCCCAGCCCCTCAACTCCACGGCAAGATTTCAGCCCTTTTCAAGCTCCTACTGGTTCCTTACTCCGCGTTTTAAAGGAGTGTTGCTCTCCAAAGGAAAAATACTTTTACTGCAACTGTTTCGTGACAATAAATCCTGCACTCGCAGGAGCACATCAGGTATCTGCTGCCTTTTGGGGAGGGATGGCCCAGGAGTAACAGGAGCGCTCTTGTTTGCTTTCACTTGTGCAAGAGCCCTCCAGCACAGCCCTGAACACTTCCCCAGAGCTCTCTCTCCTCCTTCCTTCCCAAACACTTTCTGTACCTGCAGTCCTGGAGTCCCTGGTCTCAGAAGGGCTCCAGCTCTCGGCCTCCAAGTCATGCACAAAACCAAAAATGCAGAGGCCGTTTCCTTCTCACCATCCCTGATGGCTCTGCTGCACTTGGCAGGGCAGACACCTGAGAAAACGCTACTTCCTTTCAAAAACACCACAATACCATTTTTTTACCCTTCACGACACGACCTCAGGCACACAGCAGCGAGACCCCGAGACACAACATCCCCGAGCGCAAATATAAACACTCTGCAGACACAGAAAAACCGCCCAGGCACAATTCTCCACATTCCCTGGATCAGGCAACGAAAAGCCAGGCAAAACCACCTCCTCTTCCCAAAAACGCTGCTCCCACTTATCCAAAAAAAGAGAAATCAGGTCCTACCTGGACAGCAGGAGCAGGGTGTGTGGCGAGGAGCAGAGGGAACAGCAGAGTGAGGGTGCAGGGAAGGTATTTGGGCACCACCCAGCCACCCCCAGCTGGGCATTGTAAGGCTGATTGGGGCAGCCCACGGTGCCAGGTGGGCTCAGGGAATCGCCTGCAGCTGTGCTCTGCTCGGGGGCTGCTGAGGCACCTCCCGAGGTGCTGCTCCAAATCACCCTTCTCACCCCAAAGACACTTAATATTTATCTCGCTGTTTCCATGGATTATTTCCTGCCAGGTCTGCGGCCCAGCAGGAGCCTGGATGATTGCTGGCTGCCTGTGGAAGGAAATTATTCAAGTACCAAGTGCTGCAGAGCAACCTGTAGCATTCTGGAGTTTGTACTCCTCCTCTCTCCCAAAAAATCCAGTAGTCCTTGCTATTTTTTCACCAATTCCTTTGCCTCTAATTGTCTCTCTGTAAACTGACAGTTTATGCAGGTAGGTTTATTCACAAAGATTAGATTTTTGATGCTTGGTTATTTCTCTTATTCAAGCTCAGAATGTGCACACTGCCAATTTATTTCATTCTTGGTGGAATTCTATCTCGGGAAAGGCTGTGAGGAAGAACTGCCCTGAAATACAAGGAATAAACAACATGGAAAACCACATCCACTCTGTCCAGTCTGTCTGCTCCAGGCCCACAAAACAGAAGCAAAACCCCCCAACTTTCAAATGCACACCTTGGCAGTAATTCTGCAAACAGAAAGCATGAAGTCAAATGATATAAAGAAAAGGAGGAAAAAGGCTTTTGATTTCAACAGATTGTCAAGGTAGTTCTCATATCTATTGTGTGAATTCATAGTAACAAATGGGGTTCCCATTTTTGCTCTGCTCAGAGCCCTCCCAAGGCCAGAGGGACAGAGCCAGGCTGTGTTATGCTCCCAGAAAAACAACCCATAAGCAACCACTGCTGCTAAAGAAAAAGCAGAACTTTTACACTGAAAGGTTCTTTCAAGCCATCAGACTTTGTTTTTAAACAAAACGCCGTTGACAGGAATACAATAAATATTTTATTAATGGAATGTGCGAGTTTTTCTCTTCCATCCTTCCTCTTATCTCAGCACCTTACACACAGATGTCAGAGCAATTTCCAGTCCAAGCCAAGGACAAAACTTAATTTCAAGGCAAAAACCAGTGAGAGATTGAAAGTTCAGACTGGCATCTTTGAGTGCCCAGTCCCCCGAGCATTTGATTCCCCAAACCCACAGGCAAATTGGCATTTCTTCTTTCTACAGCATGATCTATCTTCTGAGGCAGCTCACAAGCTCTGTGGGGACAGCACGAATTCCTGCCTGCTCTAATGCTCCTCCAGCTATTGCAACATCCCTTCATTATTTCATTCAAAAGCCCTACCATTATCAACCACCTCTCTCTGATTAGTTTTTTTTTTAATAGTTCAGTGATTGTTGGACTTTTATAAAAATGGGAAGAGTCTCTTTTTGAGGATATAGAGCACTGTGGCCAGGAAGAGGGCGAGGGCCAGGAAGATGAGCAGCTTGTCCGTCAGCTCCCGGCGGTTGTACTTGGTGATCAGCTTCCTCCCCAGCTGGATCGTCCCAGACATGGACTTGAATTCCTCATTTGCTTCCAGGATTGTTCGGGAAGAATTGGCTGAAATCAAAGGGGAACAAAACAAAATTTCAATCAGCAGGTTGTGCTTCAAAACTACACAGCAAAGTGTGTTAGGATGAGATATCTGGCAGCACAGAGAGCGCCCGAGGAACCCTTCTGGGTCAGGCTGAGCTGTGGGTGAGACAGACACAGAAAGTTCTCATAGTTCAGGGAAAGTGCAAAACGAAATAAGAGCACTGAAAAGCTCAAAGATCCTGCTGAAGTTCCTGAATTCTGAATTTTTGGGTTAGCAGGTCCAATCTAGTTCAGGTTTCTCAGTCAGAGTCGCTGCATAGCAATGGTGCTGTCTTCACACCAGCAGCAGCAGGACAGGGCAATATCTGAATATATTAATTGCACCACTGAAAGTGCTCCCCCAAGCCCCAGCAGTAAATCAGCATGATTCAAATGGGCCTGCAGAATTATTCAGTTCAAATAGTTTTTAACAGGCATTTTTGACTCACATAGCAATTTTCTGCCTACTAAAAATGAGAAGGGTCAACTAGAAGTGTGTGAGAAAACAAACACACGCCTCAAACTTCTCAGCCTTGCTCCTTTCAAATTGCTAAATGAAAGCAAAAGCCCTGGAATTCCCTTTTTCCTGCTTTACAGAAAGCACAGCCTGCAGGATGGTGCAGCACCCTACGCTGCCCTGGCTGCTCACAGAAAGGTCAAATCCAGCATTGTCTGGTTCACAAAAAAAAATACCCAGAGTAGAAATAGGTGTGTAATATTCTGCAAAATGTTTTGTCCCATCCCATCCCATTTCAAGAGGCATTTTGATCCAAGTGAAAACAGCAAACTTGCTTCCCAGAGTTAATGACAAAGCAGAACTTCCCTGCTCCACAGCCTCAAACACTCACTGCATCCTAGGGAATGCTCAGAAGACAGGAATTCCCACCACTAACTCAGAATTTGCAGCTGGGTTTTGTAAACGACCCTTGGTAGTTTTTCCCTTGATGAATTCCAAGTGCTGCTCATGCACAGACAGGGTGAAAAAGTGCCTGCCAAACTGTCCTTTTAATGGGAGAAGGAACATGCAACTCCTGCAGCAACAAACTGTGCCCAGCTGCCACCCTCAGACGGGGCAGAAAGCAAGGAGGGCAAACTTCTGTTATTTATCCTTGTCTTCAAAATTCCCTCTCCTGCTCAAAAGCACAGCTAGGAAGAGGCCCAGGCAGCAACTCCTAAACGTTCCATGAATCACCAGTTGTGACAGGTCACTTGATTTATTGTTGTACGAGTGGAAGCCAAGGAAGTGGGTGAAATCCTGGTTTCACAGTCCCCGATGCACTGCTGACAGAGCAGGTGACCTCGGGTTCAAGGCACTTGATCTCAGTGTCTCAGCCATCCCAGCTGGAGCCTGGCTGGAAGGAGCCTTCCAGACACTCCTTCCTCTGTGCAGGGACCTGTATCCATGCTTTTGTTTGCTCTGCCATCCCCAAATCCATGCCAGGACAGCGGCACAGAGTAACACCAAACACGCTCTGGGCACTGTGTGAGCTCACCTTGCTTTTACAAGAAACTAAACTTCATCCTGACCTCTTTTCCTTCTCACGATCATGAAACAGAAACTCCACACAAAGCACACTGACATTTCCTGTTTATGTCCAGCTGTTAGAGGAGTTCTGCTGGCCAGTCCCTTCATCATCATCGCAGCACATTCTCCCACTCTGCTCCTCTCCCTGTGCTGGCAGAGCTGACCAAAGGTGCTCCCACCACCCCATCCATGCCCAAATTCCAGCTGTACCTAAGGTCTGCACGGTCTCCTCGCTCTGCTGCACCTGCTGGGACATCATCCTGCTGATGCCCATCAGACTCTCCGTGATGTTGCTTGCACTCTCTGCCAGGCTTTCCTTTGTGGTCTTCCTGAAGAATATAAGAAAAGCTATGGAGGTTAATTTATCCCCTTTTCTGCTTAGACGTGCCAATGCCAAGAAAACCTGAATTCATCTTAATCCTTAACAGTTCAAATCTCCATAAATGGGAAATGCACTCATAAAATAAAAGCTGCACTCCAGATATAAGGAAATAACTTAAAAATATGATGTCACTTCCATTTAAAATGAGTGAATATAGGAGACACTGCTTAAATCCCACAGAATAGTGGGACAGTCCAATACCTTTGTCTTAGGATGTCTCTTCCTTGCAGCAGCTGATCTTTCTCAGAGTTGTCAATAGCAATTTTGCAGGCCAGATTTGCCTTTCTCCAGGCTGCCTGGTTGCTGAAATCACAAGAGCAGAGTGTTGTAACGTGATGGTGACACCTTGCAAGCACAGACAATTTTCACAAAGCAACCACCACTGTAACCGGGCACCCTCATACATGCAAGGACCCTCAGAATCCCAGAATCATTTGGGTTGGAAAATACTTCCAAGATCTTCAAGTCCAAGCTGTGCCCAATGCCCACCTTGTCCCCAGCCCAGAGCACTGAGTGCCACCTCCAGGGATGGGCACTCCAAACCTCCCTGGGCAGTTCCAAGGCCTGAGCACCCTTTCCATGGGGAAATTCCTGCTGCTGTCCAAGCTGAGCCTCCCCTGGCCCAGCCTGAGGCCGTTCCCCCTCCTCCTATCCCTGTTCCTGGGAGCAGAGCCCGACCCCCCCGGCTGCCCCCTCCTGTCAGAGAGTTGTGCAGAGCCAGAAGTTCCCCCTGAGCCTCCTTTTCTCCAGGCTGAGCCCCTTTCCCAGCTCCCTCAATGATGAGATCTCCTCTGAGCCTCCTTTTTTCCAGGCTGAGCCCCTCTCCCAGCTCCCTCAGCCGCTCACTTTCTCCGTATCACCACACACAATAAACATTCTATCCTGACCCTCAGTGTAGCATTTATGAAGCAAGGGAAGAAGAAAACTGTGCCAGCTGTCAAACAGACTCCTAAGCCATGTCTGAGCTCAAGTGCTCAAAGGGACAGACCAGAGTGAGGAAGTCAGGACAGGAGAAGGGACTTGTACCTTTTCTGTCCCTGACCTCTCGGTGTGGGGCAAACCACGGGTCAGTGTCTGTACTTCCAAACCAGACTCTGAGAGACGGTGCACCAAAGTCAGCCTATCCCGGGTTACAGGGCACTTGGGAACAACACCAGCTGCCCGACGCACCTGAGCATTTGCTTCTTGTGGTTCTCCACCTCCCGCAGCAAGGCTTGTTTCTCCGACTCCTTGTCCTGCTCCTTCGCCATCTGCTCCAGCTCCTTTGGCGGAGAGCACAAACACCAGAACCTCACCAACCACCCGCAACCGGCCGGGGAGCGGATTCGCAGCAGATTTATCTGATAATAACCCCGCAGTCCACGGCTGCGACTCACCAAATCACAGCCGGGACCCCCAAACCCAAGGCCGGGATCCTCCAAAACAAGGTCAGAACACCCCGAGCCCCGGCAGGAACCACAGCCAGGATCCTCCAAAACAAGGCCAGAACACCCCAAGCCCCGGCAGGAACCACAGCCAGGATCCTCCAAAACACGGTCAGAACACCCCGAACCCCGGCAGGAACCACAGCCAGGACCCTCCAAAACACGGTCAGAACACCCCGAACCCCGGCAGGAACCACAGCCAGGACCCTCCAGCCCTGGGCCGGCACCCCGCAAAGCACAGCCGGGACTCCTAAACCACAGCCCG